>JAHHUM010002680.1:0-361565 GCA_036173005.1 Crenichthys baileyi
GGAAAAACAGAAAGAAGTGTGAGAATTAAATAGAAACATCTTGTGATGCAATTTCTTTGTAGATGATGCTTAAATTATCAGATTTAAGAAAGTTTTGGTTTTTAGTATGTATGATTTTTTTTACTGAATATCAGTGTGTTTTTTTTAGTTAATTATTCATGTTAAAAAGGCTAAAGAAAATGAATTCTGTACTTTTGGGTGGCCCTGCGATGGACCGGCAACCTGTCCAGGGTGTACCCCGCCTCCCACCCATAGACTGCTGGAGATAGGCGACAGCTTCCCCACGACCCACTATGGAATAAGCAGTAGAAAATGACTGACTGACCTTTGGCCAGATTCATCTTACTCCAACTTGAACCAGCTTGAACATGAATTCTGTGTAATTTCCGTCTTTCTAAGCATACTGGGTTTTTAAAGTTTCTTTAAAATGGTTCATTTAAATTTTAGTATTGGGAAGGTCCACCTACAACGCCACCCAAAAAAAATGCAGTTTTCAGATGCTGGGCCACACCCTTTACTATAAGTTCAAAGACTCCGGGATGATAAAACGTGTACTCTGAACTAATGTGCAGGGCGCTTTCTAATCAAAGCTCTGCTGCTACTTTACTGCTCTGCATGTAGGAACATAACAGTGAAGAAAAAACGAAAAGATGAAAAATTCAGGTTCTCCCCATTTTGGTTCGGGTTTTTTGTTTTTTTGTCTGTGGGGTTGTTTTTTATTTCTTATTTTTTCCCTAATTTTTGTGTGTGCTTTATTTCGCAATCATTATTTTTTTGGGTTTTTTTTACCTTTCATTTTGGGTTTTTCCTTTATGTCTTCTGGTTTTTTTTTTATTTTCTTTTTTTCCAGATTCTTATATTTTATGTTGTTACGTTTTTTTTTAAGACCTGTTTTCCTGAGTTTTGTTTTTTAGTCTCTTCCCCATGGTTTAGTTTTGTAATCAGTTCCCCCTTTTTTCCCAGCCCCCCTGCATACCCGGGCCACACCCGTCTCTAATCCCCGCTGATTGCCTTGCCCCTCATTCCCTTTTTTCCACATTCACTCCTCGTTTTAAAAACTCAGTGTTTCCAATACGGTTGGTTTCCTCCTTTACTACCCTTGTGTTTTTTGTTTGGGATTATAGTTTTATTTGGAAACTTTATGTAAGTTTTGGGTTGCTCTTGTAAAATTTTTGGGAATCGCCTCTTGTAAAGCTTTTGAAAAACCTTTGGATTAAAAAAAGAAGCTTTCCCTCATCATGTTGCTGCCCAGTGCTTGTCTGCATTTTGGTCCACTTACAGCCACAGACCGTGACAAAAAATAGCATCATATGAAGGGTTTCTTCTGAATGTGGCTGCACCTCTTCACGTTCAGGATTGTCTGCACTCTGATAATTATGCTTGCACTGTTACATGAGGAATAGAGGAATCTGTAGCTTTCTGGAAAATTTGTAATGTGTTTGGATGACGAAATGAGAAAGCAATGCGTCTTAAAAGCTTTTTAGATCATAGCAGTTGAGTTTAACTTGATTTATTTCTGAACACAGAATCTTTTTACCGGTTCTGGTCAGAGGTTTGACAAACAACCATAAGTGGCACATATGTCACATTACTTTTGGGCTTTTAATGATTTAATCTGACTGTTCCTGTTGTGGTGCAAATGTTGTGTTACAAAATACAGCTTCAAAATGTATTTTAACAAAAATTGTGCACACTAGATTGAATTTATTGTATATTTATATAAAAATATACATACTGGCTCAAATATATAAACATACACTCCCACTAATATTTGTTTGAATCTTCCTTAGCAGTTTGCACCCTAAACATTTAGCCATTAACAAGGTTCTTGCATAGTTTTTGCCTAAACATTAGACCACTCTTCTTAATAAATCTGATGAAGTTCATTAAAAAATGTTTTTCTGGCACAGATCATTTTTATAAAGCTGAGGCATGGATTTCGGAAAGGTCATTCCAGAAGCTTAATGTTAGCCTGCTTTATCTATTCCAAAAGCAGTTTTGATGTGTGTTTGGGATTAATGTCCTGTTTAAGACCCACCCGTGTCCAAGTGTCAACCATCTAGCTGCTGATTTGAAGTTGAAGAATTTGCTCCATCTGTTTCACTGCCAGACCCTCAGTATGATGGCATCACTACTATGCATGTTGGGACCTTGTTCTTAGGTTCCAAAGAATAACTACTGACTCATCCAACAATTTTTCTCGCTACTGTGGCCAAATAGCTCAATCTTTGTCTTGACTGACATTAAAAGATTTCCACAGAAATAATTTGGCCAACAATTACTGTGTAAAATAGAGCAAAACATGAGTACCAAATAGTTTTATTTAAAAATAACTGCAGTTGCATGTCTTATAACCAGTTCACCCTGGTAAAAGAACAATTCAGATTAATTAAATGAATCATTAACACTTAATTTCTATGCAAGTTATAGTTGCATTTAGACCGTTGATTTGACCAGTACCACCGCTTTGTTTCATCAGCCCGGTCTGGGTTTGTGTTTCTTGGATTCAGGCCTGGATCTCTAGCGCCCACCTCAACATGGACAGCACAGAGAATCTGTTTCCTGGCTCAGGTTTTCAGCAAAATAATGGCTTCACATCCAATCTGACAGCTGTCAACACCAGCTTGCTTTACACATCTCTACTGTCACCAATGATGGACAAAACCATCAACATACTAATGATCGTCGTGCTCTTCATCACCATGGTTTCACTGGGATGCACCATGGAGGTGAACAAGATCAAGGTAAAGCAGCTCATCCACATAAATCCATCTGTTCTACAGCAATACCTACCTGTGCATAAAGACATGCATTTATGATCACGTTCATATTTCTACACTCTGCTGCTTTCCAGGATCACATACTGAAACCTAAAGGTGTGGCCATTGCAGTTCTTTCCCAGTATGGCATCATGCCTCTCACAGCCTTTTGCTTGGTTAAGGTTTGTACTGCAGCTTCAGTCCAAATAAATAATATCTGCTCATTTACTAAGTTGCAAGTGTTACAGACATTATGCAAGCCTGCATCAGCTGATAATCTATCATAACCCGTCACAAGTAGGGCTGCAACTAATGATTATTTTGCTAATCGATTAATCTATGGACTATTTTTTCAATTCATCGATTAATAGGAGATTTGATTTTTTTTTTACAGAATTAGAACAAGGGGAAGCTAAAACTACGCCACTTGAGGAGTTCTGGATAGAGCAAATTTACAGACAAAGAAGGTTTTTCATCTGAAATGCAAAATGCATATATTTGTTGTACAATTTTTGCCTAATTACAACTCTGAGTGTTCTTTCAGCAAATGGCGTGTTTCAGAGTCTGTATACTCCAGTTATCGATTATTCGATAACTAAATTAGATGACAATTATTTCAACAATCAATTACTCACGATTAATCCAATGAATTGCTTCAGTCCTTTTAATGCCAGAGAAAATACAACAGTGACTGAAGTTTTCTCTGACTGTACGGCTAAAGCACAAGGTACCATAGAGCTGTCCCTCCCCCACCTGTTGCTTCACTCTGTCGGTCAGCTGGCTGAAAGAGGGCAAACAAGACAAATTTAGCTATTTGGAAATGCTATCTGTCACAGAAAACACAGGCAGTAATGTTGCGGATACTAAAGTATCACCAGCCATCACTTCTATGCTTCAGTCTTTATCAACATAATAATAAATAGGGAAACTGCTTTTTTGTTTCTTTTAAAGCAACTTCATGGCCATGGTTAATATACTGATGTATGTAGAGAGAGGGCTTCCTAGGAGTTCTGCACTCTTGTGAAGTATGAAATGTCCTGGTCAGACATAACTTTGTTCTTCCTTTGGCTACCTTCAGTAAAAAAACAAACTTCTCTTTTTTGCACAGTTTGCACAGGTGAAGATTTCTTGTGGGATTCTGGGGGACAATCAGACACGAGATGTGCCGTCAATAGCCTTGAATCAAATCAAATTTAATAGACTATTCATGGTATATAGATAATAGAGTGCAGTGATATAAGACACCATTTCTCTTGGATTTGTAGAGAGTTTCGCAGCAGTCTGGTGGTTCTGCTCTTAATGCTGACCGTTGGCCTGGTGGCAACATTCAGTGAAGATCTTGGAGATGAAAACAATGCTCGGTCTTAAAAGACACAGCTACTAAGTTTTTTGTTTCTTTCTGTGCAGGTTTTCAGACATAGGCTTCCCCTGACAAATTTGTAAACTCTTTTAGATGTGTACTTTGGAATCATGTGAATAAGATGAAGTCATAATTTTGAAATCAGGCAGGTGATGCCCTGCATGTCATTCAACTCTAATGATTGATGTTGCTACTGACAAGCTTTAATAATCATTAGGCATTATCTTCTTTATTATTTATGAGTCTTTCACAGACAGACTGGTGGACTGACAGCTATTTCCTTGATTGTTGATATACTGAGTTGAACGACCTTCAAGACATCGCCTGCCTGGTCATAAAGCCACTTATTTTTCTTATTAACACGACTCATCCATATGCTTTCTTCAGATTTCCTGTGTTATTGTGTTGCAGGGATTCCAGCTGCCTGAAACCACAGCTGTGGTGATTCTGATCTGCGGCTGCTGTCCTGGAGGAGCCCTCTCCAACATCCTGGCACTCGCTCTGAAGGGAGACATGAACCTCAGGTACACAGATCAGTCAACACTTTTTGGGCAACTCTAAACATGCAGGAGAAAATGTAAAGTACATGAGTTACATGGTTACATGAGTGTTGGAACTGAGCTTTTCCTCCTTTTTGGAGGTATGTTTGACAATATGTTCATGGAGTCACGGTGCTTTGAAAAAACAAGCCTTCCTTGTTTTAAACTCATAAAAAACCATATTTATGTCTGTTAACAACCATGATAATCATGAACCATGATCATACACCATAACAAGTAGGAAATTAGGTTTCTGTGTGAACTGACCTTTTAAATTTGGAGTCAACAACCTCACCAGATGTTCAAACACTTGTTTTCATAGCGCTACATCTGATAATCACTGTACATCCTGTGAAATACATTATTAGAGTTGAATGACCTAAAGGGCATCCCCAGCCTGGTCATAAAGCCAGGATTTTATCCTAATCTGATGGCAACAAACCCCTCTACAGTGATCAGCTACGTCTTTCTCCCCGATATGCTTGTCCTTTTCTATGAAAGGCGCAGGCGTGAACTTTATGGTGGCATATAGCTCAGGACATTCCAGCTCTATCTGATGTCTGGTGATTTTATCTGACCTGGAAATGTCCCAGATTAATTACGGGCAAAGTATTGAGGCAAGAAAAGTCAACATCTTATTAATGACAGAAATGTCAGCAGTTTTTGTAATATTTTAGATCATTCTAGATTAGAGGTACATGTTTTTACGTCTTTTAAGACTTGATGCTAGATCAACAGTGAATGGGGATTTTTGGACCTTTAACTTGAAACAGCTTTAATTATTTGTCTCAACATAATTTTGTTGCCAAACTACACTGAGACATGATGTCTTTCCTTCCTTGTGGGTTTTTTTTATTTCACTGCTTTTCACTTAGACATTGAATTTCATTGTGCAGTACTACCTGAGCCACAAAGATTTAACTGTGGTCTCCAGTCAAAGCACAAAAACAAGAACATGTCCTCAAATGTCCACATTCACCTCACATTACAAAAATACTTCCGATATTATTGTACTTAATAGAAATCTAGAATTGAAATTATCTTTGAACTGACTGATGTATTTAGTCAAATGGTGGTCAGGCCTGACCCACATCTGCTCAGAAAGACCAAGTCTTTTGGATGATGCTACTTTAATTTCCACCGGAGACGACAGTTCTAGCCACCGTACACATAATGTTTATTTGCTAAAAGAGAAATCATTTATTTTTTAATCCTATCCTAAAGTAACAGGTCATTTACACGGCATGGTGGTCACAGGTCTTTGCATCAGTGTCATTTCAACTTTACTGCTGATACACTTTTTCCATTTTTTCCTCATCATTTTGACTTTAATCTTAAAAATGGTAAGAAACAAAAACACTTCCTGCTCATTTTGTTTTCTGCTATTCAATCTACCATACTGTCGTAATTGTGAACAGAAGTGGGAATAGAAAACAATTACTGCATCTGTTATGCAATGTTATGGGGGCCATACACATTCTAATAATCACCAGGCAGAGTTCACCTAATTAATCTGAGAAAATAAACCCTGGAATATATAAGCCCCACTGGCGCCACCTAGAGGATCTATTGTTCATGACATGTAACAACAAAACATTAGAAAAGCCATTCAATTTGAAATTGTGTTGTTTCCTCAGCATTGTGATGACCTCCTGCTCCACGCTGCTGGCTTTGGGCATGATGCCTCTGCTACTATATCTGTACTGCCAGGGCTTTTCCAACCTGCAGAAAGCAGTGCCGTATGTGGACATTATTGTGTCCCTGGTTGCGATTCTGGTGCCTTGCGGTGGCGGCATCCTCATCAACTACTTTCGGCCGTATTACTCAAAGATAATCACCAAGGTCGGTGGAATGAATTCATTTTTCTACAAAAAGATGGAAATCTGACTCTAACGCCACAGCCACTAAGACGTTAGTCTATGAAAATCTAGTCATTATTTTTCTCAGATTCTTGTTAAAAGGTCAGTTTCCTGGGATTTTTTTTTTTAAAAATAGAATATACAGCGCAAAGCTATTTAAACCTAATCTATTTTTTTCATACTTTTCTTTCAAGGAGCCACAGGTTTTGTCATCTTTTCAAGTAAAATTGGCTGAAAATGGGTGCAAAAAGTGACCAAAGAAAAACCTTGAAAGAAGAATTTCTCAAGACCGCTTTAAAGGATTAAATTTAGCCCCACTCCTTGGAAGCAGGAGAAATGGTTATGAGAGATCATCGGAAACTACATACCACTGCATGATCACATATATACAAGTCTGTTGTTTTCAGGTGGGCCTCAGTGTTTTGATGATTTCCATTGTTGTGATTGGCATCATTTCCAGCGTTGAAATTGGAGGCTCCCTCCTCAATGTGCTCTCGCCTCCTCTCATGACCACCGCCGCCGTTATGCCCCTCATTGGCTACGCCTTTGGTTACATCATCTCCTCGATCTTCAGGCTCAACCAGTCGTATGTTATCAAAAAGATTTTAAATTGCCTTAATAAAAATTACAAGCATTTAGGTAATCCGCATTTTGTCACGTTGCAGGCACAAACTTTAGCACATACTTATAAAGTGGGAAGGAAATGATACTGGGATCAAATGTTTTTTAAAAACAAAAATTGGGAGAGTCTCTCATGAAGTATTTAGCGTCCAGATGTTTCTTAAAGAACATCACTGCATCATGAAGAGCAAGGAACATAGCAGACGGGTCAAGAATGAAGCAGGATTAAAGCACATTTAGATTATGAAACTATGACAGTTCAACCCATTTTCCAATGTGGAAAGAGTGTGGCCATCCACCTAAATTGCATGCTGGGCAAGGTGAGCACAAAACCTAGTAAAATCCAAGAGGCCTATGGTAACTCTGGAGGAGCTGCCGAGATCCTCGTGATCCTCATGCTGGCTGAACACAAATACACACCAACTTTTTCAGATTTTTATTTGTAAAAGCAGGATATCGTTTTCCCTCCCCCTCACAACCATGCATTTCCTAGTGTTGGTCTATCACACAAGACACCAAATATAACACCTATAAGTTTGTGGTTTTAATGTAACAAAATGTGGAAAGGTTCAAAGGTTATACTGTTTCAAAGCTTCATATGACTGATACTGTGTCAGCTAAGCATTAAACCATGAGCTTTTCTCTACATACATTCATGACTTATGTATAAATCTACCCCAACCCTCAGAGAGAGGAGGACCGTTGCTATGGAAACTGGCTGTCAGAACATCCAACTGTGTGCCACCATATTGAAGGTAGCCTTCCCCCCAGCTGTGATCGGACCTATGTACCTGTTCCCCTTGGTCTACGGGTCCTTCCAGCTGACTGAGGCAGCAGTGCTCATCGTTCTGTTCAGGTGTTACCAACGGTTCTCCAGAAAATGGAAAGGTGAGACAAACTGCAGATGTCAGTAGGCCTGCTTTGCACATAAAAAAAATGTTTTATGGTATATTCTTTATCACAGAGGACAAAGCTTCTGAAGAAGAGAATAACACCCTGATTTGATAATTTCTGTGTTCAGTGAAAGTGAAAGGCTGCACCTGATCTGGCAAAACCACATATTTCTACCTTAGGCTTTAAATAAAACTAAAACAAATCAATTAGAGCTCCCGATGTGCCTTTACTGCAACACAAACTTGGCCTAAGCTAAAAAATGTTGAGTTCAAAATCTGTTGCAGAGCAATTATTCAACAAAAGATGTTATGCAAGGTTCGACATGGAGCTTTGATTAGGACATGGGTTCAGTTGGGGTCAGTATTTAAAGAAAATGCAATGAAATAAACATTTTAACAGGAATAGCACAGTTAGTCACATTTATATTTAAGATTGCTAAAAGGTAGAACAAAGATCAACATATGCCCAGACTAAATAATGTATAAGATGACCTATACATATTTCTACTGTGATCGCTTTGACACATTTAAAAGTGCAAAATCCTCATACAAACTTTGATGTAAGAGAAAAATAACCTCTGTAAATACTACATGCAGTTTTCATATGATGATTTCACCTATTAAGAAAAGCAATCATTCAAACCAACCTGGCCTGATGTGAAAAAGCAACTACTCTGTCCCATTCTTCCTTGCAGAATGGTTTTATTTCACCCACCAGGAGGATTTTCAATTATGAATGATCTATTTAAGGTCATGCCACAGCATCTCTATCGGATTTAATTCCAGGCTTTAACTAGGCCGCTCCAAAACCTTCATTTTGCTTTTTTCCCCCCAGCTTTTCAGAGGTTTACTTGCTGGTGTGTTTAGGATAATTGCCCTTGCTGGATAACCCACACATATTTGAACCAAACCTTCTCCCTCAGAATTTTATGATAAGAGACCAGAATTCCTGGTTCTATCAATTATAGCAACTCATCCAGGCCCTTTAGAAGCAAAAACCATCACCATGTTTTATATTCCTGAAATGCTGTTCGTTTATTGCCAGATGTAAAAGGACACAGAATATTTCCGCTAAAGTCTCAGGGATCATCAAGATGTTCTGGCAAATGAGAGATGGGCCATTGTGTTATTTTTGCACAGCAGTGGTTTTGGCCTTTGAGTTGAGGTCAGTTCATGAAACAATCTGACCTCAAGTGAGGTCTGCAGAGCTTTAGATGTTGTTCTGGGGTCTTACCGACCAAAGAGCCTTTTACCAGCGACATTCACCCAATCACAACATGCGCACATTCATGCACTGATACGCAGATCAGTAGACAACTTGAAGTGCCTTGCCAAGGGACACAGACATGTGGCAGGAGGAAGCTGGAATCAAACCCACAACTTTCAGATTGCAAGACGACTACCCCCCCCCCATTGGGTCAGTCACCTCATGGAACCTATTTGAGACAGCTAGACTAATATCTTCAGATCAGGAAATGGTGTGTTGCTTTTCAAGTCATTTTAACCTACCTTATGTTGTCAGGTTCTTTTAAATTTATTTCTTCATCTACCAAAAAAACAAAACAGAATAAGAGGCATATACTTTTTCACAGTTCTAAGCTAAATACTATTTCAGCCCCTGGTTGTTTAAATGATTTCCTGATTGATGTTCAGATCTTGCTCCTTAAACAAGGCAGGTTGAGTCAAGTAATTGTGAAGATAAAGCTAGATATTCAGGAAGTTTGCCATGTTCCTGACTTGCAATTAGTAAACTCTGACTTCCGAACGCAAATTGATCCAAGTTTAATATAGTTAATTTCACACACAAAAATGTCTGTATGGGTGTGATTCCTCCGTTTGATAACTTGACATTTTGATTAAAGGCTTTAAAAGCCTTCCAAAAGAACAGGTGGGATCTGATCCATCTTTCTAATTTACTTATCTGATCAACAGACGTACCAACCGACATCGAAGGAAAAGCTGAAAATATCTGAAGAGACTGTATGATCATCGCGTCATACCTGCACCCCCCCCATCACTTTGTTCATTCACCTGACAAACTTGAAAAGACTGGAAAACGGTTATGTAAATGTCATAGTAGTGCACTAATGGAGACAAAATTCAGGGTTTATTAAAATTGATTTATTCATCAAGTCTATTTTTAATACACCATACAAACGTCTATCGTCACTGAAAATAAAAATCCCTCATGTACAAAACAAAACTTCTCCCTCAGCTCACTGTATGCTCAGATCACCCACAATAACAGCTATCAAACTACCCTAGCGGTAACATGTGTATATATTTGAACACTTAACAGAAAGCTGCAGTATGTACATAAATCCCTAATTTAAGAAATATCACTCCAGTAAGCAACATTATTGCTTAGAGTGCAACTGAAGGGTTGGCTGCATCCTCCAGAGTTTTGCCTCTGTACAAAGTCCTTATCAACAGTGGTTGCATTAAAACTGTAGCATAAATGAAGTCAATTTGCAAGTTTTAAATCAGTGGAATAATGTGCACATTTTGCAGCCGGGTGAAGAAGCTGCCAGTGCCAGATGTATCGGCGTTTTATTTTAGCTTTAAGCACAACTAATTGCCATCAAACAGCAGCACATTCAGGTATCTTTTAAGTACGTTTGGATATGTGCAGCTGGATGGTAAAGGAGGAAAACCCTGAAGAACAAAGGAGCAGGGCATGAACACTGATGCACCAGAAAGACAGCATCCCATAATTCATCAAGAATCACCCTGAATAAAAAGAGCCGGTTTAAAAGCGCTGCAACAGTGATGTTTATGGTGACTTTTGCATTTTAGAAGCTCAACTGCATTGCTGTATTATAACACATGAATGGATAAGGTTTATAGAGGTGAGGCGTCACTCTGAGCACAGAAACATTCTGGAAATAACCTGCCAATTAAATCGGAAAAAAACAAACAGCTAATAATTTCAAGATTTGCTCAAAGAAAATTCATGTCCCGTTTTCAAAGGAGGCAACGGGAGCTCTAGTAAACCAGCCCCTCCTAGTTACTTCTACCGCTGACTTTTACGAACTCAGCGTTGACTGTCGGTAGAAGGAGAGCGGGAGCGAGGAGATCTAGAGCGAGAACGGGAGCGTGAACGGGATCTTGAACGAGAGCGGGATCTGGAGGCCCTCTGAGCTGGCGGAGGTGATGACGGAGTTACTGATTTGCTGGTCTTGGATGAGCGCTTGTTGGGTTCCTTTGACTTGGGGCTCGGTGAAGAGGTGCCACGTGCAGGCGTGCCGCTGCGAGAGCGGGAACGGTGGTGGGTCTTGGCGGGGCTTCGGGAACGTCTGGGAGAGCGGGACTGGGAGCGGCCACGGGAACGAGAGCGCGAGCGGGATGAGCTCTCTGAGCGTGAACGGCTTCTTGATCTATTTAAAAATAAAAAGAATTAGGATCATTAGCTAGGAAAAACAATTAGACAACTAAAGCTTAAATACTAGAATATCAAATCACAACAATTATTGTAACTGAAATGTATTCAATATCCAAACACAGAGGGATGTCTTGATGCCATATTTCTTGTACATCTTGCAAACAAGACATTGAAATTTGATGCACTAAAGATCCACTTAAAGCTAGTATTTTTAGAGAAAAATCAAGTTCCAATATAGCCTTGCTCAAATCTTGACTTTGCAATGCTTAACTTTAGATAAGTGGGGAAATCAAATGACCATCCCCCCCCATTGATGCAAGTTGTTTTTGGTCAAGCTTCATGCAGGAAACTCACCTCTTTTTGGCAGCTTCAATGAGTTTGATTTTCCTTCCATTGATTTCCTTTCCAGAAAGTTTTTCAAGGGCATTTTTCAAATCGCTGTGAGAGGCAAACTCAACCACCCTAAAGAGGGAATAGAAAAAGCTCTCTTTAAAATGGAAGCTAATCTTGTACAAGATACAAACTCTAGCAGTGACTTTTCTCATCTGGGAGACAAATATGGTCGTCTTACCCTTCGTTGAGCTTTGGGCGATGTGCGTCTGCGAATGTCACCTCTCCAGCTTGTCTCATGAAATCTTTCAGGTCCTACACATGCAAACTCAGGTCAGTTTTTGGAGGGGTTCGGTGAGCATAACCACAGGCTGAGACATAAACTGGACTGGATTTACCCAAAGGGAGAGATGGTTAGAGTCTCAGAACTACACAGGCTACTGCAATTAAAGATGAGGATGAGTCCAAGAAGCTAAATGGCTGTTAACCGACCTGGTGCTTTTAACACAATGGGTTTTAGGTGAAAAAGAAATTAAAAAAAAAAAACCTCAATTTTTAAAAAAATTGAAAAGAAATTCACAGGCTTTGGCGTAAACCCTTTTCTGCCAGGGATCACTGCAGCACATGGTCAGTTTATTCCAACAGCAATGAGATCTATGAACTCATCCCTCCTTTAAACTACAGAGATTATCACCATCTTCATCAACTGGGCAGCATCTGGCACCAAGAGCCCCATTTTCCCGACAAAGAGGGGCACATGTGTTGGCGCCGGGACCGTCCCATCTCGGCACCCCACCTCAGCAAAGAGAGTGAACAGGGTGGAAGAGAGGAAACTACTACCTGAGAGCGATACCCTTTGGGGTGGGCCGCAGGCTCTCCGAGCCCACCATTATCAGGATAACAGCAGATTATATCCACGGGCACCTGGGAGGAATTCACAATCTCTCTCTCTCACGATGTGAAGGGACACCACAGGGGGGAAGGAAGGGGGGATATCGATCGATCGAAGCCCCTCAAATTAACGAACCATCGATCAATACGCCACCACCATCGACTTTCGCTCTCTCCTCTGCTTTCTCTCTGCCAACTCTGTTTCCTCTCTCTCGCCCTCAACCACACAGCAGGCGTTGCGAGCGAGCGAAGGGCCGCCAGCGCCTCTAGTGTGGAGCGAGCGCTCACATGACCAGCAGGCATCAACTAGGAGTAGGACACACTGGCTGACAGCACAGGCTCAACCCAGACAGAAGGACCCAGAAGGGGTTAACTCCACCATAAGCGAGCTCTTCCACATGACACAACAGTCAAGCTGGCAAATAAAGGGGTGGAGAATTGGTTAAAATTTGAACACAACAAATTTGGTGTTTTGTTTTCTTTGTGTTTTGTTAAACTGCATAAAAGATTAATAATAGTTCTTTCCATTCTGAATAAAAACGGGTTTAAAAACCACAAATTTACTGAAACCAACTGACTCAGCTATGTCTGATATTACAATTGAATTTTTAAGTTGGTTTTTAGCAGCCAATTTTAAAATAGTATGTATATTGTTGGAGGCAGACAAATGCAGGTGGTGACATTTGTAAAAGCAGTTACATTTAAAAAGGCGATACCAACCTGCCAGCTGACACGGGAGGACAAATTCTCCACAATCAGACGGTTCTCAGTTCTCATCGGAGGAGGGTTTCGGCTGGGAGGGAACAGAAGAACAAAAGAAACTCCAGTCAAATACTGGGAGGCAAACTGAGCAATGACACTTTCAACGGCAACTCCGAGGTGACGGCTAATAAAATAATAATCTCTTTACCTCCGACTGTTCTGGGAACCTCTGCCGTAGCGGTCAGAGAAACGTCCGCCTCCACCGCCACCTCCCCGCCCACGGCCACCCCGCAGACGCACACGAGCATGCTCAATGGTGACCCTGTAAATCAAGGGAAGCTTTTGGTTTCAGAGAAACTTCATAGGGAATATTCACACAAGCAACAGGAAAACTCAAATGAGCCAATTAAGAACTGAAACTTGGGTTGCAAATAAGTGCTTTGTCAAAATATGCAACCCCAACGCCTTGAACATTGATGTTACAATCACAAACAGAACTTTTTAATCAGGATTTCATGTGCTGGACCAATAAGAGTTCCACACAATTGTGAAGTGGAAGAGAAATGGAATACTTTCATAATACTGGTGATTAAATGGGGGGCATGCATTTGCATTCAGCCCCTCAGTCTCAATACTTTACAACCATATTTAATTGCAGTAAAGTGTTTTGGTTCATGTCTCAATGATGCTTTGTATGTCTGCAGACTGTAGTACATGGCCTATGAGAAAGTGGACTTCCTACAGACCCACCATAAAATCAGTTGGATGCATGGGATTTTATTTAAGGGTATTAGAGTACAGGGTGCACACAAGGCACACCACAATTTCCAGATAATTGTAGAAACAACTGAAACCATGTTTAAAATTCCCTTCAACTTCCTCATCCATGCATTACTTACCTTTTTTTTATAACAAATCCCAATGAAGAAAACGACACATCAAATTTGTGGTTATAACCAAACATGGGGAAAACTTTTCTAAGGCACTTTGTGTACAAAATCAAACAGCGCATATGGTCTGAGAGGACCGAGTGTGAATAAAGGCATCAACCTACAGCAGGAAAATCTTACCTTTCATTGCACAGCTCTTTGCCATCCAACTCATATACAGCATCTTCAGCATCCCTGGGATCGTCAAACTCCTACAGAAAATCAAACATACAGAATCATTCATTGAAGGAGTATGTAAATGTTGCTTCACACTGGGCTTGCTGCTGGTTCCAGTAGTACTGGGAAATGGAAATAGCCCAGTTTCTAGTGAAAATTTCAGCTGGAACGCCTCAAGTGGGACCAACTTGGAAAGCGGAAGCAACTCCGACTATCCCCTGGTTAGGAATTCAAGATGGCGGCTATTCGCATCGACAATAGTAACACCGTCTTTGTTTTAGCATTTCTTTATTACTTATGTGAGATTCGGTCAGTCGTACACGTACCAGTTTATAAGACCAGGTGTTTCTTGGTTGAGTGCACAAAACACCGCGTAGAACAGCGTTATTGTCATCATTATTGTCGCCACATGCGAGCAATACAGAATGCGAGCGTCCATGTTATTTCCGACTTTCAGCAAGCGGGAAACTTCACCCCAGAGATTACAACGACTTCCCAGTATCGAGCTTCGATGTAAACGGAATGCAGCAGGCTAACAGAGAAGCATGTCGAGTATTTTTTGGAGGATCATTTTTAAGTAGAAAGTCAATATGCGGTGCAAAAAAAACCAACTAATTTCGCCATCAAACATTATGCTTAAGTGGTAGTGTGAATATGAACTTTCAATAATAATTTGTCCCCAGTGTGATCAGATTCTCTCCAGCTCACAGGACGGCAATTTTACCGTGGCCTACTTTCCACTGTGGTGACTCACCACGAAGCCGAAGCCTCTCTTTAGATCAATGTCCCGAATGCGACCGTATCCTTTGAAAAACCTCTCCACATCCTTCTCCCTGGCCGATGGGCTCAGGCGACCGATGAAGATACGACATCCACTCATGTTGATAGTGTCGATTAACCAACTGCAAACAGAACAAATCACTAGTTTTTTCTTCGTTAACAAATGCCCCCCTTATGCTAGTCAATGGCGGGGGCCTTCAGTGTGTTACAAGCTAATGCATCAGGATAACGGCTAAAACGATATACAACGTTATTCCCACTTATGCAGAATTGTTATTAAAATAAATATGGCAATTTTAACTTTAGATACCTACCGCTAGAGAATCGCAGAGCTATTCTTTCTTATTTTCTCCTTTGTAGCCACAAAACCGTCGACTGTAATGCGGGATAAAACAAAATGGTGCCTGTGCTGTTTCAGGGCGGAGTCTTTTTAAAGAAAAAAAATCCACGTGACCCAAGGCGACTGCAGAATACGAACAAAACCGAAAATATTCCGAAGCTTTCCGAATCTAACGTCATAAACGCGAAGGTAGCGTTCTTTGGTGTCAATATTTTTTTGACCACTGGGTGTCAGTAAGACACTACACTGTTTAATCAGACAATGGTTGCTGGCGTTATCGAGACAAAGTGAACAACAAAAGACACGATAAACTGTAGTTTATACTAAAATAAATACTTTTAAACAGTACAAGCCTTATAATTAGGTTAGAAAAGATGAGTTATATAAAACTCTTTTACGGGGACTTTATGGTCGGCTTCCACAATAAATTCGTAAATGAGTTATGAATTTATCAAATGAACACGTTTTGAAGTATCCTTAGCTGCTTAAAGGTACTTGGATTTATCAAGCACATTAAGTTACATTGTTTATTGTTACTGATGTGAAAGATACACAAAAACTAACAAATCTTTCTAAAGTGGAAGAAAAATTATACATTGTTTTCCCAAATGTTTCTCTACAACCTGAAAAGTGTAGTGTACATTTGTATTTTTGGCCATTCCCCTTTGCCAGTGTAGAGTGTTTATGTGGCCAATAGTTTTTGAGTCTTGCCACAGGTTGTCAAATGGGTTTAGAACTGGGCTTTGACTGAGCCGTTCGAACACATTCAATTCAGTTCAATTGAAAAATACTTAATTTATCCCAAAGGGAAATTTTATGTTTTAACTCATAGTATCCAGGTTTCTTTATAGACTTGCAGATGGCGATGGCTCTGGGCAGGACGGATCTCCTGTAGTGGTCAGTCTTGTGGGGTATCTTGAAAGCCTCTGACTGAAAACACTCTGCTGATGTATGACAGTGTCATGAAATGGATGCCCAGAGTTGTTGGTAGAAGATGAGATACCAGGTGTCCGGCTTGGATCAGTCTGCATCAGAGTAAATCAGAGTGTGGAAAACTGAGCTTCACTGATTGTTTCCTTTATGCACCTTTCCTTGCTACTCCAAGGCAGAACTTCAATTGGTGGAATTTCATTGAAGAAAATTATTGTCCTAGTTTTTAATTTTTGGCCCACTGTGTATATAATTTGACACCTCTGGTATAAAAAAATCCATTGTAGCTATGGGTATTGGGCTCAACAAGTTTGCCTCTAGCAATTCCTTGTATTTAGCCTAATCTTTTTTCCCCAGCTTTACTATCCCTGCTCAGGCATCCCCACAGCATGATTCTACCACCACTATGTTGCACTGTCATAACTAGGACTTTAGAGTGATAAGTGTTATTTTCCCCACTATAAAGAGTTTTGCATGTAAGCCAAAACATTCAATTTTGCACTAATCTGACCAGAAGACCTTTTAGATATTTACATTGTCCCCTCTATAGCTGATGACCAACTTCGAATCATATGGCTTTCTTTAAGCAATAACCTTCTTTTTGTCAGATTTCAAGAATGCGGGACTAGTAGTCCTGTTGACAGATTCTACCACTTGAGCTGATAATCTCTGCAGCTCCTTCGGAGTTACCATGGGGGTCTGTCAGTTCTTAGTGGATGGCATTTTCTTCATAGGTTTGCACTTGTGCCATACTTTTTCCACATTTCAGATATGCGAGTCATTTTATTGTTATAAATCATGCAGCGTGTTCCTTTTGTTTGAGTTAAACTTTCACATACAATTGCAATAAATTTCATTAAAACTTGAGGTTGTGGCATGACAAATGTGAAAAAGGTAAAAGGGGTATCAATACTTGAAATTCCACCCATGTACTTTCAGAAATCATTCGCTTTCAGTTAAAACTGGTATACAACTGGGTCAATGTGAAAATGTTTGCAAGCATATTTTCATAAGATTTCAGTGCTGCATAAACAGAAATGAGTTGGACATTAAACAAAGTTCACACCTTATTCCACATTTAAAAGAAAGCTTTAATTAGAAAGTTATATACACACTGTAAAATTAAATTAAACTTTATACAAATATTAAATTACTATCTTCACACCCACTTCCATGTACAGAGAGAAAACACAAAGCTTAAAGCATCGAAATTAAGAATCCAGGTGGCTGATGTGAACCTGTTATTTCTGGGGAATAAACACCGTACAACAGTGCTTCTTATGGAACTTTCTTCCTCCAGTCGTCTTGAAACTTGAAGCATTGCAGCCAAAAAAAAAAAAAAAAAAAAAAAGGTAATGAAATATAGGTGCTTTTAGGCTCATTGTTATTATCATCATAATCTTTATCACAGTCACTGGAAAAACAGTGGTGGGGGAAAGGGGGGCATAGACGGACAGACATTCGCTTAGTTGTGCCCACAACAGAAGTAAACTCAGTCATAAATAAAGACAATTTTATGCATAGAATAGAAAAAGAATAGAGTAAGGCAATTGGGAAAACAAGTTGCAAAACTGTAAAGCATCATTTTGGAGGTTTAAGATTATACATAATAAACGAAAAGAAAATGTACAAATCTAAGGCAACATTTTGTTTGCATGAATAATGTAGCCACCGACAAAGACAGGCCAAAAAATGCCCCCCCCCAAAAAAAGAGGAATAACATATTTAGACAGGTCGTGTGTGACTGTGTGTTTTCCAAGCTCAAGAAGTAATTGTCAGGATTTGTCCGAGCCATGTTGTTTCCAGGGTGACCAGCTCAAGCACTGAGGCTTTTCAAGCGTTAATAAAAACAGATGATGACTTCTAACAGGACATGTTTTCTCTCTTTAATTTGCACTTGGCGTTAGAGGATTGAGTGTGAGGGGAGGTATGTTGCTATCTAACAAAGCTTTTATTCTTCTTTTCTTTATTCTACTGCAACCAGTTGCAGTTTGTGTCCACAATTCACAACAGTGGAGAGTCTTTAGTTCAGCACGAAAATGGGTGTGAGCCAGTTCCTCTAAGGAGAGTAATGTTTTACAGCCATTCAACACTGGGATAATGCCCATATTGTGTTGCAAACCCAATGCCAGAAGTGAAGCTGGTGACTTTTTGAGTGTTGGGAGGGATATTTTCCTATGGTGAGAGACTGGGACCATGCAAGCCTCAATCTGAGCACAGGCAAATCAGGAAAGGGCTGTATCAAGGCCTACCATATCAGGACATGTTTTCTCCTGCCTGGCTACCCCAAAAATACACACACATACACACTCAGATTCAGCAACTCAAAGCAAACAGTCACACACAAACAATAAATACAGTGAGAAGAAAATTAAACGATAAGAACCATAAAAGTTTAGCCAATCACATCAGGCCTCTCTCTTCAGACCATGTCACACTTTCTCTTGTACGAAAATTTTCAGATGTGCAGTCAAGACACCAATCAATCCTACTCATGCAATAGAAGCTAGAGCCAGAAAATAAAAAAAATAGGTCTTTTTATGGCTGTGATGTGGTGCTTGGTGACATGGTTGTCACTCCTGCTAATCCATTTGCAAGACAGCGACAGCGAACACAGAGAGAGAGAGAGAGGGGGCTAGAGAGAAACAGGGGAGGCTTCATGCTTTGTTCAGTGTGCCGTGACAGCATTTAACTGAAAAACAACATGCAGCATTCGCAGAGAGGGCCGCGAAAGTCAGGTGTGCCTCACAAGTTTTGAAATAAAGCGGGAAGACGCCTCTGAGGGCCGAAGCTTTAAGAGCCAAAAATCACAAGTTTTTCAAGCTTTTTTTTTGTATCAACAGAGATCCCGAACAGCTCATGAGCCTAAGGCTTTTGCCGGAAAAAATAACAAAAACAAAAGAACAAACTCTATTTGCAGTGGGAATACAGATAATTACACTGGGTGAAAGGGGCAAATGCATGGTAATACGTAACCTATGATAAACAATCCTGACTCAATAAGTAATTTTTATTCTTATTCACAGGATCTACATGATTTATGTCACTCAGGCTGCACCTAATGCATCTGGCCTTTCCTCAGTTTCAACCAGTATTTGGGTCCTGTGGGCTCCAACATTGCTCATGTTGCAGTATTGGTACTGGTTGTCGGTTTTGCTTTGAAATGGGAATAGCAGAAGAGGTTGCAGTAGGAGATTGAGCATTGTTCTAGTCATTTCTCTGCTGGCTGCTTAGAGGACAGAGGGGGGTCAGGGGAAGTAAATGAACAGCCACAGTCAGTTCTGGACAGCAGCGACAGATAGGGGAAGGAGCTGCTCCTGCTGATGCTGATAGCGGGCCACAGGCTTCATGCTTCCTTCAGCAGAGGGATATCTGCACGGGAACAGAAGAGTCATATGAGAACAGACCAACAGTTGTTCCATCAACTTTGGTGCAATGCAATACATCAAACAAGGAGCATATTTGCATTCTATATTGTTTTAATGTTTTTGATTTTTTCGTTCAAGGAAACTGACGAAACTGAATGCATTTCAATGACTAATCTTCTGAAAAGTAATAGTTGCTTGCAAAAATATTCATACCTTCAACATTTTCATATGTTAGATTTAAAGCCAAACATGTCAACGGATTTATAGATTTTGTGAGTTCGACAGAAAGCAGCACATGAAAAAACAACAACATATTGTAGTTTAAAGGTTTTTTTTTTTTTTTTTTTTACAAATAAAAGTGTGCTGTGCATTTGTATTCAGTCCCTTTTACTCAGACAATCAAATCAAATTCAGTGCAAATACCTGCATTCAGAAGCCACCTAATTGGTAAACGGAGTGCAAAGTCATGTGAAGGCCACAGAGGTTTTTTATAAAACATTACCAAACAAACAGCATCATGAAGACCAAGGAACACAGCAGGGATAAAGATGTGGGGAATTTTAAATCAGAAGCTTGAATTATTGTTTTTTTACCTAAATCTGTGATAGATCTAATGGAGCACTGTTTAATCCATCAAGAGCAAACCGACAGGCCAGGCAAGGAGAATATTACTCAGAGGTAACTCTGGAGGAGCTGCAGAGATTGCCGGTTCAGGTGAGAAAATTTGTTGACAAGACAACTATTAAACGTGTCCTCGACATATCACGTCTTTATGGACCATTGGCACGAAGAACATTGCTATTCAGAGCTGACAGAAAGATGGATGGAGCTAAATCTATTGCAATGCTGGAGGAAAACTTGTCAATCGGGCAAAGGTTCACCTTTCAATAAGACAATGACCCTGAACAGACAGAGTTACAGTGGATTAGATCATGTGCTGGACTGGCCCAGTCAAAGTTCAGGCAGACGTCCAGCTGAAAAATCTGTGATTTGAAAACTGGTGTTCACATATACTCTCCATACAATCTGAGGGCCTGAGCATTTTCCTTTCACTCCACATGTTCTTCCCTGTGTTGGTCCATCACTAAAAATCCCAATAAATCACATAGAGGTTTATGGACTAAGCTTCAGCTATTTTGCAAAGAAGAAAGGGCCAAAAGCTGGTAGAGACATACTTGCAGCTGTAACTGAAGCTAAAAGATGCTCAAAAAAGAACTGACTCAAGGAGGCTGAATACAAAAGCACTTGATTGTAACATGACACAATCTGGAGAAGTTCAAGGGGTGTGAATACTTATGAAAGCAGTAAGTGTATGCAATGTATCATTTGGTGATATTTGTGAAATCTTAAGTAGCAATCATGGCACGTTATGCTGAGGAAGATTTGTAGGTAGACTGCTTTCTCTTACCATCAGCAAACTCGTCTACAGAGGTGACAGAAAGCAGACTGTGCTGGTCGCTGCTCTCAGAGTCTCTACGGAGAGGTAGGGGGCCTGCACAAGCACCCACAAGGTGCTCTCCAGCCCATGAAGTCGAAGAAGAGCAGGAGGAGGATGAAGGGGCTTGATGAACCAACACCGTCTCTGCGTGACGGCGGGTGCAGAAGGAGGATGAAGAGGTTGAAGGGAGACAGAAGTCTAATTCTGTGTGTTGGCGGCTCCTGCTGGAGCTTTGGCCCCCTGTGGCTCCCTGAGGAAACCCCTCGGAGAGCACGATGGGGACTCGATCTGGTGGTGCTATAGGTGGTGGTGGGGAAGGAGGAGAACCAGACATACCACAGGGTCCACTGCTTCCATATACAGCCTCTTCATAGGAGGGCAGTGACACCTGGACGCCCTCCACCATGATGGAGCTGGTCTGGCCTGAGACTCCCGGCTCCCTTCTAATGACCAAATAGATAAAGAGAATGAATCAAAGATTAATGCAAAGGTGAATGTGGACAAAGTGGATCAAAAAACAGAACGCAGTTCTGGCTGAAGGTCCAATGTGTTGCACAATGAAGCAAAATCTCTGATAAGTGTTGAATGTATATCCCTTTTTGGCAGGCTGCAAATATCCCTCTGGCCAATTATTCAATCAACAGGAGTGCCAGTGAGCATCATATCAAATCATCCTGGCTTTTCTATCACACAGCCCCTGCAGACGCGGTTGTCAAATGTGATCAGAGGAACTATTTCTATGCTTTCGTTTTCATTTATCAGGAAATGACATCTTGCAAAATGAGTCACAGATGAGCGACATTACATTACAAGAGTCATCCAAAACTTGTCTTCAATATGGTAGTTCACACGAGCAGTGGACACATGGTCTTTCTAATGTTACAGCTTTCACAAATTCCTGTGAAAAAAACATAAATTGTAATTACTAACTATGCCTAGGAGAAGATAGGGAAAACATTCTCCTCATAAATAAAGAAAATACAAGGAGCTGTAGCAGTTTATTTTTGTGGTATGAGAAAATGACAAGGCGAAACTTCGAAGTGTAGGCATCTTACCTGTTGTGATGGAAGGACTTGAGTTTTGGCTGTACTAGAACAAACAGCACCACTAAGAGCAGGATGAGCAACACAGAACTTGCTGTGGTCAACACGATGGACAGAGCTGGCATCCCTAAAGGCAAGCTTGGGTCCTTGTCTGAATGACCCACAAAGACAGATTGAAAGATAAATAGTTAACAGTTTGCACCATTTTCACAGAGTCCAACACAGTTTTCATGTTAAAGTGCAATGATTTTTAATACGCAACTTTCGAGAGATCTCTCTAACTTTAACCATTTCTTTAAAGAATAAATACTAAAGTTCACAATGAATTGACAGCGCAGTACAAAAAAAGATAAAGATAACAGACCTTGTGTGAGTCTGCAGCTGATCTGCATAGGACTGTCCCACTCGCCATTAAGGCAGGTGAGGTACTTGTAATCTCCCTTCATCGTGTATCCCTCGTCACAAAAATACTCGATGACGGTGTTGTGGATGAGGCGGTGGCAGGGAGTCGGGTGACAGCGGTAGCCTCCATTCTCTGGTTCCGTAGGCGGCGAACACACTGGAGAAAACAAGATGAAATAGATATTTAATGGGTACCACTGTGCCCTGAAAATCTGCTCGTCATTATCTCTACCTGTGGAGAGACTTCAAAGCTCAGAGTTGACCTAAAATGACACGGTGCTCCCTGCTAGCTCTCAAGGACAAAGCTTTCTGTCAATGTTGTACCGTATGGTAGTGCGGTGAAGTGAAATTTCAGTCTTAGTTGACTCATGTGTATTATGTGCACAAGTTCAACTTTAAAAGCCAATGCTAATGTCTGAGAAGAATGTTAAGATATGCGTTGAAAAGCTATAATTGATTGTCTAAATATACAGAAGAAGCATGATCCACCAAAACATATTCATCAATAAAGTCAACAAAACACTGAAATGCATGGCATGCGAGTGGGTTAGTACATGCCACAGTCTTCAGCATGTTAGTTTAAACCAAGTATTATTGTGCTTCCACTTTAAAATTGTGCACTACTTTCTGTTGGTTATTTACATAAAATAAATTAAATACCTGTAACCAAATATGAAGGATTTCAAGCAGTATGAATACTAATGCTAGGTAGGGATGGGTACCGTTCACTTTTGAACCAATACGGTACCGATACTCAGTACCTGGGAATCAATACCGGTACTCAACGGTACCAGTTTTTAATGCACAAATTAAAACCCAGCCATGTTGCTGGCTGCAGACGACGAGTTGCTAAAGGAATGCAGGCGTGCTAACGGTGCTGAATGCAGGAGTTGTAGCCGTAGATCTGAGGCTGACGAAAATTGTCTCTTCAGCCTTGACAAAAATCTTGTGCTTAAACAGGTCAGTGTGTATACACACACACTCAGAAGAATACATAAATGGCTGGGCCCATGGTTTCCTCCGACTGCAGCCTGCTTTAGCCGTCTACATATTCGACAGAACATTCTAACAGAAAAAAAAACCTTGAAATGTTTATCTTCTACCTACTGTATTTATATATTATGTCTACATCTATCTTTTTTCTTTATCTTTAACTGTCTCTCCATCTTTCTTATTTCTCCATTTCTTTCTCTTTACCACATCTTTTATCTGTGTCTGTATCTTTCCATCTCTTTCTTTCTTTTCTCCATCTATCATGTATGTATTTAATTACCAAGGTCAGTCTTACAGATCCAGGGGGATAATTTCACCTCCGACAGCCAAGCCAGTCAGGGGCAGGGCATGAAACACTTAGATTTAGCCCTGCTGGTACTCACAGGGGACGAGGTGCTGGCCTCAAAATTCAATTTGGCGCTTTTTAAAACCGCAGAGATCCTTGCCTGCTTTCTAGGTTTTAGCGGCATGTTTTTCTGTCCGCTGTCAGGAGCTTGTGTTCCCTTGCATGAGAGCGCACGTAATTCAGTGTGTCAGCGTTGGTGACACAGAGTATGAGGAGTGTGTTGTCGTCCAGCTTTTGTCAAGTTTGGCCATAGAAAGTAGAGTAGCGGCGACGCAGGGACAGAAATCCTTCACGATGGGATCTATTAAAACGAATGACATTAACTGTTAAAACATAGTACTACATGCCGTGATCCTTTTCGGGGGGCGGGCGGTCTGGTTGGCGTGGCGGGGCGGAGCGCCCCCCTTGAATAGTGACCGGGGAAACGCTGCAGGTGCTTCCTCAGATTACAATTATTCCCGCCTTGCATATTGCATCACAGATATTGCAGCGAGCGTAATATGCACCGCATTTTGAAAAGTGGAGCCATAACTTCGAGCGCTTTCCATCAGCCATGCTTTACTGACGGTACCAGCGGCTACTGACGTCATTACGCTCTTGTGCTGCAATGCTGTGTTCATGTCCGGCATGGAAAAATGGCCCACTCTTCCACTCCCTCAGTGTCACAGTGATGCGTTTAGGTACCGAAACATGGTACCGTTTGATTTTACGGGAATCGGTACTCGTTAGTACGGACAGAATTCGGTCGGCACCTATAAAAGTACCAAATTCGGTACCCATCCCTATTGCTAGGCACTATTGTTTTTAAGTGCATTTACATGAAATGTAAACATTTCCTTTTAAGTAGCAATAAAGGTTATTGCTCACCATAGTTTTTGATACAGTTTGGAGGTGGATGGGACCAAGCTCCATCGCTGGTGCAGAAGATAGTAGCCTGTCCATCTGGTGTATATCCTGGTTCACAGCTGAAGGTAAGCTGGGAGCCAGGGGGATAAGAGGCCTGGTTGGATTCGGTCTGGTTCAGCAGGCTCCCATGCTGCACTCCGGGTGGAGGCGCACAACCTAAAGGCACAGAACACAATGACAGGAATATTTATTGAGTCGCTGCTTAAAGGTTTTGATGGAGGATTGCATCGGAACAGGACACAAATGGGATTTGAACCTCTGTTCTTCTGGCTTACGTAACCAACTCCCTGCTACAGCCAGGCAGCCAATTTGAGAGCATAATCCATATTGAATAATGCAAGATAAAAAATGTGCTGTGTAAGTAAACATAGTTGGGTTGCCTCAAGACAGGATGTGTATCCCAATTTTTAATTCAAGCAGAGCTTTTCGTGTACCAGCCAAGTGGAGAATCAAACAGTTTACCTTTGTTCTATTTATAATTTGTATTTCCCTGAGTATTTACTTTTAAATTTTGCATAAAATTTACACAAAGTCAATCAGTGTGTGGACAACTATAACCATTTTACAGTCACTGTAACTTTTGAGTGCTGCATGTTGTGCGTGCATTCTGCTGTTTTTTTAACGCTGACATAAACCTTCGCCTGGCCTACCTTAAAGGCAGCTGCCATAGGGCCAAACAACCTTTCCAAGGGAAACTCTGTCAAGCTGACAAGTATAACTGATAAATAAGGCTCAAGGGTATTGATACTTGAAACTCTGCTGTATGTCACACCAGCTGAAGAGAAAAACTGGATCATGATGAGGAAGCCATGCTGCTGTGTAGAGGATTAAAATGCCAGAGGGAGCTTCATATAGATCTAATTCCTCTCGATTAGCTCCTGTTCATTAAACCGTTCTCTTCACACACTAGTAATGGTTCTATCTGGCAGCAGGTCTGGATCCTTCTCTGGGTTCATTTACTTTGTGTTAATGGCAGACTTCGATGAGAGCCAGCCAAAAAACACAGGATGAGGCAGTAGCCTAGAGTTAATCATGTTCTGATCCACCTTCCCAGGCTGCGTCTGCAGCACGGCAGGGCCATGCCAGCTACTTGTGGAGCCTGTGTTTTATTGCTGTAATAGAAAATCATCTAGATGTGTGCTGTGTGCCAACAGCCCCCCCCCACACACACACATTTAAAGTTACAATCTGGCAAGAGGAGAGCATCTAAATCCAGCACCTGTGTAAACTGAGATATCAACAAGCACCAGGGTTAGTGAAACTCAGGCCCAGAAAGTCATTTGAATAAATCTAGTGTGGCGCCACCTGATGGCAGGTAAAGTAAAGCAGCTGTCACACTGTTTCTTACTTTGCCATGTAAGCTGGTGCATATATTTTACATGCTAAATTCCACATAAAATAACTGGAAATGGCAGTGAAGAGTATGTGAAATCTTCCTCAATTGCCATTGATATCCTTATTACAATATTCAATAATAACATTACAATCACACTTTACTGATAATGAGTAGCTTCTGAAAAAAAAGTTATATTTATTATTTCCATCTCAACAACCAGGTTTTACAGAACAAGCTACTTTTAGCTGAAATATTTGCAGTTTCTTAATAGACTTTACCACCTCTTTATATGCTGCAATAAATCAACAACTATATTACAGACATTAGGGATCTGAAAGCATGGTACTTACTTAGCTAACACTTATTGCAGTTCTTGAAATGGATATTGCATACGCTGTTATTGCGATAACAATCTATTTGCGATATAATGTGCAGCCCTATTTGTTACAGTGTAAAATGCTATTTTGACACTATATTATATTTAAAAGTCTATTAGCAGGTCTTTTTCTATTACATATAAATGAATCTTCCAATAAAAGGTTGACATCAGCGCTGTGACTGTTCATTTTATTTCTTTGAACTTATGGTAAACGTTTTATAATTAAAAATATATTAAAAAAAATGTCTTTCCGCATTTAATTCTTGGTTTGAGTTTATAAAAATAAAAAAATCACATTAACCATACTCTATTGGAAGCTTGGACAACTTGCCTGTCAAGAACAAACAAACAGAGCAAACAGCCACATTGCTCCACTTCAATGTGTAATTAGAGATCGAAAAGAGACGATTTCCACAGTAGAGCCTCAGACATCCTCTAATCTCCAGAGAGAAACGACGCTTTAAGCTGGCACCAGAAGATTAAATGCAAATACTCAAATGTGCGAAGCTTTCTCTCTCTCTCTCTCACACACACACACGCACACACACACACACACACACACACACACACACGCAGGCACAAAAACAAAGTCAACACCCATAAACAAAAGGCACGCCCAGGGCTGACAAGACTGACACCAGTGGGTGTGTTACTGAACTGTGCTGTAGAAAGATTGGATGTTTGCTGAAGAGGTGAACAAAACATGCAGTTACCACAGGGTTATTAAAGCTGCATCATAAAAATCTAGTTTCATACTGCTTTAGAAATAAAAACATGCAACAATTCTTGGAGAATTAAAACAAAACAAAACAAAAAAAAAAATCACCAGATTTCTGCTAAACAGATAAATGAGTTAAGACAAATCAGTGTATCTGTAAAATGTTATCACTTAGAAAATGTAAGATTCTTAAAAGGTCTAAGAGAATTGTTTAAATTAAAATATATTTTGATTATGTCTCAAAATTAGTTAAAGTTTTACATATTCTCTTATTTGTGAAAACAATTCTTAAGATTTATTTCCACCCTAAAGAGCGCTTCATATAATACCAAAATATATAAAGACATGTTTCCGTTTGAGTTACACAGTCCAACACTGTCTGCACATCCACATTACAGGATGCTTTTTGACACCATAACCAGAGCAGATGTTCCCTGAAAGGCTGTGGAGAGAGTAAAGGCTCTCCAAGGAGAGGATGGTGGTAATGGAGGTGGTCAAGGTGATGAATTGATTACCCCTGACTGGGAGGCAGGAGGGGACAAAAAGGCCTTAGGGGGACATTCAGGGCAGTAGCTTCAACTTGTTGTTATCCTTTGTGGTGCCACACATGGCAATCGATGAAGCTGATGCAGACAGAGGAGTAGTAATTAAGGCTGCATAATATATTGCGATCAGAATATCAGCGCTGTTTGGAGTGCACTGACTGTTGGCCAATGTATTTCAAGTGTTATGAACATGCATTTTAGATGCTAATGTAATATTTAGCCAATTGGACAGAATCTCAAAGCAACAGATGCTCACTCTGGACACAAATGACCTTACCCAAAATGCTGGAGGTCACAAAGTGATGGAAGCACAGATGAGAAGAACGGAAAGAAGAATAAAGGGATTTATCACAACTGGCATTGTCATCACAATATTATTGCCATTGCAAGCTTTAAGTAATAGTGTGCAGCCATAGTAGTAATGGTGCTAATTTTTTCCTCGTTGAAAAGCTTTTATTTGAGGGACATGTTTAAAAATAGAAACACATGTATGGTTGCTCACCCAAAACCCAAAGACAGATGAAAACGTTGCATTAAGCCTCAAATATTAACCCATGCATAAAAATAAGAGTGTATTACATTGGCCTCAACTAGAAGAAAGGCTTGCCGCACGATTGGTTTGTCAATAATTTATTCACAATACATACTGTATTAAAAAAGCCATTTAGCTCCAACTGGAATATCTTCAGTACTGCCAATAGTCTCACATTTGTACCTAACATAAAAAAAGTTAATTTTCCCCCTATAAATTTATGTTGTCAAGGATTGTTATAAAGAAAAACATAAATTTTATGCATTCATAGGCATGAGGTTAAGGGAACATCTGAAGTAACCAGTAAATTGGAGGTTATTTAGAAATTAAAGCTGACCAAACATATAATACTAACAGCACAAACCTTCAACAGTAACAAAATGGTCACGTTAAAGATTTTTCACATAGTTATACAGAGTTGTTATTGAAAACAAAAACCCTCCAAATAACTGGATCACGATTGTTGTGGACTTAAAAATAATTTGAACGTCCGTCTAAAAGTTTATGGTAAATAGATCCCAACAGCCAGGATAGAAACCCTGAGGGCAGGAAACGCAGGACAAGCATTCTAGAGAAACTTGCAATCAAAAATGAATGTTTTTGAATTTTAACATGTTACAACATCCAAGTTTCTGCAGCTTCTAAGATGAAATGTGAGCAAAAATATTGTTGACAGAGAACCTAAACTGCCTGCGAAACTAAATGGTTTCATTGAGAGTTAATCGCTGTCAGTGCTACCAAGTTCAACGCCACAGCCTGCATAAGAATAGACAGAAAAAAAACAAAAGGATCTAAATATAATCCAGCTAAAAATAAAACTATCACTCTACCATAAACACGCACACATTTTTTTTTCAAGAAACTGAAACCCAGGTCATCTTAAAAGCAATCCAAAGCATAAATTGTAATTCCAAAACCGAGTGGAAAATGTAACTTTACGCCACTGAACATGTGGTTTACTTTTGAAAATACACCATATACCAAAAGCATTGGGTCCCACCACCAAATCTGGTGTTAGAATCACTTTCATGGATGCAGGTGTATAAAGTTTGGTGTGGAGAAACTTGACTGGCCTGCATAGAGTCCTGACCTCAACCTTCTTGAACACCTTCTGGATGAATTACAGTGGAGACTGCAACTCTGGTTTCCACATCTTACTCTGAACACCCTCCTAAACCTTGTGGAAGATGTTTAAGGAATAAATAAAGTTGCTATTGCATGCAGCGGTGGGTGCATCAACAAACTGGACCTTATAGATTGAGAACAGAATGTCATCAAAGTTCATGTACATGTAAAAGTAGACAGACAAATACTTTTGGCCATATAGTGTAAGTTATACCTTAAGAAACTTAAAAATGTTTGTACTACTGCAAAATACCAGTGACTAAGAGTAAGACTGCAAAATTGACAAAGGGAATAATTTCAAAAGGAGAAAAAAAAATGGAAAGATGCTGTAATAAAATATGTTCAGCACCCAACAAACTGAGAAACTTCAAAAATGACTCCATGACATTCATGGGGCAAATAAGGGATGAGCAATTACAAAGAAAACATGTTGTGACAGGTTAGCCTCAACCAATACCTCTGGGTGTAATGCAGATATATTGTAATAGTATGAAGATGAGGTTGAAATTCACCACAGCACTTAGGACCAGCCCAATACAAATGAAGAGATTCTGTTAAAAGAAACAATGAACACTGTCCAGGTGCCCAGAAATAGCACAATAGTTAGGATATAACCCCTGCTTCCTACTTTAGCAGTAAGCCAAAAGTTAATATTGGCGATAAAAACAAAAGACGGAAAAACAACTTAAATCAAAAGCAAAGAAATTTGGTACACCAAAGTACATCATGTTCTGTGGTTAAAGAAGGGGATGAGTCACACTTAAACACAAGCTGTCATCTGAGCCTTGCAAGAGAGAACTGGTTTTTAACTAATGTCAAAAAACAATAATGACTAAAACAGAGTTGTGTGTTCTGAGAACGCTAAACAAAAGTTAAAAAGAAGATAGAAATCCAAGCTTTCAGGTTCTGAAATGTACTTTAATTAAGCAAATGAAGTAGACATTTAAAAAAACTATTAAGAGTCCATTTGAGCACACAACTGTAAGCTGGTCAAAGCGCTTAGTTGCTTGAAGATGAGAGAATAACTTAATGTCGAAGGTACTCTCTGGCTGGACACACCACCCGTGAATCAGATTCCTAATCCCAACAGCTACAGCCTTAAAGCCGTGCTGGAGGACACTCAACCCACGGGTGGGGGGGCATCAAAATCCCCGTCCTAGCCCTGAGGTGCCGGACTGCCTGTGAATATCTCTCCTTTCCCATCTGTCGCTAATGACACACGTCTGGTAAGCGCAAGAGGGGGTGAACTGAGGAAAAAAAATGAAAAAGGAAGGTTGGGAGAAAGATGTGGGTTTTAGCCATCATTGCCCAGGCAAATTAAATCTCTAATTGTTCTCTATTACAAGCTGGGAGCGCATTACAGCAAATCAGACACAGATTACTTAAACAGCCAGCTGCTAGGTTGCTTTATACAATAGACCATAAAAGAGGGTGTGTTTTCCTCTATGTGTGTGTTTGTGTGTGTCTAAATGTGTTGGGAGTGGGGGAATTTGAGTGCATGAACATACTAATGGGGGGGTTGTGCATTGGATTAGGCTAAAAACTGAAGAGATGATGATGTAGTCCCTTTTCCAGATAAATATGTTTTGTCTATTAGTTGGCCTCAACACAATCCCTCTGTTGTTGTTTTTTGATGATGCTGCAGTCATTTTGGGAGCAAGGATGTTTTTGTTTGTTCATGTTCGCTTGTCTCTCCAGCTAATCCATGGGATTTTTAAACCAAGCTGTTATTATTAGAGTGTAGTACAGTGAAGCAGAGCCCACGGGATGGTAGTTTTAAAAATTACACCACTCACACTAATTTCTGCCACTAATAGATAAGCTCCGTTATAAATAATAAAAAGGGATTAAAGATTTAATCTTTGGTTAAAAACCATTAAAAAAATGCATGAATACGTTTAATTATAGCTTTTTCCTTGTGTGTCTAAATAGTTTAATGATAGGTAACTCATTTAAGGTGGCCAACAGTTAAAGAAAAATGAAGATTACAGTACAACGACAGATTTGGCAAACAAAACAAAGGCTGTACAGAAAAAAACCCATTTAAAAACTTTGAAATTGGCAAACAAAACTAAAATCTTAACTGTAGATGCATTGTAACATCAGCTGGTGACCATAATTGTCCAGTATTATACTTGACCGACCCTGATCAGTGATGAGCTGGTCGGAAACTAAAATATTTTTCCCCCGATCAGTAAATGTCTTAAAAGGTTGTGTTGTCAACACTCATCGGTGATGTTGTTACTGAAGGAAGCGGACTCAGCTTTTTCAGAGGTAGCACAAAAGCTATTAGCAGCTTCGAAAAAAGAAACTATTCTCTGCAGGAGCAAGCCAACTGTTCCATTAGGGTGACAACAGTAGGTGAGACTTCTTCAAATTACAGAAAACAACCGAAATCTGAAAGTATTACAGCACTGTTATAGTTCATCCTTCCGAAAAATCCAATTCTCTCTGCCATGGGACATGCTGGATTAGGAAATGTTGGGAATCTATAGGTAATCTATGTAAAGATAATTATGTTATTGCTACGCAGCTAGCAATGCTAACCTCACTAATCATGTTAAATGTGCTGAATACCAATTATGAGATCCGAAAAACAGTTTAAAATGCCAGCTAGAATACATTTTACATTAACATGTATTGAAGTAAAGAAAACCTGTTTAGCTGCAGAGCTGAGTTACACCAACTGCTCTCCTTTACGTACTTTTGCTTCTCGTCCTACTATAAACAATTGTTCATGATAGAAAGACTGTTTAGGCTATGGTACAGTTAAAGTAATAATTGAAAAATCTAAACAATAACTGCAAATCAGAGCTGTTCCCTTTTAATATGAACTTGATATGAACAGCTATTTTATTTTGAATGATCTTATAGAGCAAAAATATCTTATGGCGCATACATTTTAAAGTGTGCTAAATAAAATAAAATAAAGGGGGAAAACAAGTGAACCAAATGTAATGTAATGTAATATTAAGTAGTACAGGAGATATGCTGTATAGATACTTTTGTTTTATAACTTGGATTGTTTTACTGTATTTGTTGACTTCCATTATGCAGAGAGAGACAGATCTATAATCTTGTGGCTTTTGAGAAGTCATAGTTTATAGCAACATTAAACGTTTAGTAAAAAGAATGATCAATAATCAAGGCAATTCATATTTTATTATATCAATCACCACATGTGAGAGAGGGTAAAGGGAAACACAAATTCATCCGTCTCAGTTGAACCTTTAAACGGCTCTGAAATGTCGGGTCTTTCAGTTCGATTATTGGCAATTTGGTAATAAATATAGAAAAAACTCAATACTCCAAATGGCCACATTGAGCTGTATTATGTGATGTGAGAGTCTGCATTTCCAGTTCATGCAATTTAAATCTTTTTTTCCATCTCACTTCAACTCATATATCACAGAACAGCCAAGGCAGTCAAAGCAATAAGAGGCGTAATTTAAGCTGAGAGACTCACGTGGACTTGCAACATAGAACAGATAGCGTGTGATTGATACTAGCAGTGTCATTTTTCTCTCAGAACAACTTCCAAATTTCATATCTACAATAAAAGTCTACTAAACCCTACTCGCTGCTGCTTTTGTATTCTTGCAGCTCAGGATAACCTCACCGCAGAAGACAGAAAGAGGATGAAAAAACAGGGTGTTTAGTAAAAGGGAAAGGGGAAGGAATAGAAAATGCTGAGGAAAAACAAAATGAGAACGATAACCACATTATGGTAGGTGTCAGACATCTAGATCTGCAGGCTGGAAATGATGCAGAACAAAGCTGAAACATGACGTTCTGCAAAAATGAGCTTCTGAGACATGATTTAGCAACCTGATAAAGAAAGAAGTTTGAACAGAAAAGGATGAAGAAAAGAAAGGTACTGAGTGTGTGCCAGGTCCTGGCACATAGATACAGAAGAATACGTTTGTGCAAAATTTAAGAACTGGTGAAGACTAAACTGACCAATGCCTACTTTATAAGCAGGACTGTGTCTAATTTGTGTTTTGTGTGTGAATGGCTTAATGATATAAACATAAATGTCAAATAGAGCTGTGAACTCAGTTTATTTACATGCATTCTGTAATGTTAGCATTCCATATTAGTGACCAAGTCAAAGTCTCATTTCAACAGTTAATAGGGAACCATCCAGCAAACCTGAGTCAGGCAGCTGCAGGTCCCAAAAGAGCATTAATAGAAAACATCTCTTCCTGCAGCTGCAATACAAGGTTGCAAAACACAGGCAAACACCCAGAGATAGACACCTCTAAATAAATAGCAACGTTCTCCCTGCCTCTATTCAGTCCGTCCCTGCTGTTTCAATGCATTTAGCAAGCCACGTGTGCTGCCCGTGTACCCCATTGTCCCGGCTCTGTGTGGATGGGGCACAGTGACAGATTTAAGCAGCGTGCCTCTGAAAAGGACAACAGACAACTTTGCATTTGAAGGGTTAAATATGCATGTGAGGTCAAAGCGGGTGAGGGCAGGCGGGGGTACAGCCATTGTGTGACCCCCAACATGCAAACATGTACACACTCTCGACCCTCACACAACAGATGGGAGGATGCTCCGAGCTCACGAACAGCGAGCACCCCCTTCTCTCTTCCATTACCGTCTCTGTCTACGACAGCTGGGAGGCACACATTCCTACTTCTCAGCTTTCAGAAGAAAACAAAAGAGTGTGTGGGACCCCTCCCACACACACACGTGCATGTGCTCAGCAGAACACATCCCCCTCACTGAAAAACTGTCAAAAGTAACTGTTGGTTGATCATATTTCAGCAGCTTGAGGCTGCCAGCTAGAAGAGGTACGAGTGCCGAGTCCCGGACGCTCGTTGAAGGTGAAAGTTAGCATATTGCAACCCTGCTTACCAGAGCTTTCATGATGTAGGTGCTTAGAAGTGAAGCCACTGGTAAGGTGAGAGAATCGAAACTAAGGAAATTCAGTCTGAAATAGATAGTCATGTATATTTATAGAATAATGTTAAGACTGCAATATAATATAAATTATGGTAAAATATCCTTGTTGAAAGCCAGAAATACTAGCAGTCTGCAACATCTTTTCAACAATGCAGTCCCTGTTATAGCCCTCAGTCCATCATCACAGTAATGAAGTCCAACTGGACTCTCAGACCAACTGCTCGAACAAATGGCAACAAGCATCTCTGTGTCTAACCTCTTAACCCAAGCAGCATTTAATCATGTTTTAAATGTATTGATATTAATTGATGCTCTCATGGAATCAACTATTAAGAAAATAGGAAAAGTAACAATGCCTACAATAATGTCAGTTTTGGTGGTTTTCAGATATCAATAATTGAAATTTATTGTTGCCATGATAAACCAAAATTCTCACCAGAATAAGAAAATTTTTAAGATAACGAAACGATAAACGCCCATCCCTACTTCTGAGTGACTCAAACACGTCTGTAGTGCAATTAATTATTTTAATAAAACTTATGAGACATATGTTTGGTGCATGAATAGGGATAATCCTATAAATCCTTCATTTTCTGTTAGATTCAAAATTACCACATCTACAAAAAGAGCCTGCAGCAACGTTGCACTTAGGCAAAAAAAAAACAACAACAAAATAACATCAAAACTCTGGAATCAATCAAAATTAGAATCGGCACATCTCTACTAACCCCTTTAAACCCCTTTGCTTGCTCACAAATGTATCTTCAGATCAACGCTACATGAAAGTTATAACAGCAGCTTTTTAAACAATCCAGCGTATGCAAAACATGCAGGGAACAACTATCAGCAAGTAATCAAAGTCATTTACTAAAATATACCTACAATGACAAAAATAATGAAATTATTACAGGCACCTAAAATAAAGCCTCAGCAATTATGAGTTAAAGTAATGCAATAGTTGGCTGCAGCTTAAAAAATGCTGTAGGTTGCTGACATTTCTCAGTACACTGAAGCATGCATAAAATGCTGACACGATAACCCAAATGGATACATGGGCAGCCTATACAAAGACCATCGGTGTTGCTGTGGTTCTGTTTACAGATGAGGCAATAAGGACAGAGGGCATCAGTGTAGAGGAAAGGCCACTGGAATCTAAATATCTCAACACTTCAGTTTAAATACTGTTTACAGGATGAAGATTTAATAGTAATTACTGAAGGTTGTTTGGGGCCTCATACTGGTAATATAAAGAACAATCCCAGCAATGTCCCAGTGGAAGCTAGGAGGCTACATTTAAGAGTAAACTCTAGCTCATGTCTATTGTCTGACCGCTCTTCAAAAGCAAGGTAGATGAGAATCAGGAATGGCCATTGTTCTCCTCTCCCTTCCCTATTTACAATCACTGTTAATCATCTACTGAGGAAGAAATGGCCTATAAATACAGCAGGGAAAGAGTCCTTTCCACTGAAATGCAGTTAGTTAAAGTGAAACAGCTGTACGACGACTCCACCCCAGACAACAGACTGCATAAATGCAGCAGGATAGCACATGCACAGCCCAGCCCTTCCCTTAAGAAGAGTGTCAACAAGTTTGCCATAACAACTGTTCTTTGCTGTCAGCTTTTGAGACGTACCCACTTTAAAGAAGTTATTTAAAAAGTGAACAACGACAGATTCATTTTTATAGCTTTTAACAAAGTTGAAGATGTAGCAAAGAGAAAGCTGAAAAAACAGGAAGGAGTTGATGGGAAGCTGAAAACTGTTGCCAAATTTCCACTCTACCCACAGGCAGGCATGCTGAGGCCTGAATGGAATCGTTATGTTTTGGGTCCAATCGTGAAAGCTAATATTCAGCAAAAGGGAAGACATTTTGGTTTTGCCACTATAGTCAATGATCAACTAAGCTGCAGAGTAGGGAAATAATATTATTGTTCAAATATCCTAATGGTAAGATGTGTAAACAAAAACCCTTCAGCTAAGATGTGTGGTTTTCCTCTGACATAGCTCTGTGTGGATAACGTTTTGTCTGCGCATCAGCATCATGAGCTATAATTGTGGTTGCTCAGAGTCTAAAACAGCTTGGAGGTCTCACCAACAGGCAAAGTCGGCGTGTGTGTAAGGTGACAAGCTTGTTTGAACAGGATGCTGGTGTTGACCAACCATGTGACGACAAAAACAACCCACACTGTCGGTGGGTCTAGAAAAAACAAAAACACACAAACACGAAGGAGGAAAGCTACAAAGACCAAAGAACACAACCAGAGAGGAAAAAGAAATTGAATACTTAATTAAAACACTTAACAGTGCATATCTAGAAAACAGACATGAAAACTAAAGTCAAATTCCAGGAACAGTAAAATAAGTACAATATAATCAGGTAAAAGTCAAGAACAGGAGCGAGAGATTCCATCTATGAAAGAAAATGAAGTAAACGCAGCAAAAGACAGAGGCTGGGAGATATATTTAGCAGCTCATTAGTTTGAGATGTCCTCTACTCAGCGGGATGGTCCCTTCGATGAGGCCCTTTGGAAATCATTATGACTGCCTGCTGCTTCAGACAACAACACGCATTTCCCAGAAAAACTATTTACAAACCATCTCTCTGCTGACTGGCCTTACTGCTGCTTCAGAACCATTCTTCATTTCAGACAACTGATCTCTAACAAACTCACTTTTTAATGAAAACAAAGCTACAATAACACTAGACTTAGCTGGAAGAGGAAGCCTTCAATCAGAACTGGGCATTACGGCCAACAGAAAATCAAAATATAAACATTCATAAAGTGTTCTGCTGGCAAATCTGAACATGTTGCTTTTGGATTATGAAAAACATATTTTTTTGTAGGTGGCTGATGTCAGTTCTTATTAAGTAGCTACACTAGCTTCCCAGTGAGGGCCAGAGTCTCCTCATGCTAAAAAAAGAGACTAATACACAATGCAGAGGTCACGCCACTTCTAGGTAAGGGCTCCACAATACACCGTTGAAATATTAGTGTGCTCATGATTATGCTCCGTAACAATCATTCATGTGGCCCTCTGGTAAAATTAACCGCCTACCCCTGCCTTACATGCTACATTACAATCTGTGTCAGCTCCATTTGTAAGGTATCAGCTTTTACAACAGTGTATCTAGTGCCATCTCTTCCTGCTTTGACATTCATTAACCTTTACAGTACAGCAGGTGTCATAAGGAAAAACCTCATATTTCAAAGTTGCTAAATAACAAAATAGTAATTACCAAGGTGCATTACATTATATCAAGAAGAAGCATTTTAAATGGTTAAAAATCATCTACGATGATCTTTGCGCTAGCTACCACGCTGTGTGGTGGCGCTGTGTAGCCAACAATAATAAGACCATCTGTGAACTACTCTAATATTAGAACAATCCAGACAACACTTTAAAGTGAATGAAATGCCCCTGCGTCACCTGTCCGCACTGCAGCATGTTTTTCTTTGCTTGGTGACCCGTTTAAAGTTTGTGTTTAGGGCTTGATTGGCTCAGGGACCTGTTAAATGGTACAGCGTGAGAGCAAAGATTGATGGTTCAAGTGATAAACACACAGGTAATAAAAGAGAAAGGCTGATGGATTTGAGCGTGCTGCTCCTAATGGCCTTCAGTGTCAACTGGCTAATGGCTAAGGCCTTTGAGAGATGGAGAAAAGAAAGAAAATCAGAAAGACAGATTATAGAAAAGGAGCTGCACAGTGTACAATTTGCTCTGTCACAACAGAAACAGCCAGTTAGCAGACCTAATTGCTGACTGGTGACCTGGTGGAGTTGAAGCTTGCTGTGGCATCCGATATCCTCTAAATGCACGGTTTGTTTTTAGATTTCCGAAACTAGCCAGACGTCAATGCATTGCTTTACTAAAGGCCGTCTGCAAAGTGCCTTGCTAATAGGACTTCAGGGAACTCTCCCAAACAGATGATTGCACAGGAACCATTATTCCCAACACCCCCAGGTCGAACTGTTTGTAAATTCAGCCCAAAGTCCTACAAAATGCTAGTAACCAAATGTGTGCACTTAGTTTTGATGCATATGCAGATAATTCTGTTGGTACACAAAGCAACATACTTTACAGACCACAGGAGATCCCAGAAGACGGGTATGGTACAATCACATATTTTCCTCTGTGGTCAGATCAGTGACATTATGCTTGAAAGGAGAGCCGTCAAGTCCTGTCCCTATGAACAGTCTTCAAGAAAACAACAAATAAGTAGACTTTACATACCAAGGATAGTTCAACACACTGATTCATGACCGAACAGAGGAATCTGTTCATGCAACAGCCTTTGATGAGGCTCAGAAATATTTGTTCATCTTTCACAACCTCAACTATCAAATACAAAAGGTCAAAGAAATCCAACAGGGAGCCTTCTGCTAACAGTATCTTCCCTCCCACTTCCCTTTTCTCACAAAAGAACATATATTAACGTCATTGGCAAACAGGGAACACAGCAGGCTCATTTGTGGGAGATTTCTGCTCCTTTGCTCGCACTTTCATGCACAGCTTTAGATCTACTCCAGATAACAATGGGTTTTAGAAGCCAGCACTTATCCGTTTAACTGGTTATAGAACGATGGGTTGAACATTTTTTTCCCTTCTCGCCAGATGGAACAATATTAAAGCATAAAACATGCTGCGCAAATCATGTGAAAAGACCCTTTGGTGCTCAAAAGTTCTCATCTCTACTCTTCTAGCTCTGACTCACTGTCTGGGAGTACTTCCTCAGAAACATGCCACAAAGGCTTACTGTAAGAAATTGACACCATATTAGGACCTGAGCTCCATGCAGCCAACTTAAGTGGGAATGTCAGATATGTTCAGAAAGAGGTTATAAACAAGCAAAGACAGGCTTTCACCCACCAGGATTTTCACAAAACCAAGAAGTGCTCTGCTGCAGTGAATGTGAAGCTTCATTAGGAAAGCAGCAACATCTAAAGCAGGTCCAAACCATAAACATAAATGTAATCGTGAACAATGATCACAAACATGAATCAGAGAATTGAACGATAAAAAGACGGGGCTTCAACACCGATTGGTTCTAAAAATATTTTCCTTACAGAGAAGAAAACATTTGAACAATTAATAAACTCAACAGAGGCATATGCTTTCAATAAGTGAGCTAAATTATGACTGAAAGAAATGAAAACAAACAATACTCGACTCTGCTGTTACTGTTTTTCTGTCACTAAAAGAAATGAGTTGCTAGAAAGAAACAACCACAACACGGATACAGCCAGCTGCTTTTTATTCATGCCTGTAACAGACCAGCTAATGGTGATGGAATTTCATATTCCTCCACCATCCATAGGACGTCTCGGGGGATTACCTATGTAAATGATGCATGTTGAGAGGCAGAGAGAGAGGCCAGTGATTGAAATGACTAATGGCTATATGATTATATGTCTGATTATGAATTAAATTCATACTTTCACATTATAAATGCCACAATACACATTTTATTTTTTATGCTATAGGGGCCGTCTCTTGTTCAGGCCAATACACATCATTTGAAGTCATTTTCCTTGCTGATCATTGTAATTGACCATATTTTTCCTTTCATAATAAACTGTCCCAGTTTCTTATAATTAAATATCATTAATAATTAACACATTCATTTAAAGAAAGATGACTGGTTTTTTTTTTACATTCCAAACTGCCTAAAATCTGTCTTTTGTTGATATGATGGAAGAGAAACTGGTTAAACATAAGGAATCTAATATTTGTTGGTGGCCAACTTCCATGTGCCCTCCTTGCAAAACTATATTATATAGTTATGCACATTATTTTTTTAAGACATGCCTCTGCTTTCATCAAACTGACCTCTTCTGGTTTCAGCGTGGCACATATACCATATGCAAACAGCGATTAGTTTTTTAATTTAGCGCTGAAGTTATGACTCCTCCAAATCTTCAACGGCATAACCAAGTCATTTTTTTCTTTGTGAACATCTATTCTGAAATGACCTGGTAAAATTGTGTACCTAAAGGTAAACTGAGGAAAAATGGTGAATATAAATGAAAGCAAAGACTGATTTTGCAGTAAACGCATCCCAAGCAAGACAAAAGCATTGAAGACTGCAGCTGCGTCGCACGTCTTTTCAGAAATTTAAGACTATCCTTTAGCACTTCTTTCAAAAAGAAATGGGACTGGCAAAACAACACTGATTGCATATAAACGTATTGTGAAAAAGTAATTATGGTAGAAATTAGAGCTGCACAATATAACAAACAGCATCATGACAATATCAAGGCATCCCAATGGCACGCAGCATTTGGCAGTTCTATTATTTCAAGCCCTGCGTTTAAGCTCTGCATGTTGATCATAGATCTGTCCAGCTGTAAGGACTAACTGCCATTAATGTCCACGCCTGATTTACATCTTTAGCGGCTGAGGCACTAAAGCTTAGAGATTAGTGGGGACATTGTGTAATTGTAAAGAAAAGTGAAATTATGGGTTAATCATTATCACTATAGCTGGGGCAATTTCAGCAGTAATATGGTAATGAAATATTTGCCCTGCTGTCCTATTAGAAATATAAAAAAAAAAAAAAGCACCAGCCTCATTGGCCGTAACATGAATCATGTGTTACATAATGACACGATGCGCTCCACCTTTCCTTACTCACTGGCTCATCTCTGATTTTATTTCTGAATGTTGCCTTTTCTCTTACCCATAATGACAAATATTTAAAAACGCTAAAAAAAAGACAAGGCAACTAAGCCCCATAAATATGTCTGGATTTTGAAAAGCAACCCTGACTTATTCTTACTAACAATGTGGCTCTGGGTGGCAAGGGCATCTGGCACATTTCACAAGCCCGTGGTGTGTGGACTGTGCACGTGAATGACTGCGGATAATACATGCCAGGAGGATGGGCGTATGGGGAATGATACTCAAGCGCTTAGGGGTCAAACATACAGTAAACTGGGTCTTTAGTGAAAAGGTCCATATTATCAACAAAACATTTTTTTGTATTAGAAACTAGCAAAACCAAGTTTTATGTATAAAATAAATGCCCCAACCTAATATTTCACATTAAAACATAGTATTTGACCTCTTGGTATAACAAAAAACATGATCCAAGGGCTGTTCCAGGTTGATTTGTAGAGTTTGTTAGTGTTCTAAACCTCTCAATAGACAATAAATGTCATGATTAAATCAAACTTCATGGGTGGATGATGACCACAGGCAACATTATCTCCCCATTTAACTTAACAGCCAAGGAAAATTGTTCTGACTCATTAGGACAGTGAATGGATTCACAAGAATGAGATCCCAGCTGCTGCCCTGAGACAAAAGCAACCTGAATGACCCCAAGGGTAGAGAAAGAATTTAATCTGACTTGCAAGACAAGGTGAAAATAGCCCCAATCAATTCACAAGAGATGGCGGTTTATTCAGCTTGTATCCTTGTGGGAGAACGGACAAAAAGAAACAATGTGTGCACGTGTGTGTTTGGGGATCTGACTTACCTGATGCGTAACCATGAGGGAGCAGGATGAAGAGGAGAAGAAATGCAAAGGCAGCCAGTCTGTGGGCTACAGAGGAGGAGTAGGCACCAGAAGAGGAGGACGGGGCTCTCGTCGGGAACGCTACCATTCCATCGCACATCTTTTCCTCCGACAACCAGCGAGAATCCTCTACGGCTTAACCTGTCCGAGCCACATTGACAGGAAGGGAGACGGGGGAGGGGGAGGAAGAGAGTGGATTACCATCATTATTCAGCCAAGATTACGTAACCAGATTCAACACAGAGAGGAAGAAGGGAATAAAGTGAGGCAGAGATACAGATTGGTTGACAAACTGAGTGTGTCAGAGAGAACTCCATGTCTGCAGCTCAATATTTAGTTAGTTTGCCAATACCCATAACTTTATAAGTATATTCCTGTTCTATGAGTTTCACAATCAGTGAACAACTGCAACAGCACAATTGATCCGAGTTCTTATCCGGCTTCAATCCCTAATCTTTGCTTTGGCACAGGATCTATCTGCATAAGCTCTTACGTCACATACAACATGGTGTACTTAACAACATCACAGATCCGTGCAGCTAATAAGGTGGCAAAAGGCAGCTAGAGGGGAAAGGCAAAAATCTGAATTTCTATCAAATCCAACTTTTATCAAGAAAAATCTGACAGTAAAATAGAGAAAAACTGTTCAGCATCTATCTTTGATTGTAGAATTGTGACAAATAATCAGCATATATCCAAAATGTATGAGTCTGTGTCTAATGCTGGAAAAGCAAAGATCTCTAGGTTTCATTATTAATTAATATTTGTTCATTACAGACTCAAACAAATCCCCTTTTCAGAAGGGACTTATCTGTAGGACAGATGCTGCCAGCTGTTGCTGCATTAGAGTCCAATGAATAAAACAAGGAAATATAAAGACAACACTATGGGGCTTTAGAATTCCCGTGAGAATGTTTTACAGCGCTTAAAAACCAATATTATCGTGCTACAAGGTTTTATTTTCGTTTTTCAGATGTTATTCTATGGTTTTTGTCCAGCTTCTTTAGGAGTAAAAGTGGATTAGCATTTATGTTGTTTTAAAGCACTTATAAATAAATGTTAGTGTGGTCATTTTATAAACATTGCACAGGTAAATTTGGATGGAGATACAGAAGCCACATTTTCTGAAGAACATGCATGACGGCAGGTTAAACGTTCTCAAGAAACCCCGTTACCATTCCAAAAGGCTTAAGTGTTCATGCCTACACTAATGGCATGTTTTCGCTGCAGCCCCATTCCCATAGGTCAAAACACATGCTAACGCCTAGCTCTGGAGTGCACATGTGAAATGTTGAACTGTCATCCTGTCCTGCTTCAAAGGATTCAGCAGTAATGGATATCAATCAGATCCACTTCACCTCAATGTTGAAGGGAACAAATCACCCAGGTGCAGAAGCTAGTTTTTACTGAAGTTGCTGAACTTCAGGCTGGAAGAGCGATAAAAGCTGTCAAATTCTTTATAGAAAAGCTTTACTGGATGGGTCACATGGAGGCTATAAAAATGACAACAACAACTGTTGGAAAAATCCAGTCAGCTGGCAGCCAACACCTGCTGTGCAGGGTCAATATGGCAATGAAGTAAGGTAACAAACTAACCGTACTTGTTGCAGATAGTTAGTACTAAAAGGTTATGTGATACAGCCTAAGGGGTACTGTGTAAAGCTGCCATCCACTCATGTTGTCACATAGGCTGTTCCCCTAGGACGTAATGGTAGCTGCTAGATGCCACTTCAATTCAGTGAGAATCCTGTTGCTGTTGGCTTGTTGGTGGGCTCAACCATGGGAGGAAACAAGGACCGAACCACACAGAGAACAAAAGAGACTGATAAACACTCAGAATCCCAGAATGCACAGTATTAACCCATTTTCATTACAGCTACCAGGAAGGAAGAGTCGCAGCTGAAACCCTGTAATGCCATAAAGCTGCAAAACTCTGCTCCAAGCAGCATATCTGTCTCTTTACCAGCAGCACTCCAAAGGCTGCATTAGGGAGGACACGCGTGTGAAAGCCTTGATCTCGCTGGTTGAGTAAAAGACTGCATCTTCGAAGAAACCTTGGATCCACAGTAAAGCACAGCCTGCTGACTGTGTAACCGGTGGCTGTCCTCCAGCTGAAAATATGACTAGCTGCCTGAAACTGGCTGTCTGAGCTCTAGCTGAATGTTACTGGCCTAGTTAAACACTTTCTTCTTTCAATAAAAAAAAAAGAAGTTTCTTGGCAAAAGTATTTTAACTGGAAGTTGAAGTATTTTGTTACTCCATTTTTGTATTTTGGAGAGAAGTTGTGTTCATTCTGTATGTGTGTTGTAACAATAAAGAGTTGTTGTTTAAGAATGCCAGTGCATGAATACACTCATATTGTTCTAGAATACCACACCTCACCAGGCAGGTATTCATAAAACAATAAAGACTGAAACTGAGCGCAGTTTGGCTATTATTCCCTGCTAATCAGGTGGTGACTGACTTTGTTAATAATATTTGCCCTTGGCTCTTAGCCCCTTTTCCACTGAAAGTCCCAGGACTTGTTTTACCCAAGGAAAAGGAATCCCAGGGAATTTGTGTGGCTCCTGTTTCAATTGCTCAGAAAGGCCCCGGTACATTTATCTAAATTAGCCTAACAACGTATGAGGAAGTTGTGAAGAAAACCACGATACACATTCAGTCCCGCAGGTGGAGGTAATAGGAAAACAAAGACCAAACAACCAAAGCCAGACTAAGAAGCAAAATCTTTTTCTTTATTTCAAACTGTTAAGAACAAATCAGAACCGGGCACACATCAAGTTGATGTTTTTCTTTTTCATGACGTCTATTATTGAGAAAATATAGTGCATTTTATACAAACGTAATTCTGTGAAATGTGGCTTACGAATGGAGAACTTGGATTTATGAATATAGAATTTGGGCAGTAAAATTTGTAGGTTAGAAATATAAAAATGAGAACTGAGTTTATTGTCAATACCCGTGTAACCAAAGATGTGCAGACAGTGAGGGTAAGGAGGAACACTCGGAGCTTTTACAGAGGAAGTTTTGAAGTCTACTTTCTCGCTTAAAACCTCTTCAAACTATTTTTCGTGACAGATTAACGGTATAGAAAAATATAAAAAGGTACAATCACCTCCGCCATTACCACTGCTGGTGGCGTGATGCCTTGCTGCACACAACCCCACCCTTTCAACAACCTGCACAATAGCTGCATGACTTCTAATAAAACTTCCTTAAATTGATCAGATATGTGTTATAGGTCAACTGCGACATATAAACTAAAATACACCTGCTTATGATAAAGCTTGTGACTTGTCGACGATCAGCAATTTTCATTTATTTGTTTAGTACTTCACATCTGGATGTCATGTGCTTCTGCATGTTTAGATTAACCAACCTCTTTCACATTAAAAAAAAACAAACACACACAAGCATTATCCCGCACTGGACTTTTAGCTTTCTGATGTCCCCATGAGCAGGAAGGAGGCATATCTGCATGTAGTCTATGCTAGCAGGAGAGAGTGACGCAAGTCAGTTTTGGCAGGACAACTGGGGTAGTGTGTTCAGCCAAAGAGCAGGTAAATGCACACAGCAGGGACCCGAACATGCCACCTGGTGCATTGATATTTTCTCATTTGTCCATGACGAAATTAGAGTTTGAGTTATAAAAAGCGTTTGCCATTTTAGAAGATGTTCCTCATAAACTGCACGAGAAACATCAAGATGTACTTAGTGGCTGTAAATAGCAACCTAAGACTGAATACGCTGCAGGACTGGGCTCTTGGAAAAAGCTGAGAAGAAAGTATTGACCAGCCAGTTCATTAAAAAAAACAAGAAAAACAAAAAACAAAAACGTAAGGAGAATTATTTTTGCTTTCATGCAAAACCCTTGATTGGTCTGTGCTAAAACAGCCAACCGGTTTGCAGATCCTGTTGTTTAACATGTTTTAGCAGCCCAAAACCACTGAATAACACCAGAGAAGCACAGCGATAAACATTTGAAAAAGAGACAAAAAGAAATGATTTCAAATGACAGAACAGATAAACAACTAAGACCCATGGCAACTACAGCACTACATATAGGCGTTGCTGCTACAGAAAAAAACAAACACAACAACGTCCTTATTTCATAACCAAGTCTCATGGTTATGGAATATGTTAAATTATGAAACATATCAATGAGTGAAACCATCACCGAGGCTAAAACAAACAACACATATTTGATATTGTCCAGGTATGCTGTATAGTTAAAAGTTCTGTTTCCAACGTTATCGCTTCCATGTATTTAGAAACTGAACTGCCACAACCTGCCATGCAGCTACCTTTTAGAACTGGTACTGCCAGTTTTACCTTACAACCATAATGTAAGCGCATCAGTGACTTCACTAAACACTGAATGCATCAATCGACAAAAAACAGAGCACAGCATTTAAGACATGGACATTTTACAGGCCAAGACAACTGCCTATAGTCATCTAATTGGGGGGGGGGGGATGCAACTCCCCACTTCAGATAGCAGCAACACAAGCAGCCAGCCAGCAGGCTGCTACTGCGGTTTTTCAGCTGCCCGAGGCTCCTGGAATGCAAAGGGAGCCAAGGAGAGCAGCAGCACAGACATGTGTCCGGGAACAGAGAGCACTCAGTGTGCCAAAGAAACAGCCGAGAGGAGGTTTCCACCCAATAGGACTGCTGCTGCTGCTGGTTGAGCCTGCGTAGGCCTGTGGAGGGAGCCCAGAGAAAGGACTCTGCATGGCAGCAGAGAAAGGACCCTTTGTTATGCTGTATTTTGTACTATTAAGGCCCAGAGCTACTCAGCATCCCCGTCCCCTGCTGCAAGGAAGAGTCAGAAAAAGGGACAAAACCATGCAGAAAGATTAAAGAGTGAGAAGACAAAGAAAAAAAATGATGTAAAAGAAAAGTGAGATGAAGCAAGAGAGTAAGAGATAATATAGAAAGAAACGGGGCATGGAGATCACCTCTCCCAACCAGCCAATACAAGTAGAAATAAAAATAAAAAAATGAGTGGATCAGGACAAAGCTTAAACTATTACTATCTGTCCACAATCCACCTCACAACCAGGTTCAAAAACAGGGACGTATTTGTCATTGTTTAGTTGAGTTAACATGTGAATAAAAATTCAGGCAAACAAACGGCGCTTAGGTCAATTTTCTACTTGTAAACCAAGACAAAGAGACAGGATAACACCCCCTTCGTATAAGGTAGATGGATGTTGATATACAGACAGAAATGGCTACTAGAAATAATAACGAAGAAAACAGCTTCTGACCCCAAAATGCAGAAATTAATTATTAGTCCGAGAACTAATTAAAACGTGAAAAACGAATGGAACTGTTACAAACAATGCAGGATGAGGACCCATGTTTACCTTGTTATTTTGCACTTCTTAGACATTTTACACCCATGTACTTGACCATTGAGCATTAGTCTATTTCCCATTGTAGCATTTTGGTAAAATCCCTAAATCAATCATCCTAAAATAATCAAATCACATCTAAAATTTAATCTTTTACATTTTACATACATTTTCTGAAGAATGTATATTACAGCCCATTTCCATTGACTCCATGTTCTCTTATCAGTTCTGTCTAGTTGACTTCAAGAGAGATTATTGCCCACAATAAATCCAAAAACCGTCCAGGTAGATTAGAGAAGATTACCTTAAATCATCGATTCCTGTTTGGTTGTAAAACGTTATTTATCCACGATAAAATGCTACCCTGCTAAAAACACGCTTCCCAATTCCTCTTGTAACATCATGAAGGCAAGTGATTAGTCTTTATTCCAGTACGTCCATTTGTATTTTTTGTCATTTTGGAAAGTTTGAGAAGAAGACTGGACCGAGATTAGAATGGAAATCAAATGCTTCAGATTTTATGTCAAAAACTGTTGAAAGTCACCTATCTGCTACAAATGTTTACAAATGCAGATTAGCTGGATTCTGGTGTATCTTGTGATGTCATCAAAACCAGAATTGGTAGTATTTATTATTTAATGTGTCTTTGAAACATTTTTTATATTATATGAAATTTTGCCATGGAAATCCATATTTTATTACCCATCCGCGTTTTAAATATCAGTGTAACTTTCAAAGAGAAAAAAAAACAGATACACAGCTAGATAGTACATTCAAACCAATTTAGTATATAGTACAATATTAACCCCAATACACAAATCTGACACAGCAAACAAACAGTTATTGGTGGAGGAACACTCTTCTAATGTAAACACGTCACATTTGGACTTCCCTGCTCTTTGCAATATCAAATGTCATATCTTACCAAACCCCGCTAACAGGAAGAAAGTCAACCCACAACTGGAACAACGGCCAGTGAGTGGGAAATGACACTTCCCACTAAAAACGGAGCATCAGCGCTGAGCAACAAATCCTTGCAACTGTATCAAACATGATTCTGACGCAGAGTCACACGCTTCGACACGTGTAACTGTACTGCGAGGTATTTAAACAAAGACTGCGGTGGGCTGCCAACACCACACACACACACAGAAACACACACACAAGTTGTTAAAAACAAAAAACAAATCAATCCAACTCAAATTAATGAACAAGGCACACAGAAGAGCTAAGACTTAACTGAGTCACCACAGATAAAGTCGGCACTCCTCTGACTTCCTCGTACCTTTTATTGTTCATGTGACTCGTCCAACAATACAGCAACCCTCACAGCTGTTAGATCGGACCAACTAGCTGCTGTAAATGTTGCTGTTATATCTCCAAACATTAAATTAAGGGTTTTCCAACAATTAAAACTTAAAACACGAGAAGTGTACGTCAAAATACACACGTTACGTCTTTAGACGAACGGTTCTAACGTCCGTGGAAGAACACTGCTAGCTTAGTTTCAGATCGAAAGACAGAAAACTCCTTATTCTCCTTGGCAGAACAGTAAATGTTGGCCCCGCATGTGAAATCATGTCCAGCCTTGTTTGTTGTTTCGAACTGAACAAATTCAGACGAACAAAGACCGAATGGTGAGATCTTCCAGTGGCCTATGTGTGCTTAGCTTGCGAAAAGACAAAAAAAGGACTCACCAACGTAAAGGTTAACAGCGGCAAGCCCTCCTCTGCCCCGGCTCACATTAGAGGCATTAAATGCAGTTTTAAAGACAACACCCACAGACTAAATATGAAAAAAGAGCGTAGAATAGAAGAGTTTCGCCGTCGAGGTCCCGTCTGCCCTGCTCCGTCACTCCTTGTCCTCCTCGACTCGCCAGCTCTTTATTTTAGGTGAGCGGAAACACTCGCTGCTGTGAGAACTCTACTGGGCTGCTCTGCCTCGCTCTCGCGTGGTCTCCATGGATACCCCTATGAAGGGGGCGGGGCCCAAGCGTGTCATGGAACTTCAAAATAAAAGCTCGAGGGTTAGTTTAGGAGACAAAAGAATTGAAGAGCACCAAATTAACAAAAATACAATTGGAAACACTACGTAGATCAAATATTGTGGTGTGAGGTTAAGGACGATTCGGCTTTCAATGTCCACCGTTTACAATCTTAATGAGAAAAAAAAGCAAGAAAAAATATGCTGTAATTATGCATTTATACAATTGAAAACAAACCCAAAAAATACAGCTAAACCTGTTTAACACAAAACTACACGTGGTAAATCACCTTAATATACAAACAAAAACTTAACCTTTATCTTCACAAAAAGGCAATGGTAAGTATAATATTCAGATGTTTAAAATGAAAATCCTAACATAGTCAGCATGAAGTATAAGTTAAAAACAATATGAAATATGCTTAAACAGATTAACATTTTATATATCTAAACATTAACATTTGAGTTTAGAGAACTAGGTTCTCAGGTGAGCCTTTAACATTTTAAGACAGTTATTATAGTAAGAAGAAGCTATAATAGTAAGCTGTGGCACATGCTTAACTTAAGTACACAAAGATGGCATATGGAAGCAATATATGATAACAACAGAATAATGCCTACATTTTTCACTTAATTATGATTGGGAATCAAATTAAACAAACCTAAAATACACCAAGCTAAAACACAGATACAGATTTAAAAAACCAAAAAACAAATTTTGATTCCACAAGAAAAAAGTATACTTAGACAATGATACTTACGAATCACAGTTTGTGTGTCTGCTTTGGCAAGTTAAGTGTTCTTCCTATTATAATTTTCATAGTTGTTTCAACTTAAAAAGGCATGCTGCCACAGGGTACATGAGTAGAAGACCTCACTTGATTAATTAAACTCAAAATTTCATCTAATGCAATATAATAATTGTATATGTAGTATAGAATATTGATATTTTATACCATTCATATATCGCATTGTTGCAATATATGAAATGTAGAATAACTATTAACCACCATGTAAATATTACATTAACATAATATTGTAGTGAAATAGTACCATAAAGGGTTAGTTTCCAAAAGAAGGTGTAAAAACCATAGCGTTTTATTCCCCCTCACGTACTGTAACTTTGCATGTTCCCTTATTCTGCACATCTCTATTTCCTAAAGTCGCATTATTCATTGGTGTCTTTTTGTCATGCTCCACTCTCACCCTTGTCCTGTCTTTGTAAATGAAACATTTATTTATCATCCCGTCTCTTCCTTGTCACAGCATTGGTTTTAGAGCGCAGCAATAAACTGCCAGTGACTAATAGGCTTAAAGTCCAGATTAACACTGTGACTTGATATGTCCTGTACCTCTAAGAAGATACATATAGATCTACTCTATCTAAAATCAACATGCAGTGGGCCTTTATTCTTCAAGTTTGCCTATTGAAATGAAAATCCACTTAATATAATAGCTCTGCTGTTATTGTAATTAGATAATCCTCGCCATACAAAAAAAAGTAAATTAGTACATCAGAGCTTTTATCATGGTTTGTTCTTATATGTCTGCGATTAAAAGGAAAATATTAGTTCCCATTCGCTAAATACTTTAAATATTTTACCTTTCAACAGAAAAACTGCGTGGAACCTCTCAGTCGCTTCCCGCGTTTCAATGCTGACATCTAGTGGCCATTTTAGGCTACTACATGTATGCCTTTTCCGTTTTAACATCTTTCTAAATTATGAAATATTAGTAGTAGAATTTATTATTACTGTTTTTAAGAACTGTGATCATTGATATGTATATAAATACATTTAAATATATATATTATTGTTATATACCAATGACTATAAAAATACTGTGTGATTTTAGAAAATAAAAATCATTTCACAGATAAAAGTTTGTTGTAGTTATAAATTGATGGGGGAAATATTAAAATTTGGGCTGATTCTCAACTGAATGAACACTTTCATCGACGATCGCCATATTAGATAAAATCATAAACTTTAAATATAAACGTCTTCATGAGTTCATAACAAAAGAGAATTGGATTTTTTTATTGACATGTCTGTTTTGTTATTGAAATGTGCAGATTATGTTTTTGTTTTTAGCATTTGGATGGATATTTATAAAACAGGAAAAATAGGCAGTGTAAGCTTCTCACGACTCATCTTTTCTTGATTTCAGTTTACTTATAAAAATGTAAAAGAATACATTTCTATAAATAAACTGCACAAAAAGCAGAGTGCTTTTTACATGTTTTACTAATAAATACTTCGTTTTGCTGACATACAGCACAGTATCTCTGTGAAAGCTTTCCATTTAGGTTTTTTGAGTGAATTATGAGGACTTAATGAATTCACAAGACAAAAAAGAACATATAAATGTATATAATTACATTCACATAACCTTTTCTTGTTTGCTGTCATGTTTGATTTGTATAAGCTACAGTGCTGCAATAAGTCATTTTTCCAGCCGATATTCGGCAGAAAACTCAATGTAGTTCTTATGGTTCAATGGTTATTTACCCATTGAAGCCCAACCGATTTTATTGTGTTATTGACTTTGCTGCAATTCCTTTTCCTCTGCAAGTTCAGTGATGGACTGGTGACCTGTCCAGGATCCACTCCATCTCTTGCCCACTGGCCACTGGAGATAGGCGCCAGCCCCCCTGACACCCAACAGGTTTAAACAATCGATGGATGGATGCATTAGCTGGGATAATTTTCTACAGTAAAGAAAAGCAGAGACTAGACTGAATTAATGGAAGCACTAGCTCTTTCAATGGCTCTGTCTGGGACATAGGCATAACCTAAAGTGCTGTTCAAGGAGTACTTTCCAAGGGAAATAAAGTAACAAGAGTTCACTGAATCAGTGGAAAACAGTGGCTCCGTTCAGGAAAGAGACACAGCTAGACTGAAACACTGAGCGAGGAGTACTTTCTATGGGAAAACAATGCAGACTATACACATAGTTAATAGCAGTATTAGCTCTGTCAGTGGCTTAATCCGGGAAAGAGCTAAAGAAGAACACTGAGCCTGGAGTACTTTTCATATGAAAACAACAGAGAGGACACATAGTTAAGAAGCAGCAATATCTCCTTATTTCTCCTTAAATATTTGAGAACTTGTAGCTATGCACTTTCTTGCTTGTTCCACTCACTGTGTACAATACAACTGTACTGCTGGCAGTAAAACAGCCCCACAGCATGACGTTCCCACCACTATGCTTGACACTCATTGATTTTATGGTTGAAAGCCTCACTTTCTGGCCAGTTAGTTACATTTTTGCTGCAGCTGACCATAAATCTAACAAAGACGGCGTTTGCCTTAACCTTGTGAGCAGAAGTAAATGATGGTTACCAAAAGCAAGTGGTTGAAGTACAGTTTTTAGAATAAATATTAGTGGGGGCCATATTCAAGCATGTATGTAAAATGTTGTCTGTGTGTGGATTGGAGAAAATCCCAAATAAATTCAAACTTGTTCACCAAGTTCTTGTTTTTTTAATGTATTTTGTTTCCTTAAAGCGCTTAAATCTTTACAAATTACTATATGTTTTAATGTAAAAATAAAGCATGGTTTGGAAAGCAAAGTCAAACCTCTCACCAAACATTAAATGGATCTCTATAATGAACGCATTATTTCTTCTTACAGGTGAAAGGTCCTTGGATCGGCATCATATCCATCTCACAAAGTTGTGCTCTGGCTCTGTAGATGTCTTCTTTCCTCTGGGATCTCAGCTACAGTCTGTATTAACGGTTGCAATGCAAATACGTTGATTTCTTTACGATACAAGGGCACTATATTTCCTCCCCTTACTCCTGTCTTTAAACATGTTAAGGTAACCCCCTCTGGACTCCTAGATATATAATGCCCTAACAGACCCCACTCTGGGAAATAACAAGGCGTCTTTGATTCCAATCGAACGGGCCATTTGCCAGTTCCGGTTTGCCGTCTCTGAAGACGGCTACAACTGGAACAGTGTTTTTTTTTTTGCCAAGCAGGCTGCTGCAACTTTTAGACGTCATGACAAAAAGTATTTCAAAAAATCATTTCAGCTGGTCACTTATCTAAGGGCTGGACACTTTCACTTGGGTGTCTGGATGGATGTTGTGTTTGGTGGGGAGTCAAAAGCACACGCTGAGGTTCAGCTGGATCTGTCGCAGAGAGTCCAGCAGTTCTTCAAGAGGTAAATGGTCAACAAGGACACTTTTTAGCCAGCTATGTTGTTGAAAGCCTTTCCTCTGTATGTTTTATATTGCTTTGAGTTACTTAGTAGTAGAAACGTCATTGGATGAGTCATTGAAACAGACCATGTTGCAAACTATGTTGCCTGCTGAACCTGGAAATGTCTGAACTCATGCTGTCCTCATATGTCTGCAGAAAGAACTGCCACAATGTTGATTACAACACATTTTGGTGATTTTATTTACTTTCAGTGATTTGTCACCTGGGCTGCACAGTGGTGCACTGTTGCCTTGCAGCAAGAAGGTCCTGGGTTTGACCTCTCCAGGGTGTACCCTGCCTCTTGTACCTAGACCGCTGGAGATACCCCCCCGGGACCCTGTATGGTGGGTATAGAAAATGGATGGATGGATTTGTCACCAGTGTGTATTAGTTTAGATAATGTGACATAACATAAATGAACAAAAGTAATTAATCTGAAAGTATTTATAGCCCCTTGCTGTTTGTTTCTTCTTTGCACTATAAAGTTTAAAACTTTATAGAATTAGAGTCGTTTTCTGGAATTTCAAGCTGCAACAAAAGTTTATCCCTGTTTTTGTACTCTGCCTTTATGTCATCTGTAGTTTTGAATGCCAATTCTTGTAGTTGATGCAATAAAGAACATACCTTATAAGAGTATTTAAACTAATTTCCTATATAAATCACATCATATTTATCCAGCACACATTAAAAATCACCAACCTGTGCAAAAGTCTCTTCATCACTAATTTCTTTAAATTTTGCCTCCAAGGAACCAGACTTTTTGTACTTTTTTTCCTAAACGTAAAGACACAGAGAGACAGAAAATGTGTGGAAAAAGCAGCCAAAGTTATTAAAAATCTACAGAACATCTACAGAATAGCTGGAGATCTATTTATATAAAACAATGATTGATGTCTGTCTCATAATTGGAAGCAAAGTACACGAACGGGGTGCGTTAGAAGACTTTTGTGTATTGTTCGTTATGTAAACTGTTTTGCATTACCGAAGTACGTCCTCTCCTTCTTCTGGTATTTTCGTCAAACCCAAAAGGAATGTTACATGCTGCTGTTAAAGTGTGAACTGGAGACAACAACTGCAGTGTGAAAGGGGATCCTTAAGGGTAAGTATTTTCCGGATGTACAAACCAAACTGTCTTTAGCTGTAATGTTAATGCGTTCACTGGAATATACCATGCGGCAGTTTATTTTTATCACGAACAAATGTGCACTAAAGAAAACAGCAGGGAGATGAGATATTGATTTCTACTGCAGGATTTCACAAAAAAACACAGCTTTAAAAAGACTTAGATAGATATCAACATAGATTCTGTTTGAAATACTTTAACTGGTAAGAATCTGTAAATATTCCTGTTTAAACTTGTCTGATTAATTTAATTAATTTCTATGAATATTTGCTACTTATAAACGAGTAAACGGCATATTTTGCTTTAATAATTATGTGATTTGACAGTACTGGGGCACTGCATGGACTCATTCTACTAAATATCTGAATTCTCTTTTTCTAACTGCTGAAAGATGGGATTCTTTTCTTTCTCATTCCCTGCACAGGTACATACAGGTACATTTAAAAAAAAAATCTAAATATCATGAAAAACTTAAATTTTTTTGGCACTCATATCGTAAAGTAAAAATTAAATCTTATATACATTAAATACACATAGTTATAGAGTTAAATATTTCAAGCCTTTATGTCTTGTAATTTTGATGATTATGGCTTAAGGATAATAAAAACCTATAATTCAGTGGGTGGCGCAGGTGCTCAAAAAATAAGACATTTTTCAGTTGCACCCACAACAAATGTTTATGTATTATTGGCATGCCCAGTCAGAAGGGAGTGGGTGCCCCCTAGTGCTGTGCACAGTATAAGCATTGCAATAAAACATCCCAGCTGGCTTACAAAGCTGCGGTTGGTAAATGGTTCAAATTTCTGAATCAGCACTAAATTAAATGATTTGTTTCTATACAGAGACCAAAAAACCCTTTACTGAATTCTACCATTAACTGTATCTCCAAAAAATATGATTTAAAACACAGACTGAAATTCATTCAATTATTATTATTCTTTTGTGAAAAGAATAATAATAATAAAAAGCTTTTTTCTACTTTTTTGGAATAAAGAGACCCTTAGACTGAGATAAGCATGGAAACTGCAATTACATTGCAAACCTTGACGGATTTATTCTACATCAATCACAGATTCACTTTGGGTTTTTGAAAACTGGAACAACTTAGTTCTCTCAATTAAAAAAAGTAAATACAAACATCTGGTCACAATCTAGGGGTCTATGGCTCACCCAGGGCTGCATACATGCAAGAACCGCCACTGAAGGTGAGTGAGTTAGATGATTTTACAGAAAAGTCTCGCCTGTTGCATAAAAAAAGCCATAGTATAAAAAAAAAAACTGGCTTTATCCTTTAGGAGGTGTTTAACAGTCCATTCATCATTATTTAATTGAAATGCAGTTTGGTCATGCTGTATGTCATTCATAAGATTTAGTGGCGTTTGTTGGTGCAACTGCAGAAGGAGGGGCTCTCCTCTCCATTCTTTCACCTCAAGCTGGGAGATACTGTATTCGGTCGCAGTGTAACCACACCATCCAGTCTGTAAAGAAAAACAGCCTCTACAGCATCTACCAGCCTGCAGCCACAAGGATTTTGCCGGGAAATAGAGAGGGGGCTGTGTTTTTGGCGGTGCACGCTTCATTCCCCTCTGGATCATGGACGTTTCGCAGCCCGGCGTTGTTTTAGGTGCTCTGGATGTCAGGGAGCACCTTCCAGCCATACACAGCATGCATGGTTTGCATTGACCTGTATTTTCTGCTATGCATTCTTTTTGGGAAAATGTGGGTCGGAAGCTGCAGCTGAGGTTCACCTGGTGCTGCGATGAGTGAATATTTTTCACGTTTTATCTCGTATTTACATATTTACTAAGAAAATATCCCCCAATTTACTGGATGCACGTATTTTCCTGCCTCTCCGTTCTGCATTTTGTCATTCTCAGCCTTCCATATATAGTTTTTTTCTCTCTTCGCCGTAATTTTCACGATCCGAATCATGCTCTTCCAGTTCTTGCGACCAGCACCTTCCAACCTTACTTGGAAATAATTGTCTGGGATCTCTGTGTGGTCGACATGGATGGCTGGACCCGGGCAGCGACGGTGGGGGACGGTGCTGTGAATGTCACAGCAGCCCACCTCTGGCTGGATCTCCTGAATGCATCGGGCCGGTGGGACAGCAGCAGCAATCCGCCTGCAGAGGGAACCGGGCTGGAAGAGCAGCAGGAGCGCCTCATCCGAGAGCAAGCCTACAGGAACTTCACCACCACGGTTCAGGTTCTCATCCTGATTGGGTCGCTGCTCAGTAGGTCCACTCATTGTGCATTTTAAACAGTCTCAAATGTTTGCATTTCGTGTTTATTTCAACACGTTTTACACAGAATTTTCAGTTTGTTAAATGTGGGTCATGGGAATCTTTTAAGTGGGAGAGGCTGTATTCCAGTTTAAAGAGACTGTCCTGATGTGTATTTATTCCCTACAAATAGCTAACACTGACAATTAAAACCCAGCTGGGTGATGAAGTATGGATTTCCGTTGCAGGAACAGCAGGTTTTTAAAAGGCACACTGAAGAAAAAGAACTACATCTAATTTGTGCATGTTTGGTTGGTGACATCACGAGAGGCACAAGAAAGTAGTTGGCATTTGTAAACATTAGTATTTATGGTAAAAGGTGACTATTGATTGATTTTAACATAGTTTCTCAGGCTATTAATAGATAGCTGTAGATATATTTTTCAACCAGCTCTGATCTTCTTTATAAATTGCCTTAATGTTGGGTAACCCCACCAATCCTGTCATTTTCTTTAACTGCCTATATTTGTTTAAATGTATGCTATAACCCAGTCAACATATTGGTATCTAAATTTAAATTAAATAAGTTTTTAACATCAAGAAACCTGTAAAAGATTTGTTTCATATTCAGCATTTTCTTCTCTTAGTTTGAGTTTTAGAAATGTGTTCTTTTTCTTGTTCTGTTTCATTGAACAATAAAATAACATCTAAAACATATAGAACAGTACACAACAAACAGTTATTATTCTGAAATGATTATTAAAGATAGGTTTAGCAGGTAATGCAGGTTTAATTTATTAAAAAACAATCAAATTGCAGGACATTGTCTCAGTTGGTGGGCCAGGAAAAAAAAGGCATAATTGCACGAAGCAGAACACCCGACGACCCTAAGTGTTTTATTTCTGCCAAGTTTTCAAGAAATCCATACAATGTTCTGCAACCATACAGTAGAAAGAGAACATCTTTGGAAGAGAAATTTGATTAAAACATCATAATAAAGAGGAAGAAACAATGAGGAAACTACAAATTATTGTACTCAAAGGAGCTCTGAACAGTTAGCTTATGTGTTGTCACCATCAACATGAACATGTGGAAGCTTGTTTTTGAAGACCTTGATCAATCAAATGCAGCAACATTGTAGAAAATAATTATAAATTATCAGAATGTCTTATCTAATTTAATCTGTTTTGTTTGTTTTTTGTTTGTTAAGTTTATTGAACACAGATCATGTACTGGAACGTTAATCTCAAAGGAAAATATGACTTACACCATCTACACACAAAAACATATATCACTCAAAGAATAGCGCAAAAAACAAAACAGAGGATAAATAGTTAGTTATGAAATTTTGCATTACCTAACAAAAGTTCAAAAATAAAAGCATTAAAAATAATAAAAGTATTGCTATAACCTCCAATTCCTATATTTTTTTGTTTGTGTAGATAATAACATGTTTATTCTTTAGAGCAAAGAAACCTCCAATTCCTATAACCCATTACCCACCCTACTTCCCTCAGAATATATGCCTAAATGCACAGAAGCTGACGTTTAGGAATTAGCAAAGAAAGTGTGTCACATAAAATCTACAGGTTTTGTTAGTGAAAGCTCTCAGTATGATCCACCACTTGCTTGTAACATCTGATTATAAAGCTTAACAAGGCCAAACAGTCTGTAAAACCTTTTGTAAAGCCTAAGTTAACTTCACTCATCTCTAAAAAAGTCTTTTGTTTTGCAGTACTAGTTCGACTCGAACAATTTTAAAACAAACAAACACACATTAGCAGAGCCCAATATTAGGTACACCTTGCTAGCACTGGGTTGGACTGACCCCCTTTTTTCATGAGAACTGCCTTAATTCTTTGTGCCATACTTTCACCAAGATGTTGGAAACATTTCTGGGAGATTTTGGTCCATATTGACACCCAGTCTCTCCCAGTTGCTGCAGATTTATCGACTGCACATCCATGATGCAAATCTTCTGTTCCACCACATCAAAAAGGTGCTCTATTGGATTGGGACAATGTAGGCCATTGGATTACAGTAAATTTATTTTCACATTCAACAGGCCAGTTTGAGATGATATACAGGGGATAGAGAGTGTATATTTTGAGTTAAGTTGGTGTCCTCATCTGTGAAGAAACATTTTACCATCCAGTTTGCAATTATTTCTCATATAGACATTTTTAAACATTTAATTTACTGTAGATCCACTTAACCTCCAACCTAATTAGGTTTCTATAATGTAAATGTGTTTGATCATGTTTAAAATAAACCTAAACTAAACTAATAACATGTTGATCCATGGAGAGGCAGCATAAAGCTGCAGCAGATGAAGTTGGAAGTCAAATTTATTTAATATTTGTTGAATTTCCGCCTATTCAATACCGAAAACACTGAAGTGATTGTTTTTGGTCCCAAAATGCAAGGTTCGAAATCAAAACTGAACTGGACTCCATGGGGCTAAAGAACACAGAGCAAGAAAACAAACTAGGTGTTTTCATGGACTCAGACTTGAACTTTAACAACCATATAAAGTCTATCAATAAATCAGCTTACTACCACCTTAAATACATTGCCAGAGAAAATATTTTCTTATCAAAACAGTACACAGAAAAACAGCTGCGTGCATTTAATTGTCAGTGGGATAGATCCTTCTAATGGTGTTTGAACCGGTCTCATTCAAAATACTTCTGCTGGAGTCCTCACCAACACCAGGAAAATGGCTCACATCACACCAGTCCTTAAATTACTTTTCAAAGCCCCGGGTCCTAAATGTGGTTTTGAACCTGTTCAAAGGACGAGGACTTAACGAGGGGAGGCAGCATTTAGTTTCTATGCTCCTTGGCTCTGGAACAAGCTGCCTAAAAAACCTGAGATGTGCAGAAACTGATAAATCATTTGAAACATTTCTGTTTACTACAGCTTAGCCATGAAGAACTAAGAATGCTTTATCATTTCTACAATTTCTTAACTTTTTATTTTACTCATATTTTGTCATTTTAATGGTTCTTTTTTATGCCTCTTTCTTTAATACAAATACATATCATGTCATTTGGTGTTTTATCACTGTTCCTTGGTTCTACCCATGAAGCCACCTTGCTAATAAATGGTTTTGTACAAATAGACTTGCCTTGCCTTAATGGACCACTATCACATCCGCCTTGCACAGACTTGGCTTTGACGTACGCGCTGTTATATGAGCAGCCAGAAACATAGTCATCCTGGCCAAAATGAAAGCTGCAAATTAATGTTTCATTTGTCACAAATGTGGTCGTGACATCCTGTCTCTCCACTTCAGAAAACACACTCGTCCCCGATTCCTAGTGTATGATTGGGAAAGGTATGAGATCCGTCAGAAGCTGGATGTTTTACAGAGTTCACAAAGTGTCCATTTACCGTGATGAACGATGGTTCCATTGACTTAAAGAAACTGGCAAAACAGAATGAAATGACATGGCTAAGAAAATATTTTGCGTAACCATTATTTGCAATAGTTATTAGTTACTAATAAGGTGGGAGCTACATGAAGTATAATTAAAACTGATTTATTACCATGAACTTGTAAAGACAAGATCGTTTTAAGTAAGAGACATGTATATGATGCATCCTCTTCAGGTTGGAGGGGAGTTCCTGCCTCAAGTGGAGGAGTTCAAGTATCTCGGGGTCTTGTTCACGAGTGAGGGAAGAATGGAGCGGGAGATCGACAGATGGATTGGTGCGGCTGCCGCAGTAATGGGGGCGCTGTGCCGGTCCGTTGTGGTGAAGAGAGAGCTGAGCCGAAAAGCGAAGCTCTCGATTTACCGGTCGGTCTACGTTCCCACCCTCACCTGTGGCCATGAACTTTGGGTCATGACCGAAAGAATGAGATCCCGGATACAAGCGGCTGAAATGAGCTTCCTCCGTAGGGTGACCGGGCACTCCCTTAGAGAAAGGGTGAGGAGCTCGGCCATTCGGGAGGGGCTCGGAGTAGAGCCGCTGCTCCTCCACATCGAGAGGAGCCAGTTGAGGTGGCTCGGGCATCTATACCGGATGCCTCCTGGACGCCTTCCTTGGGAGGTGTTCCAGGCACGTCCCACCGGGAGGAGGCCCAGGGGACGGCCCAGGACACGCTGGAGGGACTATGTCTCTCGGCTGGCCTGGGAACGCCTTGGGCTCCCCCCGGAGGAGCTGGAGGAGGTGTCTGGGGAGAGGGACGTCTGTGTGTCTCTGCTGAGTCTGCTGCCCCCGCGACCCGGTTCCGGATAAGCGGAAGACGACGAGTACGAGTACATGTATATGATGCATCAGTTAAAATGCCAACAATATGCAGATGTGTGACAGGCCATTGACCTCATTAAGGAGCTGAAGGAAACAGGGTAGCTGCACAATGATGCTTGAATTAATAATCCATGCCTGGAATATTTAATCACGTTCAAAATGGGAATTTTCTTTAGGCATTGCCTGCTTCTACTAAATGAAGTCAATGACTTTTCCAATTTTTGCATATTTTAAACATTATTACTTTGCACATAAAGTCACGACTATCTATACATATTTTAAAACATAATCTGCTCACAGCTTTCTCACATGTTCCTCATACATATGGATCTTATGTTGAGAGCTGCAGCCATCCCATTGATGAATCTAATACTTTCTGTGCAAACCTCCATTAGTTTTTCTACTGATTTACATGTATGCAGTAATGCTTTTCAAGCTAATTCTCCAGATAAATGTACTTTTGTGCAATGCAACAGTAATAAACAGTATCTAGAGATGGTGAAAACATTTTGTACCTCTAATTCAAACTGCATGTTCACATGAATAGTCTAACAGTGGTAACAGCCAGACTGTCAAAGAAATGGATAATTAAAGCCCTTTATGCATTATTGAATGTTGTTATCAGTCTCTCCTTTGGAGATCAGCAGTTATAGACATTACATTTTCTTTTACACCTAAGGTTGCTCATCCCACCATTTGTGTTTAAATCATTCCAGCCTAAGATGTTTTGTTGAACCTTTGTGATTGCACATTACCATCAAAGCTTGCAGATGTGTAACTGCTGGTAACTGCTGCAATGTAGGTGTATGGTTTGGGAACATCAGGGGTCTCTGCTTCTTTTAAATAATGAAGTTATATTGTCCTCTTCATGCCATGACCTTCAGCATGCATTGAAGAAGTTTGCAGGCGGTGAAGCGGCCAGGATAAGGGTCAGCTCCTCTTAATCTTAGGTCATTGTTCTAAAGCAGAAAAGGTCGACTGCTTCCTTCAGGTTTGGAGGCCAGTTTCCGCTTCAAGTGGAAGAGTTTTTCTATCTTGATGTCTTGTTCTTGATTGATGTGAAGATTGGGCAGTTGTTGGCATGATCTGATTCTTGTTAGCAGCAATGTATGCTGTTCTGGCCCATTGTCATAAAGAAAGAGCTAAGGTAAAAAGCAAAGCTCTTGATTAACTGGTCCATCTGCACTCCAGCCCTCACCTGCGGTTAAAATAAATGGATAATGACCAAAAGAATGAGCTCTCAGAGACAAGCTTCTAAAATGAGCTTCCTACGTAAAGTGAATGGGCTTTACTTTAGGGAGCTTTCACACCAGAGCTGTGCGCTTTAAATGGACCAGATATTTTTTTCCACAGATAGACTGATTTATTCAGACAGGTGTGAAAGATCATCTGAATTCACTTCTTCTCCTGAAACCATTGCAAATAAACAACTATTCTTTAATACAAAGAGAGGAAGTGATGTTTATACATCTGAATTACGGACATATATGTGATCTGAATACTTTTAAATCCTCGTTCAGCATCTGTTTAGCCACATCAGCATGTTGTCTCTCGCTCTCCATGTTATTCTGTACTGCTGCATTCGTCTCACATATGCAGAGCAACAAGCTGATAGTTTGCTGCCCTGTCTGCAGCTCATACTGGGGAGCTTCGTGTGATAACACCCCCAAATGAAGAGCTGCTGTTACTGCGTGACACATTTAAAAGTACAGTGTAACCAAACCAAATAGACTAAGCAAAATTATTCAGCATCCCTCACCTAGTCAAACCAAGTGTAAGAAGCCGATGCTTCTCCTCATCTAAACCTGAGGTGGTTTGGGGATCTGATCAGAGTGCCACCTTTTAGGGATTTCCTGGACTGGATCGAGACCCCACAAGGAAACATAACTTCTTCTTCTGACCTTTGGGATCACCCAGAACGACCTGGAGAGTGTCGCAGGGAAGGGAAATGTCTGGGTTTTTCTTCCGGAACCTATCTCAGACAAGCACAACAGGATGGATGAGTTTGAAACTGAGCTGCTTGGCTTTGGACATAATTCAGTTGTATTGCAAGACATCATAAGCAGCTTCTCTTTAAAATGTAAATCATATATGATAATTACGCGAGTTGAATAATTAAAGATAAAATCTTCTTCTGTTCTTTGAGCTCTAGTTATCTTTACACCAAATGTACAAAAAATGTAATTTTCTTAATATATTTATTGTTTACAGTAGATGAGAAGATTACCTGTTCCTGCTTTTTCAGACTAAGGCCTGGAGGAGATTTGTGTAATGTAGTTATTAAGGATTGATATTGTCTGAAGGAAGAAAGCTCCAGCGTGCGTTGAAATCTCAAATCAAACTTTGGACAATAAAATAGACATAATGTTCATTGCTGCTCGATGTTCCCCATAGGGTCTCATTCACAAATGGAAAACAAAATGAAAGCAAAAACAGGTGGAAAAATAGGAGCAGTTATGACTTATGACTGAGATAAATTTTAACGATCATTTCTCTATTGTTTGTCTTTTGGATGAGAGCAATAAATTCAACAATGGCTATGGTACTCCGGCTTCCTCCTACAGTCCAAAAATATGACTGATGAGTGGGTATAGACAATAGATGGATAGTTTTAGATGGTCCGGCTGATCAAAAAACATTTTGTTTTTCAAGCTTCCCTTCTGAGGTGGTTAAAAGTTTAAGATATGGTAAAAGCTAAAAAGCATTACTGAAATGTCTGTGGTAAAAGTAAAACTGTACCTTGCAAAGGTTTTTTGCATTTTTTTTGATACAAAAACAAATTTCTTTGTAATTTGTTGGAATTTTCAGTAATAGTCCAACACAAATTTACACACAAATGTAAAGTGGGAGGAAATTTATACTTGGTATTTGGGTCTCTTTACTCTTACACCCCTAAATAAAATCCAGTTCAACTTAATATCTTCAGAAGTCACGTCATTAGTAACTAGAGTACTTCTGTGTGTAATTTAAATTCAGTATAAATACAATGTCCTGTGAAGGCCTCAGAAAATTTGTGAACAAACACAAAGACAAAGGAACACAGCAGGCAGCTCAGGAATAAAGTTGTGGACAATTTTGATGCAGGTTTAGGTTATAAAACAGAATACTAACCGTGGAACAGCTCATGGAGCACTGTTCAATTACTTATCCCTCAATGAAAGGACCTGGCACCATTGCAAACCTACCAAAACATGTCAATCCACCTATACTGAAAGGGCTTGGAAGGAGAACATTATTCAGAGAAGCACCCATGAAGTCCATGGTAATTCCTAAAGGACTTGGAGAGATGCACAGCTCAGATAGGGAAATCTCCAGACAGGAAAACTATGCACAAATCTGTCCTTTATAGAAGAGTGGCAATAGGAAAGCCCCTGTAAAGAAAGTCATAAGAAGTCCTGTTTGCAGTTTGCCAAAAGCCACATATGGGGACAAAGCAAATGTGGAAGAAGGTGCTCTGGTCAGATGAAACCAAATTCAAACTTTTTGGCTGACATCCCTATCTTTCCTCCCCATGATGAAACAATGGTTTCAACATCGTGCTGTAGGTAGGCTTTTCTTCAGGAGGGACAGGGAAGCTGTTGAGAGTTGATGGAAAGATGGCTGTGACTAAATAATTCTGGGGAATCCTGGAAGAAAACCTCTTAGAGGTTAGAACATCTGATTTTATTTGTACAAAATCATGTAGTCAGATTGACAAAAATTAAAAGTTATTTTAAAGAATAAAATCAAAAATAAGTCAAATAAATAGCATCATTGCATCATAAATGTAGGAAGAACAAATGTCTTAATGAAACTTTTTTAACAGCATAAAGCTTCTGAAACCAATACGTACAGTAGGTAATTTTGTACATGTTAGAACAGTGCAAAGTACTTCCAGTGACAATATATACAATTTACTGAATATTAATCTGACCTCCAAATGGCTCAGCAGATAGTTAATAACATTAGAACAATGAAGCTTGTGTAGAAACAAGAAGTTTCACTTTTATAAAAACTGCAAGTGTGTATTTATATTGGTTAATTTTCTGGTGCTTGTACTCAAGTAAGGGTAGCGTTATTTCAAAATACTCAGTTACATCTAACTAGGTACTAACCACCTATGTAAGACAATAAACTTTTCACCAATAGTCTTGATTTGGCCTATATAAAATGTTACACCTCATCGGACCACTAGTCAGACTATACGATACCCCTAATGTTCGGAGCAATAGGGAAAGACAATTATCCGGCTTCACAGTGAAGGCAGAGCTCCGGGTTTCATTATAAATACAAGTCCTGCTCCACAGCACACATGGCCCTGGCTGTTACTGACAAATCTTCATTCAGTGCTATGGGAAAGTAGGTGTAGCCATTTGATACTCATCATTCACAAAACATTTCTGCCATGGGAAATAAAGAAATTAAACACCACTCGGATGCAATAAAAAAAAAGAAGCTGTTAAATGTGTTAATAATGAGTCATAGGTTTAGTCTTAATAGCTTGTGCCACTATCTTTAGACACATGGATGCATCTCACTGAGAGCAGCTTATTAACACTAAATCCAGAGAATATACAAGCTGTCCTTTCTGCTAATGTTGCTCCCCGTAGTTGAACTAACATTTGAAGGGTTGAAAGAACAGTCAGGTTTAGTGTTTGGTCTTTATCTCTTTTGGCTGCTGTGTCTGTGGTTGTCACAGTATTTGCAAAGTGGCATGTGAGTATTTTAAGCTTAAAAGGACATTGGTGTAGCGATAAAAGCAGGTTGTGATGCAGGTTGTGACTACAAAAGAATGAAGGTTAAATTGCTGTCTACATGAAGACATCACTTTGTGAGCAAGTCACTGTTTCGTCTATGAGAAGCACATGATATGAGCAAGCTGCAGCTGTTTAGAGCACGTGGGATGTTCTTGATAATGCATCAGAACAACATGTTGTGTGACACACTGATCCCACACATCACTTTGCTGTCAATATGACTTCACGTATATCATCTAGGTAATGCCAGATTATGATGTAAAACATGGTCATGATGAACAGTCCTCCACACTTATTGCCGCCCTGGTAAATATGTGTAAAAAGACTTAAAATGAATGCATATTTCATAGTAGGAAAATCTAAAACAAATAAAAATTGAAAATTTAGACCACTGTGCAAAACCCGTACATAAAAGCATATCGAGAAAACACAAATTTTAGGTAAGATTTTTCTATGAAGGCTTTTCTATTTCATCAGGTGTTTGTACTGCAAAATGCATTGATTTAACCATTTTTTAAAATCTTTTCTATGAAATGTGTTTCACACAGTGAATTTGCATACTGAAATGACATCTTAGGTCACCAAGTCTCCTAAATAACCACTAGACACAATTTACAAGCCAGAAAACTAAGCCTTTTCTGTTCTTACATCCCAAATGTAAGTGTAAAGTTTCCTAAATGCTGCTAGGAGTCCTCTTTGGGTCTTCAGCAGGAAAAGCTTCCAAAACATATGGCCAAATCAGCCCAGAAATGGATCTAAATGCTGTAGAAAAATTGTGGGGTGAATTGAAAAGAGGGGGACTCAGTCAAAGGACTATCTTTAAAAAGATTGTGCAAAGCAGACTGGCCATCCCTCTCTCTGTCTGCTCCAACCTTGTGAAATGTGGTAGAAGATGACCATGTGCTGTATTATTGGCAAAATTTGGTTGTACAATGTATTAACACATTTTCTGCAAAAATTGCCAATATATGAAAGAGAACTGACTCATGGCCTTGTTTGTTTTGTATTGTACTGCATGGAAGCAGCTAACCACCAAACCAAACCAGCTAATCTGCTATCTTTTGACATTAAAAGCTATGCTTGACCATGATTCAGCTAAATAGACCACTTTACGCAAGCAGAAAATGAGATCTTGTTCTGAACTCCCTTTCTCCTTTCCACAGGTAATGCAACCGTGCTATGGTGCACTTGCTGCACGAGTGTCTTTAAATCAGTGACCAACCGATTCATAAAGAACCTTGCCTGCTCAGGCATCTGCGCCGGCCTAGTGTGCGTCCCCTTCGATGTGGCGCTCGGAGCCAGTCCACGCTGCTGCCTGTGGCTTCACACGCTGGTGCTCTGCAAGGTCGTGAAGTTCCTGCATAAACTGTTCTGCTCCGTTACTGTGCTCAGCTTCAGCGCCATCGCACTCGACAGGTACATTTTAAAAAAGGAAGAAGGACTGCATTATACAGTTCTGTGAATATAGGATTTGCCCCTGTACAAATTTGTTATGTTCTTTTTTCACACTTAACAGTTTTTAATTTGAGAGTAAATACAAAATGCATTTTTCAAATGATTATTTCTTTTAATAAATGGAAAAAAAGCTTTCCAAACCAATTTGCCTCTATGTCAAAAGGTATTGCTTCCTAAACCTGACTGGTTAACCAGCATTGGTGGCAACAACTGCCATCACTCATTTGTGATAACCGGCAATGAGTCTTACACATCGCTATGGAGGAATTTTGTCCCACTTGTCTTTGAATAATTGTTTTAATTCAGCCTCATTGGAGGGTTTTTGAGCATGAACCACCTGTTTAAGGTGATGACACAATATCAATTGAATTCAAAAATACTTTATTAATCCCAAAGGGAAATTAAATGTTGTTGTAGCTCATATTACACAGGTTTCTCCAAAGAGGCGTTGTAGATGCTGATGGATGTGGCCAGGAAGGATCTCCTGTAGCCTTCTGTCCTACAGCGGAGCTGAAGAAGCCGCTTACTGAAGACACTCTGTTGTTGTACAACAGTCTCATGAAGAGGATGTTCAGAGTTCTTCATAATATTCTTCATTTTATGAAGAATCCTTCTTTGCAAAATGATCGGCAGAGGTTCCAGAGGAGTCCCCAGAACAGAGCCAGCCTTCTTTATCAGCTTGTTGGGCTTTTTTAAGTCCCTGGCTCTAATGCTGCTACCCCTGCAGATGATGGCAGATGAGATCACACTCTCAATGGGGTTTAAGTCCAGACTTTGACTGGGCCACTCCAAAGCCTTTTTTTTTTTTTTCTTTAAGCCATTCAGAGGTGATCTTGCTGACATACTTCAAATCATTGTCCTGGTGCACACATTGCTTTTTAGCTAGAAAGTATCCTTCGGGATTTTCTGGTAGACAGCAAAAATTTATTTTTGTGACCTGGATTAGTCATCAATGCGCTCGTAGAGTAATTTTGGTAGGCCGGCCGCTCCTTCTCCATTTGTGGATAATGGCTCTAACTATGATTTCCTGGATTCCAAAAGTCTTAGAAATGGCATGAATGGACTGATGTGGGTAAATTACTTTATCTGTTCTTGAATTTCCTTAGATTGGTGCATAATATGTTGCTTTTTGAGGTCTTTTAGCCAGCCTTCCGTTGTCAGACAGGTTCTTTTTTATTTTTGTATGCCCTGTCCGGCGGTGTAGCACTCCGAATCTAAGTACCAAGTGGCCTTTATTATTGTCATTAGATTAAGCAGACAGGAAACGGGGTGGAGAGATGAGGAAGACATGCAGCAGAACCAGGGACAGCTGCGTCGAGGACTGAAGGGTCGCTAAAGGGGTCGCGCTGTACCACTACACCACATGCCGCACCCCCAGACAGGTTCTATTTGAGTCATTTTTTGATTTTACAGCTCTGGCAGTAACAGTAGCTAGTGATACTACTCTCAGATTTCTATAGAATGTGGTTAATCACAGTTAATTCATGATTTGACATAGGTTGTTTTTGGACAACTTTTTTCCTCAGATGAAATCAGAATTTTAAAGCTGGTTTTTGTATTTACTCAAGTTATCTTTGATATTAAAATTTGTTTGATAATCTGAAACCCTCAAATGGGACAAAAGAGCGAAAACAGAAGATATCTATAAGGAGGCAAATACTTCTTTACAGCAGTGCTATTCACAAGAAATTGTGTTTGTTCTAGAAATTAAAATACATAGTTTTTAAAGGAGAAAAGAGCTCCTCCCTAGAGCAAAATGTTTTGTTTCCAGCCGGAACAACCTAAATGTCAATGCGTAGTTGAAAAAGATGAAGAGCACCTTCTGCTCACTTCACTGAATTTGGTTTGAGCTCTTCAGAGAAGGGGATCCTTGAAATCAGTTCATTGATCAGTTCATCAATACATTTCTCCTGCTGACTGCCAAAGTGATTCCCTTTCTGTGAACACTGGAAGAAGGAGAGCTTCACATTATATTGAAGCCTCAAATAAGAACAGTTGTTTTTCAGGCTGTCAAAAGAGTCTTTTTTAGCCTCCATCTACACCCTGTGATGATAAGAGAAGATGGAAGACTGGGATCGATGGAGCATGTGTTCTGGCCTCCCTGCAGCTTTAAGTGCTGCAACCAAAAGCAGTCAAAGATAGCAGTTTCTGCCCACATAACATCTCAAAGTATTTAAAAATTTAACTATGTTCTTTGACATCTGGGAAAAAGAATCTCAGTTGTCCTCCTTGTTGTCAGACTTAGATAATACGTTTTGGGAAACACCACATTGTTCAGTTAAGAAAATAATGATGCAGCAGCCCAAAAGTGACAGTATGAAAATTTAAAAAAGTGTTCGCTTGATACAAATTGATAGATGAATGTATTTCTGTCATGTTTCCATTTTTAAAGTCACAGTCCTAAGGGTTGTGCAACTGCAAGTTGCATGGTAATGTCAATAACTTTGATCCTGCAAAGACATTTATATCTGATATTTTGATATTTGGTCAAGGGCTGAAACAATTAACCGGATTTATCATGATTAATCGATTATTGAAATAATCGTCAACTAATTTAGTAATCGAATTATTCATAGTGGAGTATACAGACACCAAAACATGTCATTTGCTGAAAGAACAACCCACTCAGAGCAATAATTAAGCAACAATTTTACAAAAAATATATCTACATTTTGTATTAAAGATGAAAAACTTTCCTTGTCTTTAAATATGCTCTATCCAGAACTCATGTGGCATAATTTTAGCTTTACTTGCTTCAAATTCTGTAAAAAATCTCCTATTAAGCACCTTTTGCTATCCAATTATTAATCGATTATTTGAAAAAATAGTCGACACTTAAGAATAGTGTGAATATTAAGATGCGCCACAAATCTGTGTTAAGCAGATAAACATGCAGGTGTGAACAATACGCCCTGTTGGATGAAACATTAAGGGACTAAAGGGCGAGTGACCCCATAGCAGGGTATACTGCGCTGTTCTCTCAGCTGCAATGGTTAACAGCTGTGTTATCCAGTAAATTTGTTTAAAGTCACTTCTGTAAGCCTTATTTGGATAAAACAACAGAGGCTGATAATTATTGTCAGACCATTTCTGTGAGATTCGTAGTGATAAAGTTGAGAGTTAAGGTGCATGCTGTAAATACCACTGCTGGGGGACTCAACTATGTTATTGGATGCATCCTTAAAAAATGACCAGTTAAAATAAAAATGAAGTCTCAAAACACAAACACAGATAATGAATTTTTCTGCTAGGATCCTACAACACTCTCTTCAAATCTCACATAATAACCATATTTACTAGAAATAACACAACATACTAATCTGGGCCATGCAGGCGTCGGCTGCTCAGTAAGCTTAATCATCCTGTTGTGACTTATACCTGTACCGCTTCATGTGTTCAGACATCAGTATCAACATTCTCTTAACCTCACACAGTCCTTGCAAAAAAGCCTTGCAGTTCTCCTTATTTGTTTTTAGCAGAAATTCATTATACTGCCACAGTCTTCCTTCCACTATGTTGCCCCCTATTGGCAACCTTAGGCGAGTGTTTTGCTATTTCTGTACCCGTGTCATATTTCATATATATTTTTTCAAACCAGTGCAAAATGGTATAACAAGTGTCAAAATTTTAGTCTAAGGTCAAGAATACACAAATCCCTCAAAATAGGTGCACAATGGTGAGATAAAGTCTTTAATAACCATACCAATGGCATGTATTACTCTTGATGCTGATTGGCAAATTTCTGATGAAGATGAAATACTACTTTTGTGTAAACAATGAATGTGTCAAACCGTATAAATGTTAGTCATGTCCCTAACTTATCACTGAAACTGAGTGGCAAATCAGAGTGAAACCATTTCCATAGTGACTGTTTAGAAACTGTATTAACTTCTCAACTACAATGCATTTGAAACTTTATTTTTATCCAGAAAAAAGAAACCATTAAGGGTATAATCAGTGCTCCGCAAAGATGATAATTTACTTACTTCTAAGTCCTAAATTTACTGTTGAGCTGAATAAGTGTAAGTCATGCTTATTTTAGTCTTGGGGTTGCAGACAGCTGCTACATTGTTGCAGCATCGTCTTAACCTGGATTTTACTGCTTTAAAGATTGTGTTGGCTCCATAGCAACTGCAGTCAGAATAATATGAAAACACTTAATAATTCATTCTTTAGAAGGGTAATCAAGGCCGCAGACATACAGACAAGCAGAGACTGCAGCACAGTTGCTGGCTCGTTTACACATTGATGGGATGCAGGAAAATAACTAACAAATCTTCATCAGATTTTTTCTTGTTATCAACACAAAAGCCTACAAATAATAAATGTCATTTGGGAAGTTGCATAAATTTTTTTAACCATGGACAACCTTTTAGCATGAAAGTATGGAAATTCGACAACTCTTCCTGGCAGAATTGATAGAACTTATTTAAATTGCTTAATGTTCTGCCACCGATCCAGCATAGCCCACAAATATAGACTGAGAGAGAAGACCATGTTTCAAAATTTACCTTAAAAACCCAATAACTGTATCAACTACGAGGCATGGTGGGGGGCAGCATTAGGCTGTGGGGTCTCTTTTACGGACTAAGGTATTTGAGGATGCACAAACCAAGTGGAATAATAAAGAACCAGGATTGCCTCCAAATGTTGCCTCTGCACCTGAAATCAACACTAAACTTGCCAAAGCCAGCCCTATTTATGCAGAAATAGGCCTAGCTTGGTTAAATGTCCCTGAGAAAGTTCCAGTGAAATCCACACACTTCTGGATTTTTTACTGCTCTTTTTGGCAGAATTGGTAGAGCTCATTTAAATTGTTTTGCTGGCACTGGTCTGGCCTTTACAAAGCGTAGTCTATGAATCTTGATGAAATGTTGGGGCTGTTGCAGAAACTTAAATCCCGGTGGACGCCTCTGTGGGCATACAAGCAGAAAAATCTGTCAGTTGCATCTTAAGCTGGTTTACTATTGCTTTTATACATTTGCAGTCAAGAGTTGGTACCACCTGCTTGCGGCTGAGAATTGGGATGCTTATGCGGCACTGCGCTAGGCTTTTTCCCACCCCATTTGGACAATTTCCTGCATTTTGAGCGGTCATGGTATGGCAGAAGGAGGGGTTTGGCCAAGACACGACTCATGCATGAAACATTGGAAGTGTAATTAGCGATACAAGCACATTGAAAGAAGCCACAAACTGGATAGCATTTTATGTGATTGCAAAACAAGAGAGAAAAAAGCTGCATATGTCCTTTAGATATTCCTGTTAGTCCTTCCCTTGCAAATTAGCTGTGGCAAATTAACTCCCTCTAACACAGCAACAACATAAATGTTTTGCAGAAAAAAAAATGAACCTCTTAGCATTTTTTTTCTGTTTACAGCAAATATAATGGATTCAATAATGTTGTACGTGTTCTGTCTTTCATATAAAACCACTTGAAGCTCATACATCAGTAAGAGATCGTCTGAATTTCTATTTTGCTTGCCTAACTTCACATAACAGATTACATGTTGTTTCTGAACCCTTATGCTATTGATGTGGGTATTTTAGACAGACTCTTTAAAATTCCACTCTGGTTATCTGTATTTCCACATAAATCCTCTTAAGAGAGATTTTCATAAGCCGTTTTAAGCGTGACTGCGTTCAGACAACACTCAACGAAAAGGCCATTTTTTTCACAGCAGAACACAGCTTGAGCAACACCATGATCCCAAAACTCCCTTTTTTTTAAACACCAGTGTAACAGTTTCTCCTACATGTAAGCTGAAACTTTGTCTTTGTTTCTGCAGGTACTACTCAGTGCTGTACCCATTAGAGAGGAAAATCTCTGATGCCAGATCACGAGACCTGGTCATCTACATCTGGGTCCATGCTGTCGTGGCCAGCCTCCCTGTGTTTGCCATCACCAACGTTACTGATGTCTACGTCACATCATCCTGCTCTGATGACCATGCCCGCTCCCTGGGTCACGTGGTCTTCGTTTTGATCTACAACGTCACTACGGTGATCTTCCCCCTGGTCTTGGTCTTCCTGTTCATGATCCTGATCCGCAGAGCACTCAGCGCCAGCCAGAAGAAGAAGGTGATCATTGCAGCTCTGCGGACTCCGCAGAACAGCATCTCCATCCCGTATGTGTCACAGAGAGAAGCGGAGCTGCATGTCACCCTGCTGGCTGCCGTGCTGGCTTTCTCAGCCTGCAGCGCCCCCTATGGAGCCTTGGTGGTTTATCGTACTGTTTTTGCAGACACTAAAGAGTTGCCCGTCTCGCTTTATCTCACAGCCCTTTGGCTCCCCAAGGTTTCCCTTCTTACCAACCCTGTCCTGCTTCTGACGGTTAACCGCTCAGCTCGCCACAGCTGCCTTGATCTGCTATCTAGGATTCACAGGCGGTACAGCCGCCGTAACGTGGTCAGCACAGGTGGTTTGGCCTCCATAGGGGGGGAAGGGGTAATCGGGGAGCCTGTGGGACTAGATACAGCTGGTCGCTCTGGGAGCCAGCTTTTAGAGATGTTTAACATTGGCCAACAGCAGATCTTCAGACCTTCTGAGGAGGAAGAAGAGGAAGAGGATGCAGAGCATGAGATTCCTTCTCAAGGATCAGGAGAAGGAAACCAGAAGGATGGGTCAAGACTAGAAAGCTTGAAGAGTGAAGTGAATACATCGAAGGACCCTGTTGGAGGGCTGGTCATTACTAAAGAGGCCCCTGCATCAGCTAAAACAGCACGGGCCTCTCCTGTTCACACATGCGCGTACACTTCCTCATCACAGGTGGCGCCCGCTACGCCCACAGAAGCAGAGGACTCCCCACAGTTTGGTTTCGGACCATTTGAGCTGCCACCTCAGTGGCTTCCTGAGACCAGGAACAGCAAGAAGAGACTGTTGCCTCCGCTGGGTAACACCCCAGAGGAGCTGATCCAGACCAAACTGCCCAGGCAGAGGCCTGAACGTCGGATCAGTAGGAACAACAAGGTCAGCACAATTCCTGTTGTGGATCCATGAATGAGTCTGCAAGACTTCAGTCTGCTCCACTGGCAATTACTCAGAGCAGGACGGCCTCTTCAGCCAACAGGCATTTCACAATGATGGTTTTATATGATGGGTTTTAACTCCTGGGTTTTCCCCGCCAGATTTTTCTTTTCTTTATAGAATTCTGTGGACTTCATACTGGAAGAAAATCGGTTTGATATAAAATGTTTATAATGATTTAGCAAAGCTGACAGGTTTACCACAGTTTTGACTCATCCAGTTTTATAATTAAAGAACTCCAAAATGTATAAGAAGACAAATGCCTTGAAGAAATACTGATAGCATTGGTACTTTTTTCACATTTTGTCACATAATAACCTTTAATGTACTTTTGGGATGTTTATGTGATGAACCAACACAAAGTAGCCCCTAATTGTTGAGTGAAATGAAAATAATGCATGGTTTTCTGCAATGTTTTACTATAAGAAATCTGAGAAATGTGAAGTGTGAAGAGTGGGGCATGCAAATTAAATAAAGAATATTTTGCTGCAATTACAGCTGCAAGACTTTTGATGATACAATGTCTCTGCCAGGTTTGCACATCCAAAAAAATTTTTTTTGCCTATTCATTTTAGTAAATTAATTCATGCTCAGTCAGATTGAATGGAGACTGTAGGTTGACATTAGTTTTCTTGTTTTACCACAAATTCCCAATTGGATTTAGGCAATAACTTTGACTAAGCTATTGCCACATTATGGTAATGCCTGCTGGAAGATGAAGTTACAAGTCTTTTGCAGCCTCTAAGATGTTTTCTTTCAGAGTCCCCGTGTATTTAGCTCTTTTCATCTTCCTATGAACTTTGATCAGCTTCACTGTGTCTGCTGAAAATGAGCACCCTGACAGCATGAGGCTGCCACCACCATGTTGTACAGTGGAAACAATGTGATCTGGGTGACGTGCCGTGTTTCCATCTACATGTAGTGTTTTACAAAAAAAACTAAGAAGATTAATTCTTGTTTCATTTGACCAGAACACCTTCATCCACATGTTTGTCTTGTCACCTGCATGGCGTGTGGAAAATTGCAACTCTTTCTACAAGGCCAGAGTTTTGGAGTGCGCGGCTAATTTTTTTTTTGTAAAAAGATTTTCCGACATGCAGCTCCTCCAGAGTTACTGTGGTCCTCTTGGCTGCTTCTCTGATTAATGCTTTCTTTGCTGGGCCTGTTGGTTTAGGTGGAAAGTCAGGTCTTAGTAAGTTTATAGTTGTGTGTAATGGATTGGAACAGTGCTCTGTGAGATGTTAGCAGATCCACGACGGGAATGTTTTGAAGCCATGCATCATTTTCCTTAATTATTAATTACTTTGTGTTGGTCTATCTCATAAAATCCCAATAAAGTACTTTTAAGTTTGTGGATGTAACATGATAAATGTGAAAACGCTTGAGGGGTATGAGCAATTTGCCAGGTGCTGTCTATGCTTGTTATAACTGTGTGTCAGTGATTAAAAACAAGAAATCTAATCATCATGACCGATGTTCTAAAGCTTATGGATATATCCACACAGGTTATATTAGGCCTTGCAGAAAACTATCCTGGTTTGAGGATTGTGCTCCGTTTATGAACAGGTGAGATCTTTGTCATTAACTTTCGTGGAACGCCTTTTTGGAATTTTATAATTTTTACTGAAATATTTGGAATCAGCATTCAACGTTTTAATCTTCGTTCCCTGCAGGTTTCTATCTGGAAATGGTCCCGTCTGTATTACATGTTATTGTTCATACTTTTAATGTATGTGGTTTCATATTCTGAAATCTGCAGATGTGGATTATGCAAATACAGGCTTGAAATGACTTAAACTGGTGTTGTTTTTATTTTCTGAGACCAAAAGTGAGTAAAATTGAGAGAGTAAAAAAAAGAATACAAGAAATCATCAAAATGATTTAAATGTCTTTAATGGCCCTTTAGATTTGCGACCATCATCTTCTCATTAAAATCTCAGCATAAAAAATAGTAAGCAGAGAGACACGTGTTAAAAACGCTGTGATCCATTCCTTCAACTCGTCCTCATGATGCATTATTCAATGGTAGCCGCTTCTTCCTTAACCTTTGTCTGAGGCAAACAGAGCTGGGTTGCACCTCAAATATTTGCCGATCAGTATCCTCTCTTGAGAACACCCACAATGCTTTGCTATGCCCACAAAGAACTTCAATGTCTTATTCATCCCACCTCGCTGTTATAAGGAAAAAATCGTGCATCATGCCTGACTTAAACAAATATTGACAGCTATCTTCTTTAAGCACGAAAAAATATGTAATTCTTATATTTATTTGGCCAATGTCAGCCAATTAACAAACTTTGAGAATACAACATGTCCAGAAAGCAGGAGGTTGGTTTATAGTGACATAAAACCATTGGATCATTGATTATATTCTGACTTTGGCCTAAAATTGGCCACTTGATTTAATCAAAGGCTTATTCAAACATGGCAACCTTTTAGTTGTGCAGTCATAAAGAGCCTAAGAACACAAAGATGGTTTTGCTTTTTATGGTTATGAAAGTGGTTGCATTATAGCCAGGTTGTTTTGGAAGGAAATATTTTAACACCTTATGATAAACTGAATTTTAAAATGCATTATTCTGCAATACATAGGTGAGTTATAGGATTTTGGGATTAAAATGTTCTTTCTTAAATCTGTAGTACCTTAAAATTCTGGTCAGAACTGTACAGAAATTCACTGGGGCAAGAAGCTCATATTAAGCTACAAAATACAAAAAGAAGAAACAGGAACAAAAGACAAATTGAGTATAGGCAAATGATTGAATTTGTATTTAAACAAGCTGTTCCTCACCTGATTGAATAGCCTTACAAATCAAAATATGTGCAGAAATGTTCTTTCATGTCACTTTTTGGTCAGGCATCCACACTCATCACTTCCTGATGGCGAAGGCACAAAGGATTTCTGTATTTGAATGTAGCAGGATTGTAAAAATGTACAGCAAGACCTCACCTCTTGCAACATGCCATGAGTTATGGAGTTGAATGCAGTTAGAAAATTATTTTAGGCTTCTTTAAAGATCATAAGAGGTTATGGTACAAATAATTTAAGTTATAAACCGCCCCAAAAAAATGTGCTGAAGTGGAGGATCGATTAGTTTCTCCATAAAGATACAACCCGATCCCAAGGTCCTTACTGATGCTTGCTGCTGCCAAATAATCATCGGATGGGATCTACAAGAGCAGGGTTTAAAGAACATCATGAAAACATCTCTACATCTGCTCTCACACCACAGACTTCCCCAGGTGGACATTGCAGCTGAGCACCGAACATGTGATTTTGAAAGGTGGAAGAAAGGAAGTTTTTTTCTGTGACAAGAAAAACAAAATAATAATCTGGACATTCCTGATGGCTTTCAACTTTACTGGCAATAAGGGTAGAGTTTTGAAGTGATCCACAGAACAGTAGGGGTACTCACTATAAAGTCCTTTTTTGACACTTAGTTCTGTTATTATGTTCTTTGGGCTATGGTCTAAAGCCATTGAAAGGTTTTCTTACAATATATGTTGAAATGGATTTGAAAGAATCCATCAGATAATCAATGAACAGAACTTGAACAAGTGCTATGTAAGGAAATCTCAGATTTTCCATTTATCATCCCTGTAATTAGGCAACACAGCTGTTTTAAAACATCAATATCAGTACATCTCTGACACCCTGTTGGGAATATCTCAAAATTGATGGGTCTTCAGTTTTCTCATGTGGAAGAATACTCATTTGGAAGAACCCAGACATCCTGCAAAATAAAAGGGTCTTAACTTTTCATCACGGAACAGAAAAAGAAAAAATCATTTAGGGGACATGTTTGATGGAAAAGATTTCATACCATTTAATGTTTTAAAAGAATCATGGAATTGATAAAAAGGGATTCTTTAAATATCACCAACTAAAATCATGATATTGTGGCTTTATTTTTGTACCTGTTTTAGATATTTATTGATATCTATTGGACAAACCTTATTTGGAAGGAAGCTGGTTAAAGAATTAGATGTGTGATCTGTAATCATGTATTGTATTTTTTAATGGTCAAGCAGGCACCGTCACACAATTTACCGACATACATACTATGTATGTAAAGTGTCTTGAGACGACATGTGTTGTGAATAGGTACTATATAAATAAAGCTGAATTCAATTTAATTATTTGACTATCTAGATAAAAATTTATATGAACAAACCACAAAACCAAAAATTCATATTTTCCCCTTCAGTTTCATGTTGAATGGAAACTGATGAATACCTACGGTATTCATTTTTAACATGAATTTCATTTCTAACTGCATATATCTATTGCTTTTATTGGCATTTTTTGCACACAAGGCAACAGAAGGAACACAAGGAACATTTCTATATGCATTATATTTTCACAGTTATGGCTCTTTGTGGAAGAAGTAGCATTGGAGTGTTTAAAGACTTCTTTGGGTGACTGGTCATGAACCACTGAACAAATTTATCAGTTTACTGCCTCTGCTAAAGCTGAAATCCATTGTAAAGGCAGACTTTTCTCTAAATGTCATCATTTAACAGCATCTTAACAAAAAACTACCATATACCTTTGGCATGGAAAAGTATCTCCAAAGCTAACATGCAGAGACATCAGAGGAGATGAGAATGGAGGTTGACTACAAGCTCTTAGAGTGTAGGAAATTATATGGGCTTCAATCCAGACTGTGTAAGCAGAGTTTAATCTGCTTTGGAGGCAGCGTAAGAAAAAGCACATGAAGAATTATTGAGTAACAGAAGAACAAGTCTGTATTTGTTAGCAGCATTGGCTTTTTGTGACCAAAGGAGAAATTGCTGTAGACGGTATTCAGGTTATCATTGTTTCTGCCTTCCATGTTGTTGCCTCTATGGAAAGTCCTCTTAGTACAGTACACAAGACTGTGTTTGCAGTGTAGTTGCTGTGGGTACACAAAATCAATTCAGTGGTGTTGTTAAGCTATAAAACAAGTGACAGGGAGAGACATGCATACATTTGAGTAAAATACAATAAAAAAATGCATCACTTACAAATAAGTTTTAACACCAGAACATTATGTTAATTTATACTTTGTTATATTTTCTCTGTTTGGTGCTGTTTATCCTTCTTGCTGGAGGAGAAACATCACCAACTTAAAGTAACTCATGCCAGTAACAGATTACTGACATAAGAAATGTTTTCCTTTAGTTTAAGAAGCCAGAAGTCAGCTCTGAATGAGTAAACAACAATGATCAAGACAGAGCAAGTGAAGGGCTCAGAAGTGGCACAGGGGTAAAGGGTGCAACCCATGTATGGAGTCTACAGTCCTTGACACAGCCGTCACAAGTTCGAATCCCAGCCTACTGACGTTTGCTGCATGTCTTCCCCTCTCTCTCAACCCAATTTCCTGTCGGTCAACTTGCAAAATAAAGGCAACTAGTGCCACAAAAAAAAAAAAAAACACAGCAAAACACTATGTAACTATATTTTTCTAAACCAATTTTAAAACAGTTTATTTAATGCATGCAGTATTTTCTGGTTTTTACTTTGCAAACTCCGGCCCTTGTCCCAGATTTTTCACTTGCACAATATTGAAAGCTTCGACTGTGTGATAAGTGAAGCTGCACAAGTGTTTCTCTACAATTTCAACCCTGATCTACTACCTTAAAATCTTAGTTTTCACCTCTGTGCATCATGTGGCATAATGTAGAAATATTTTCAATTGTTATTAAAACCAAATCACACTAAGAGTACAGGATTAAATTTGACTGGTTCATATGAATGCATCACAAAGAAGAGTGTTTAATATACCTCCTCTTTCCATGCAGTTGTGAGAGCTTATTTATAAGTAAATAAATCATAATGTTGTAAGTAGAATTTTTTGTTCTATTTTCAATCATTGAAGAACAGATGCAACACGTGTTTTGACCACTTCCTTTTTTCCCCCCTTTCTCTCTTTTTTTTAAGTAGCTATTACTCTGAATAACTGGAAGCAATGCCTGATTTAAATAGGCTGGTTGCTAGACAACAGGTAACCCAGATGCTGTGGAGCATCTCCTGGTGTAAACAGCTCCAGTGTTTCCCTCTGTGCTGGGGACATGTCAGGGACAAAACACAGAGTGATGGTATTACGGTGACTCAGAGCTTGATGGCAGAGAAAGCAAAGTGAAATTTCTATTCCAGATTGTTTATCTATATAGTTGATATTACTTGTAGATAAACTTCTGAAACATAAAATGTTAGCTAACACACCAGGACCCCATAAGCATGTTTTTTCCTTCTCCTGTGCTTAAATAGGTAAAATAAACCTTCAAATGTGCCAATGTAAATTCAATGTCTTTATACAAATGAGTGAGGAGTTTGCTTGATGACGTAAAGGTGCCATAGACCTTTGGCAATAAAATGTTCCCATATCACCACCCTTCCACCACCGTGCCTAGCAGTCAAGAACTATGCTATCTAAACAAAGGTAACTGCTAAGATCAGACTCTGGCCATAGATGTCCTAAAAAACGTTTGCAAATTGGACGCGGCGGTGGAGCAAAGGTAAAGCAAATTGAAGGGAAGTTGCTACTCCCCAACTTTTGCAGAATTTTTTTTCCTCCTCTGCATTAAGTTTTAAGTACTGCTTTGGCACTTTTGACATATTTTCATATTATTAATAAATTGTATGCATTTTTTACAAATGAGTAGAGTTGACAGAATGATTTGAAGGTGCCAATGTCTTTGGGCTGAAAAACATTTCTATTTCATGACCCTCCACCACTGTACTTAACAGTTGGTGAAAAGAGTCTTTGCTAAAATGTTGTAATTGTTCAAATTAGGTACAATAAAGCACTGCTGCCTTGCAGAAGGTCCTGGATGGGAATCTTGGCCTGGGGTCTTTCTGTATTCAGTTTGCATGTTCTCCCCCGTGGATATAAGGGTGCTCTCTGAGTAACCCAGCTCCCTCCCACAGTCCAAAACCATGACCGTTAGGTTAAGTAGTTTCTCTTAATTGCCCTTAGGTATGAGAGAGTGTGTGTGCATGGTTGTTTGTCCCGTGTGCCTCTGTGTTGCCCTGTGATAGAGTGGAGACCCACTCCACTTTTTAAAAGCTTGCACTTATTCAAATGCTTATCTTCTGAATTTATTTGCAAACAAGTTATTTATTATATTGATATATAGCTTCAGCATTTTTGACGTTTCAAATAGTCCAACTGTTTGTGGTGTTAGTTTTTTTTTTTTGCTGAAACTGTGTAATTCTGTTACGTAAATGCTGAAGAATTTATGAGCAGATACATAAACACAAAGATCATTCAGTTAATTTTTTTCTGATGACACTGACTGAGTACAAACTGTGACTTCAGACTGAATGTGGTCGGCAGATGTTGCATGACTCTGCCAAAAAGTGTGTAAAAAATAAAGAAAGAATATTTGGCAAAAATGTAGTAAAGAAATATCACAGTCTTGTTCAGAATCTCAGATTGAAGAGCCGTTCATCTGTGTGAGTGCTCGTACTTTAGGTGTTAGTGTCTTTGTACCAGGTGTGATAACTCTCAGGTCATTTTGACCCCCGTGTTTCACCACGTCTAAGAGGTCTTGACAGTAATCTCAAAATGCCCCATTTTCTCCATCAACAGAACACGTTTTTGAACCAACAACCATCATTTCATTGAATTCTGTTTTCACAATTTAAATAAACAGATGCTTAGGCTAAACTCTGACACAGTTGCAGTATTCAGCCCGACCCCTACACTCATGCACAGTAACCTCTGCTTCTCATTTCTCATTATTGTTTTTTTTTACATAAAAGCAAGTCCCGATGAGTGCCTGACGGCTTTTGCAGAGGTGATGCTGAATAACTCACAGTCTTGCACGGTTCTCAGAAACACCTTGTTCCTTTCTGAAAGCGCAACTGTGTTCACTCACTTAAACACCACCTGATACAGCTGAATACAATGAAGCTGTTTATGTTTGCCCCTCTGAAGATATGCTTTGTATAAAAATATATATGAAGTAAACACTTTACAATGTTGCTCATTATACCTTTAAAATATGTCATTTTTTTCTAGAACATTTTTGCATAATTAGCAGATAAAGAATTTTTCTTTACCTCCCCCTTTAAGCTCCCCGATTCTTAGCTTCTTCCTTTAACAGTTTTTTAGCTTTTTATTGAGTTAAGCAAATGTCTGAGAGGAAACATGATCAGTATTCACAGATATCAAGTATTTTATTTGTCATTTCATAAATATTATGAAAATATATTATGAAAAGAAATTGTGTTTCACATGTCTGGACAATTGTGTCACTCTTGACAAAGAGCAGCAGGATGGATTACCTTGAAAATCTGTATGACTCCTTGTCAGCAATGTCTCTCCTCCAGGTTGTATATAAAGTCTCCACGGTAACCGACTGGGTGATGGGTGGTAGCAGTTTCTACCACTTTCATTGCACCTTTGCCTCCAAGGTTAGAGTTGCACCACAGATCCACCACAGGCAGCTTATTCAGTAGAATCATTGCTTGATCGCCTGGTTTGAAGGACTTTAGCAGCCAGCCAGCTTGTAGGTCAAGCTGGATTCAGTGAAGGCCCTATGGAGCTGGTCACAAACAACAACACAGCATTCTCCTACTTGAGTGTGCATGCAAATCGTTTAGCTGTGATAACTGAATAAACAACAGTATGTGTGGTGTTACTATTTTCTGCAGGTCAGTTTTTAGCTGTGTCCAGCCTCTGCCTCTAAGATCGCCTCTTTCTGTGCACTGTCACCCTGATCAGCCATTCAGTATCTTCCAGACATCAAAAGTGCATCAAATGCATAGCACCCACCCCTGAATAAACAATTATTTTCTGCAGGAAATATTTGGATGGACCTTCTAACATACTTGAGTTTTTAGTGAAAATATCCCAAAAAAAATTCAGTTCAGTTTATTTCAGTTTTATTTATATAGCGCTAGTTCACAATGGACCTTGTCTCAAAGCACTTTACAAAGTCATTTCATTCGAATCATACAGATTTCACGTCAAGTATATACATTCCAGTTAATCCTAATTATCAAGCAGTGTAGTCAAATTCAGCTTATTATTCAAATTGGTTAAAAGGTTTTCCTTTCTAAGGAAACCCAGCAGATCACATCAAGTCAGTGACTTGCAGCATTCACTTCTCCTGGATGAGCATGTAGCAGCAGTCAAAAGGCAAACTCCCTTTTACCAGGAAGAAACCTCCAACAGAACCAGAACCAGGCTCAGTGTAAGCAGCCATCTGCCAAGAACCGACCAGGTGTTTGAGGGAACAGAGCATAGACACAAAAAGAACACAGAAGCACTGATCCAGGAGAACGTTCTAAGGGAAAGAAAAGCAAAACATTAACGGTAGTAGCTCCTTTAGTGGCTTCATCTAGGAGAGAAAGACAGCTAAGCAGATGAACTCTGAGCCAGTTTTCGAGTCTAGAGTATAAAAAAGAGCACATACAGTTAGTCAAAGTAAAAGTTCAGCCTTTAGCTATGTCTAGGAGAGACATTGTTAAACACTGACAGACAGGGCCAAGTGGATCATCTGTAGAAGGAGAACATTAAGTACACCAGTAAAGACTATAATCTAAATAAATTATAAGTAGAAATGATTTGGAAATAGCCAAAATTCATATAGATATTTTACAGTTTTAAACTGGAAAGGAAAACATTTTGAACCTTTATTTAACAAGGAAAGTCCCATTGAGATTAAGAACCTCAAGGGAGTCCTGGCCGAGAGGCAGCAAAACCTGTACAACTACGCTTGTCTTCATGAACAAATCAGAATCAGAATCAGAATCAGCTTTGTTGCCAAGTTTGTACATACAAACAAGGAATTTGACTCTGGTACACTTTGCTCTTTGGTTTTTGTTTTTGCACTACAGAATATACATATTTACAATGTACAAATATACACATATATAAATAAAAAGGTGCATTTGTAACATCTGTCTGCTGTTGTTTTGTACTCTATTGAATGTTCAACAGAGAAACAGCCTGGGGGAAGAAACTGTCTCTGTGGCGGCTGGTTTTTGTGAACAGCGCTCTGTAGCGTCGGCCTGAAGGCAGAACTCTAAACAGTTTATGTGCAGGGTGTGTGGGGTCTGCAGAGATTTTAGAAGCTCTTTTCCTGACCCTTGACCTGTATAAGTCCTGGATGGAGGGAAGGTCAGCCCTGATGATTCTCTCTGCAGTCCTGATTATTCGTTGCAGTCTAGACCTGTCCTGTTTTTTGGATGAACCAAACCACACTGAGATGGATGAAGACAGGACAGACTGAATGATGGCAGTGTAGAAGATGACCAGCAGCTCCTGTGGAAAGTTGTACTTCTTGAGTTGCCTCAGGAAGTACAGTCTCTGCTGGGCCTTCTTTCGAACAGTGTCTAAGTGTGAAGACCATCTCAGGTCCTCAGACATGGTGGTTCCTAAGAACCTGAAGTGATCCACAGCCGACACGGTGTTGTTGAGGATGGTGAGGGTGGTGTATGGAGGTGGTGTTTTCCGAAAGTCCACTACCATCTCCACAGTCTTGAGTGGGTTTAGTTCCAAATCCATACCTTATGAGTAATAATGTTCTAAGCAAGTAACATAAATCCTTTTTCTGTATTTTATGAAGAAGATCCTTGACAGTCTGCACTTGTATAGCGCTTTATCAAGCCTGAGGACTCCAAAGTGCTTTGCACTACAATCAGTCATCCACTCATTCATACACACATTCACACACTGACAATGGTTAGCTACGTCGTAGCCACAGCTGATCTGGGGCATACTGACAGAAGTGAGGCTGCCATACAATTGGCACCACCCTCTGATCACCATCAGCAGGCGAGGTGGGAAAAGTGTCTTGCCCAAGGATACAACAACTGCAATGGACAAAGCAAGGGTTCTAACCGGCAACCCACCGGTTACAGGACGAACCACTACCACCTGAGCCAGTGTTGCCAAACAATTATCCATAATGGTGAACTTAAGGTTATGCATATAACCCCGGTTCTCTGATTAGCATGAGTGAGTGTCTCACTATGGGGAACGTCTCCTGCATGACCTCGACAGAAGCTTAAATGTCATTACGCCAGCCCTGAATGGCTGGCATCAGTGACGTCTATGTCAGGAGGGGCCCTGACCCTCACCCTATAAATAGGGTAGACATAGTGTCATTCGTCATACAAAACAAGCTCACCTCTTCCTCGCTTCACAGCAAGGAGGGTGGTCTGGTGAGACACTCACTCATGCTAATCAGAGAACCGGGGTTATATCCTTAACCTTAAGTTCTCTTTCATAGCATTCGTCTCACTATGGGGAGAAATACTGACTCCCGGATTGCCAGACACGCCTGTTTAAAAGACAACTGTCCCCAGTGACCAATCAGTAGTGGGCCTGACCATTGAAAGCCTGCACTCAGGACTGAATGTGCCAAAACGGGAGCAGTCACATCAAGTTTATAAAATCTAGCGAATGTATCTGAGGAAGTCCAGCTTGCAGCTGCACACACTTCCTGAATAGAGACCCCTTTAAAAAAGGCCGGCCCATGAGGACGCAAGCATCCTGGTGGAATGTGCTCGAAGACCAGACGGGGGCTGGAGCCCCCTGCTAGAATATGCCAAAGCAATAGCTTCCACAATCCAATGGGAAAGACGCTGCTTCGACACAGGCTTACCTACATGTGGTTTAGCCCAGGACACAAACAACTGATTGGTTTTCCTAAAACCATGCGTCCTGTCCAAATAAAACCGCAGTGCACGCACTGGACACAAATTACGTAGGTGCCTTTGCTCCTCTGAAGCAAAAGGAGGAGGGTAAAAGGCAGTCAGCTCTATCGGGGAGCATGAACCCACCACTTTTGGAACAAAAGCTGGGTTAGGTTGCAAGATGACCTTAGAGAGAAGAAGAGAAAAAATTTATACAGACTTGCTGGACTGAAAGGGCATGTATTTCACCAACCCATTTAGCTGAGGCCAGAGCAAGCAGCAAAGATGTTTTGAGGGATAGAAATCTTAGTTCAACTTCTCCCAAGGGTTCGAAAGGAGAACGAGTAAGAGTTTCTAAAACAGTGGGAAGGTCCCACGGTGGGGCCAAAGGCCTGGATGTAGGCAATTTACGGCGTGGCCCTTTCACAAAGCGACACACCAACGGATGTTGCCCCACTGTTTTTCCCCCAAATCCAACGTGACAGGCTGAAATAGCAGCCAAATATACCTTAATGGTTGAGAAGGCTTTGCCATTATCAATAAGGTTTTGTAGAAATAACAAGACCACTGCCACCGTGCACTGATAGGGGATGGTGTGAGAATCTGCGCACCAGCTTTCAAACACCTAGCTTTCAAACACCTTCCACTTTAGCTCATACAGGGACCTGGTTGATGGTGCCCTGGCACACTGAATGGTGTCAATAACATCAACAGGGAGATCATGTGCATTTAAATTCGGCCGCATAGAGGCCAAGCCCAAAGGGACAACCTTTCTGGATAAGGGTGAAATATATCCCCGTGAGCCTGGGATAGCAGATCCCTGCAAAGCGGCAGTTGCCACGGTGGGCTGCACAAGAGTTGAAAAATCTCCGCCAGCCGCTGCTTTCCCGGCCACCGTGGAGCTATCAGGATCATGGACAGACCCTCCTCCCTCACCCTGGCCAGAGTGGGAGGAATGAGAGCTACTGGCGGGAACGCATAGAGCAGAGACCCCGGCCACCTGTGTTCCAGAGCATCTACTCCCAGTGGAGCTCCCTGGTCCCGCAGGGAGAAGTAAAGTGGGCACTGAGCGTTCTCTCTCGACGCAAACACGTCTACAACTGCCTGACCGAACCTCATCCAGATCCGGTTCACCACCTCTGGGTGAAGTTTCCAATCTGCATAAAGCGGGTTGCCCCTGGATAAAAGGTCTGCACCATAATTCAGGGCTCCTGCTATATAAGTCGCTTTTAGAGACTGCAGGGTCAAACTGCTCCAGACTATCAGTTTGTGTGCCAGCATGTGCAAGCGGGGGGACCTCAGTCCTCCTTGCCTCTTGATGTAGGCCACTACTGTAGAATTGTCTGTTCTCACCAAAACATTGCTTCCTCTGAGCCAGGGGAGAAAATGTTTCAGAGCTAGGTGAACAGCCATCAGCTCTAGACAATTTATATGAGTCGAGCGCATGCCAGCTCCCCACTTTCCATTTATGGATCTCCGTCGTGAGTATCACCCCAGCCTGTCAGAGAGACATCTGTGGTGACCACTTTTCTGGCAGAGAAACCTGGGTTCTTCCACTGACGAAGAGCTAGAGAGCAGGCTGCAGAGACCTTTACTCTGCTGTGGCCGTCTCGATGTGGGTCCAAGTTCAGAGATGAAACCCATGACCGGATCCCCCTCATATAGAGGCGACCGAGCGGTATTGCCACCACAGAGGAGGCCATCAGGCCCATCAGCCTCTGGCATTGTTTCAGGGTGACCGAGCGCCCCCTGCGAAACAGAGCCAGACTCGACCGCATGGCCTCCACTCTCTCTTGAGATAAAAAGGCTTTGAACTGGACAAACTGGAGTCCAGAGACAGCCCTATGAAGGTGATGCATTGAGAGGCATTAGAACACTCTTTTCCCAGTTTATCTTGAAACCCAGATGTTCCGGGTGCTGCACCATTGCATTGGTGTGATGAGCCACCTCTTGAGAGGCTGGAGCGGTCTCAAGCCAGTCGTCTATGTATGTGGCTACACGTATGCCCTTTTCCCTGAGCGGGGCCACTGCTGCCTCTGTGCATTTTACAAACACTCTCGGGCTCAGTGACAACCTGAAGGGTAGAACCAAAAACTCGTATGCTATCCCCTGGATTGCGAAACGCAAATATTTTCGGTGTGGGGGATAAATGGGTGTGCGAAAATAAGCATCTTTCAGGTCGACTGAGGTGAACCAGTCGCCTGCTCGCACCGTTCTAAGTAGGGAGGTGTGAGTCAGCATCCTGAATTTGCATTTCCTCAGATAACCGTTCAGGGCATGGAGATCCAGAATGGCTCTCATTCCCCACCCTTCTTTCTTTGGCACTAGGAAATACCTTGAGTAAAAACCGCCGTGGGTTTCTGATGGAGGGACAGCTCTTATTGCTCCCTTCTCCATCAAGATGAAAATTTCTTCCAGAAGGATATTCAAAGTATCTCCCTGCAACTGGGAAAACACAATTCCTTTGAACCAGGGTGGGGCGACTTTGAACTGAAGTCTGTATCCCAGTTCAATTGAATGCAGCAGGCTGAAACAATTTTAATACAGACTGTATGAAAGATGTGCTTTTGTGACAACTGTCCGAACACAGTTTCTCTTCCGTCATCCCCGGAACGGCTCAGGACTTGCAATCTGCCTGGAACGTGTCCCCCCGAAAAACTCCGGAACAGAGCTTGGAGACAGCGGAGTGGCCCGTAAAAAGGGGGAAAACGCGCACAGTGGATACACTCCGCTGTGGAGGTTAAGGCCGTCCTTGCATGGACCACACCCAAACATGCCGTACATACGGGATGAGTGTCCCACGAGGACATCCTGTTACCGCAGGGGCAGAGCTTGGGGCCTTCCTTGTCTACACCGACGTTCACCGCAGCAGCCATGGTTAGCTAACGGGGCGTTTATGCTAGCGTGGCTCTCTCAAAAAGTATGAGCTAGCTTGCTGTACGGTATTACTACCGGTACGGTATTGCTACCCTCAAGGATTGCTACTTGGTGGATAAACGTGAAAAGTATTGCTACTTCGCGCTTGTACTAACCACAAGAAGTATTTCTACTTTTCGCAGGCTAGCGAACAACCTTATAGCTGGGAACAAGAGCCCGGTGACCGAGTTGGACAGTATAGCTTAGTACCCAGTAGTACAGTCATTAAACAGCTTCTGGGAGAAGCGAGAAGAGGTTTTTGAATGACGAATGATACTATGTCTACCCTATTTATAGGGTGAGGGTCAGGGCCCCTCCTGACATAGACGCCACTGATGCCAGCCATTCAGGGCTGGCGTAATGACATTTAAGCTTGTCGAGGTCAAGCAGGAGGCGTTCCCCATAGTGAGACACGAAACGAATGCTATGAAAGAGAACCCAAAAATATTCCAATACAATACAATGATGATTATAGAGATGGCAGAAACAGGCGTGGGACAAACTCATATATCATTATTTTGCATTATTTTCAGAAAAAAAAGACATGTTAAAATGTTTTTTTTATTCACTTGTAACAATGAAAATTAATTTGTGCTTGTTAAGCTCTAATCAAATGAAGCTCTAAATACCTTTAGGTTTACAAAATATACATCAAGTTGACACACTAAAAAAAGTGCTTTTCCCAGCCTGTCAGGGATATTTAGGTAAATGGGCGTCCTCCCACTGGGAGGTCAGTGATCGCCCAGAACATCTTCTGCTCTTGGGGTCTCATGCAGGGTTTGAGTCAGAATCATCGGGCAGCAACATCAATACACATCCAGATATCTGTGGGAGGAATGGGTTAAGAGCAAGACAACTAAACGGTTTCTGGTGGTTAAGAATAATTTAAAGGCTAAACTCAACCAATACCTCGGAGTCTAAACACAACAATGTCAAATATTGCCAACATATAGACTAAATATACTTTGTAAGTTTTTGTTTTTATGTGAATAAAGTCTCACTGTATACCGTTACAGCTGAGTCAATGTTCTGCTGCTCCTTAGTCATGTTTCCTGCAACATTCAGCTAATTAAGATTCGCCTGTTCCAGTAATCATCCTCCTCTGTGCTTTAAGCCATTTGCTTTCTTACAGTCATAGCTGGATTCTTCCATTGTGCTAGCTGTGGTTCCTGGTTTTGCTAAGCTTTGTCATCTTACCATGCACCTGATTCTCTCTGGTTAGCATTTAGGTCCTCATCCACAATACATAACATTTTTAATGTGTTTGAAAATGTTTAATGAGAATTATATATTTTTTACAGAATTTGTGCTGTGGTTTCATGAGCTTAGAAATTAATACAAGCTAAGCATAAGTTGAAAGTAGTTAAACTGAATACCTGTTTTGTACGAGTCTTCTGATGTTTTACTTGGACATTTGAAAACAAATTCTCTGAAAGTGCCTCATTATTGGGGGCCCCCTATTGGTGTGGAGGTCTTAAGTAGAGTTCTTTTTTTCCTTGGACCGGCTTTTGGTAATTCTTTAAATAATTAATTTCAATATAGTGGCCATCCCTGGATAATAATGTTTTGTAGCACTGAATGCAGACATGTATAATTTAAGAAATTTTGTTTTTTTTTGAGGAATAACTTCACGAGCAGACTATGTGGGATTTGATTACGGGGATGACAGAGTGTAGATGGCCAAATTTTTAGCTGGGATAATAGTTTAAGAATGACAGACCATTTGGTTTAGAAATATGTTGCATTACTTAGAAATATGGCAAGCACTATCATGGAAACTTATGCACAAAGGTTGCTAATTATGACAGTAGATGGTTACATGTGTGACCTGGCCAGGAACAACCTCCAACAGTCTCAGTAGCATCATGAAGTTCCTGCACATCTGTGGACTTCATCTCCTTATTCATCTCCCTTCTCACTTATTGTTTTGCTTTGTAGGCCAACCATAAGCAAACCAATATGCTTAAAATTGTCCAGCAACATTTTATTTATTTATGTGTTTCCTTTATCGGTCTGGATCACTGTTAAGTGTGGTCTTATTTTTGGAGGAGAAAAAGGATTGCTTGGAACAAAATCCGTATTGTTTTTCTGACATAAACCAGTGAGGAGGATTTGGAGAATGCACTGTTGTGTTAGTGGAAAAATATGTGCATGAGAAATATGAATGAAAAATAAAGGAAACATTTGTACTCTATCTAAAGGCAACTTTATATCTAAGAGCACATCCTTGAAACATCTTTGTTTGAACTACTCCCCACCCACCCTCAAAATTAACTCAGAATGCTGCATAACCAATTATTATACATCTGATTTATGCTTTTATTCAACGAGGCTCTGTTAATGCATGCAGGTATTAACAAGTACTGAAAAGAGTAAACAAACAAGCCTTTGTTCTTCTCTAAAACCCCAGTCAACTATTTAGAAAGCTGCATATTTTCCCTCTTATTATTTGCCAGAGCAGACGGGTGACATTTAGTCCTGAAACATGAATGTAATTCTAATTCTTTGGCACTGATAGACTTTGACATTTTCATTTTCTAAATTTATTCACAAATGTACCAGACTTATGAGGTAAAATGCTGAGGTGTTTATCTCTTTATATGATTTACCTGACCTTTACTTATCCACTTTTGACATTATGATGCAGGGAGAGACTCAGCAACCCCATAAAACACGTATGATAATGGTAACACCCCGTTGCACCCATGTTTTTGATGCATACAGTTCGTTGGTCAAGCAACTGGTCTTTGACATGTAAGTGTACAATACTGAGACTCACTCAGAGCATAAAAACACCAGCTGAACCCATGGGAAAAACTTGTGGGGGAACTAATGAAACCACCGTGTTCCTTGCAGCCTATCACCAAAACACACTCCATCTCTTTTCTTTAGCACAATTTATAACACAGTTTGACAGACATAAAATAGTATTTTACCACAAACAATTTAAGTCCCTGAGAGTTATTTACTAACACCTCAGCATCCAATAGGTGACTAAAGTGTGATGCATCTTAAAGGTTCTGCAAATTCCAGCAAATGCCTTTCTCTTAAAAATATTACCTTGGGTAAAGAAAATTGTGTGTGATTTAAAACGTTTGCACTAGACCGTTAACTTACAGGAGAAAAAACATTTTAAAGTAATAAAGAGATCTGAGCAGAAGTTAATGATTTAGCTAAAAAAATCATCAGCACATCAATAGGGGGCAGTAGATACCCATGGTGAGGACATGGCTCTTCCCTCCTATGCTTTTACAGGCTACTGCTGTCAAACCAAGTATGTCCTTCTAATATATATTACTCTCTGCAGGAAAAGAAGACATCTATTACATGGACATATCTGATTTTCAATTTTGAGAAAAATTGGAAGAAGGGTTGATTTAGTTGAAAACAGTGTTAATGTAAATCGTGAGTCATTTACAACCTGTGTGTTATGATGCTGAAAGGTTGGCCATCTTCTCCTCCAGGCGCATTTCTGACAATCAAACTTATGTTACAGAACAGTCATCACATGCACACAAGGCTGCCATATTTTTGTGTTTTTCATGGTCTCGTGAGAGCTGCTGTTGAAGCATCAGTGTTTTGAGTCGATCCAATGGATGTCAACACAAGGTGGTGCATAATTGTGAAGAAAAATTATGGTCTTCAAAGTTTAAAAACAAAAAATGGAATATGTATGGCATGTTTTTGTATTCAGTCTTTGAGTCAATGCTTTGTAGAACCACACGTTGCAGCTGGTACTACTGCAGGTCTTGTGGGATATGCATCTACCACCTTTGCAAAACCAGAAAAACCAAAAGAACTACAAACTTAACCCAAAGAAATGAACCTATATGGAAAGACCATAGTGACAATACTAGAGCACTCTAAAAAAGAAATTAAGGGCAATAGCTGGCTTATTGTACAAAAAAAATGTAGGACGTTTGGAGTTTTCAGTTTATAGAAACAAGAAGAAAACAAGCACAGTAAACCCCAACCAGTACATGGCAACCACCTTTTTTCATGCATAACTGCTATAAAGGATCCATCTGGATAATTAACCTCTGTGTTGACTGATTTATTAGGTTTAATTTAGCCACAGAGTTGCTTTTAAAATCTCAGAGGCAAACTTATAGAATCTCCAAAGACAAGATATAGATTAGGAGCATCTGGTAGTTTCACAATGAGCAGAGTGACTGTGACAATTCTGCAATTTGCATAATAAAGTCTGAATGTAGGTTACAGAAAAGAACAAATTCAGTTTAAATATTAAAGAAAAAAATTAGAAGACAAATGAAAAAAATATTTTTTTTTCTTTGTCAGGGTGAGAAATGCATTAAAGCAATTAGGCAGGTATTTGTTCATATAAATGTGAAAGTCATAAGCCTTGATGGTCTTACAGCCAATTTCAGCTTTATCTATTTTGCTAACATGTCAAACTGAATTTCTCTTAAAAAATGTTACTATATGAGTGCAATATTAAAATTAGATAGGATATGATGTAAATGCATGTTTTTGGACAGCATGAGGAGTTTAATAAAAGCCCATACAGGTGTAAGAAACAAACCTGCAGGCTCCATGCAGAAAGGAACTAAGTTCCATCTGCAGTACAGCTAACACCATCAGTTTAGAGATGTGTGTATCACCCTTAAAGGTCAACATAGCAACGGGCACACACTTGAAGTAGAGTGTCTCCACTATTCACTAATTATAGTTCGTAACTAACAGTTGTGCATGTAGACTGAATTATAAGGGAGTATTATTAAATCAGAGAAATTATGCCGTAGCTGCAAGACAACGTGATTATCTATAGTGTCTTATAACTTTTTAATCACCTCTAATGTTTTTATCACAGGCTTCAGGAGCAAGACTCTGGTACTTTTTTTAAATTGATCTAATTAAATACTGTATTTCTTCAGGCATTTTAAATAATCTATCACACTTGTTCTTTACAGTTTAGCTGCTTCACCCATAGTTGCAGTAATGTAACCTTGTAAAGGTTTTCAAGCCCCTTGGGAGTGTCTCACTGTCTGTTATCTTACAACCATGCATTTCAGTGCATTTTATTGGGTATGTGTGTGATAGACCAACAAAAATGATGCATGCTTTTCAAAATTTTTATGCGTATGGATGCATGATGAATGCAAATCTTAAAGTTGTGGTTTGCATTTATTGTATATTCAGCCACTTCACTCTGATACCCCTAAATATAACCCAGTTCAACTAACTGTCATCAGAGGTCACCATACTAATAAATACTGATACAGTATAGCACAGCCCTTTGATAACTCTGAAGGAACTGTAGATCGACAGGACCGCTAGTTGAGCACTCCACAAATCTGGCCTTTATGGAAGAGTGGAAAGAAGAAAGCTTATGCTAAAAAAAGACAAAAGAAATCATGTTTGCAATCTGCCACAAAACGCAGAAAACGTAGCAAACATATAGAAGAATGTGGTCTGGTTAGATAAGACCAAAACTAAATTTTGTTTCAAGACCTATGTGTTGATCAATGCACATCACCTTAAACACACGCCTCACACCGTGAAACATAGGGGTGACAGAGTCATCCCTTGAGAATGCGTTTCTTCAGCAAGCTCAGGAAAGCTGTTTAAAACTGATGGAAAAATGGCAGAGCCAAATACAGGGAAAACCTGAAAGAAAACCTGTTAGCAGCTGCAAAACACTTGAGACTGGAGCAAAGGTTCACCTTCCAGCAGGAAACGGAAACAATTTATACAGCAGGAGCAATAACGAAATGAGACATGGAAAACTTTTAAGTCTTTAAATTCTGCAAGCTGGTGAGGAGATACAGTAAAAGTCCCTGTTGCAGTTGTTATGAAGAAAGCATTTAATCCGAAAGGCTGTATGCAAATAATTGATATTTCAGGTTTATATATATAAAAAAAACATGTATAATTTTTCTAATACTACTTTAAAATTATGGACATATTTATGTTCATCTATCACCTAAAATCCCAACAAAATATATTAAAGCTTGTGGTTGTTATGTAACTGTATTTCAACAAGTTCACGAGGTATGAATACTACAAGGCATTGTATTTGCAACAGAAGGGACTGTTCCTGTCTTGAGTCAGCCTCACATGAGCATGGACATTTTTTGGATCCATGGCTGATGTGACCCAGTAAGACAGAACTGGCTTTGCTTTGGGCCCAGTGGATTGTCTAAGCTCAGAAACTTTGTGAAGAAACTTTGTTGCTGAAAGCAAATTCTTTCAGGATTTAATTAGGAGTTGTGGCCAATTGTTTGAATTTGGCAAGACTACTCTTACATTCCTGTCAGCGTTTAAGTATCCCTGGAGGGTTTGTAACATTATACTCCAAGCAGTTAGATTAAAACTATGAGTATTCTAGACCAGGGATTCCACTGTTTTGGAGTTTTATCCCCATCTGCTGGATATAACATCAAAACACCGCATTTATTTAGCTGTTTCTAACAGCTGATTACCTTTATAGTAACATATTGTACTCTATGCTTTAACAAGCAACATGTCTGACACAGAGGTCAACATGGGAACAACATTAGCCACATTGGTCACGTTAAGTATGATGACAATACTTACAGACATGATGCTGATAGATGGGTTTATTTTAAAAGCCTGATAAAATATTTGTGATGTTTTTCTTTGGGATTCTAGGTTAAGAAAACAGGGTGGATATTTAGGACAGTAAAAAAAAGGGTTTCAGCTACTTATGCACCTCTGGCTACTTACCTGTACGATGGTCTGAAAGAATACTGTAATACAGCTAATTCTACCCACAGTACCTGTTTAGCTAGTGTCAAAACCTTACTCTCTGGTCAAAAATACACATAATATTTAAAGAGGGATATGGTGCTGGGATAAGGCCTTTTAATCTATTAGTTTTAAAGGTTAGGGCAGGATGATTCAGTGTATATTCTTACATTTAAAGCCGAATGCATCTTTCATCTCTTTATGTTCCCATGACCAGCTTTATCCCTGTCAAAGAAAAAACATCCCAACATCATGAAGCTGCCACTACTATGTTTTATCATAGGGGCAATGTTATCTTTAATTTACATTTTGCAGCACTTATGAATTTTATGAATAGTATTCAGATGGGAAACAGGAAGAGAGAAAGAAGGGTGCAGCAAAGACCCTAAGGTCAGGAGTCAAACCCCAATTGGCTACGTTATAGACAAATAGCCTCTGTGTATGGCTGCCTACCCTATTGCCACATTTTTCTTTTGATTTTGTCATCTAAAATCACAAAGTAGGTGATACAACATGATCATTTTAAAAGATAGCATTGTGTTTTAGACCTTAAATAGACTTTCTGGCTATCTGATGACATAAAGTTGATGTTTTGAAAGTTTATAGTGCATTTTTAAACAAAGCTGGCATCACCTTCACTTTGCTAAAACAGTAGGCTACTGTGTGTAATTAAATCTTTTGTAATGGATCTTTAGGTGCTTTGTTGTTTAACGGTCACAGTGTTTTGGTCAAATTTAATTAGGAATTTTACTGGGGAAAAGAAGAAATCTTCTGAGGCCTGTTCTAGTAAAATGGCAATGTGTGAAGAACTATAAGAAATATTTAAACCTGTTTTTATATGGTCTTTACATGCATTATATTTGAAGGAAGTAATCATTGTGGCACTGACAACAAGACAGCTGAAGTTCTTTTGTGGCAGATGCAGCGACATAAAATGGGGGCTATTTCAAAAGATTAAACCTTTTTTTAAGATAACATTAAAAACCTTAAACAGCCCTTATTAAATGTATTTACTGATACAGGAGCCTTTTGTATGGATGCTTAATGGGTGTATTCATAGCTTCGTAACCTTTTCCACCATCTCGCTCTGTTCCTGGCTCCACTGCTTGTGTTCTCTTGCTTTCTTGTCATTTTTAGGGATGTTTTTGGGTTAACAAGCATTTTCCAATCCCTAGAGTGAGTCAGATCTTGAGTTCCCTTTTTGTTGTTTCCAATAGTCACCTCATTCTAGCACAAACCAGCTTTACTGTGGCCCACATAAAACATCCACAATGGTTCTAACAGTCTGCATTTTTAGGTCATGGCATTGCTGATGCTAAGGTGCAATTGTAACTGCAAGGAACTTTGTGTCATGTTCAAAGGGGTTTTAAACGTTACTATTTTGGTATTTTTTAATTAATTCAAACTAAATAAGGCAGCTTTATAATTCTGAATAGTATTACAAAATCACTGAATATGTAGAATCCCTTCTTTCTTACGTTATTTATAAAACACTTTAAGACAACCACAGCTGCAACAAAGTGCTGCACATGTAAAATCGAGGAAACTTTAAAACATAAAGAACAGAAAGAATAGGAACAGACACTTGAAAACAACAATAAGCTCAAAAGATTAATAAAAACAAAGGTTAAAAAAGTCTCATGCTGTGTTAAAAGCCAATAAATAAAAACTTGATTTTAGAAGTTTTAAAAGGGGACAGTATGAGGGCTTGTCTGATATGCAAAGTGAGATCATTCCATAAGCTTGGAGCAGCAACACCCTCTGAGCTTCTGTTTAGACCTCCGTACCTCCAGGAGCAGCTGATCAGCTGACCTGAGGCGCAGAGCAGCAGAATATGGTTAAAGCAGCTCAGAGACGTAAGACAGGGCAAGAACATGTAAACCTTTAAAAACAAATAGGAGATTTTTAACATGAACTCTAAAATGCACAGGAAGCCAGTGGAGAAAAGCCAGAGTGGGGGTGATGTGCTCCCTATTACCAACTCCAGTTAGAAGCCTAGCAGCTGCATTCTGGACCAACTGGAGACGTTTCAGGGAGGACTGGCTGACTCCGAGGTAGAGAGCATTACAGCAGTCAAGCCAGGATGAAATGAGAGCATAAATTGCTGTTTAAAGGTTTTATCTTCAGCTAAATGTTGTTCTGAGCTCAGTGTGTTGAAGAGGAGTAGAGTCAGTATTATTTCGACCAAAGCTTTTCCCATTTATTTCTTCTAAACGTCAAGGAACAAAACCAGTAAAAAAATAAATGCACTGTTTGACAAAAAATACAAAGGTATATAGTGTAGTATATTATATAGGTACTGCAACATATACAGCACATAGCGCATTAAAAGAATCTATAGAAACAATTGTATTCATCAATCAGAGCTGTAATGTAGTAGTTAATTACCGAAGTCTCCAAAACTTAATTATGCTCAACATAATTTGCTGTGTGGACTTCTGATAAATACCATCAGTGATCACAGTTTGTTGCACGTTAAAGCTATGGAGGAACATTAAGCAGTCTCCATATCTTTTATTGCAATTGTCATGATTTGAGAGTGTTTCTGTTTTTGTTTTGAGTTTTTTCTCTGCTTCTGATTCTGTTCTTCAAGTTGTGTTTTGGATCTCGTTTCTGATCATTTTTCAGGTGGTGCTTCAGTTCTTTTCTTAGGTTTAGTTTCTCATGATTCTTGTATTCTGTTTTGAGTGCATTTAAGTTTATGTTCTGTTAGACCTATGTTTCTTAGGTTTGATTATGTCTTTGTATTTCTGTTTTAGTTCTAGCCATGTTTTGTGTTCACTCCTGCCTCAGCCGGTAATCAGCTTCATTCGGTCCACCTGCACCATGCCAATCAATCTCCCTCCTTCTCCTTTACCATGCCTATATATACACCATTATTTTATTCGTTTTTTGCGGAAACATACTCTGTTGTCACTGATCTATACTCTAATGAGTATATGTTCTCAATGATGAAAAATGTCCTAGACCACATTTTTTGACAATGTAATATATATAAAAATATTTATTTTAAAAAGACATAAGATCCTGTTATATTTTTTTGTTAAAAATGTTTGTGTTCAAGACACCTTTGGGAGGACCATTAAATCAAGGCACGTGACGTCGCCTGGTGCGGCGGAGCTGGGGTCCCACCCTGGAGCCAGGCCTGGGGTCGAGATTTGTCGGAGAGCGCCTGGTGGCTGGGTTGCTCCTCATGGGACCCGGCCGGGCCAAGCCTAAACGAGAGATGCGAGGCCATCCCCCAGCGGGCCCACCGCCTGCAGGGGGAACCATGAGGGACTGGTACAAAGAGGATTGGGCGGCGGACTAAGGTGTAGACCTCAGCTGCCCGATCCTCGGATGCTTAGTCTGTCATCTCGCTGGGGGGGAAGGAGCCTGAGCTTGTGCGGGAGGTCGAGAGATATCGACTAGAAATAGTCCGGCTCGCCTCAATGCACAATGTGGGCTCTGGAACCCATCTCCTCGAGAGGGCCTGGACTCTCTTCTACTCTGGAGTGGCCCAGGGGGAGAGGTGGCGGGCTGGGGTGGGTTTGCTTGTTGCCCCCCAGCTCAGCCATTTTGTGTTGGGGTTTACCCCAGTGGATGAGAGGGTCGCATCCCTGCGCCTTCGGGTTGGGGACAGGTCTCTGACTGTCATTTCGGCCTACGGGCCGAGCAGTAGTGCGGAGTACCCAGCCTTCTTGGTGTCCCTGTCGGGGGTGCTGGATAGTGACCCTCCCGGGGACTCCATTATTCTGCTGGGGGACTTCAACGCCCACGTGGGAAACGACAGTGACACATGGAGAGGCGTGATCGGGAGGAATGGCCTCTCCGATCTGAATCCGAGTGGTGTTTCGTTATTGGACTTCTGTGCTAGTCACGGATTGTCCATAATGAACACCATGTTCAAGCATAAGGGTGTTCATCAGTGCACTTTGCACCAGGACACCCTAGGCAGGAGGTCAATGATCGAATTTGTTGTCGGCAGGCCCAAGCGCATAGTGAGGGTCTGCTGGGAACGTCTGGCAGAGCCCTCGGCCAGGGATGTATTCAACTCCCACCTCCGGGAGACCTTTCACCAGATTCCGGGGGATGTTGGAGACATTGTCAGAGTGGATTATGTTCTCTGCATCTATTGTCGATGCTGTTGCCCATAGCTGCGGCCATAAGGTTTGTGTTGTGGTGGCAATCCCCGAACCCGGTGGGACTCGGGGTTAGACTCTTTCATCAACCAGGCTGAAGTCACCGAGGTGGTTAAAAAGCTCCGCGGTGGCAGGGCTTTGGGGGTGGATGAGATCCGCACTGAGTACCTCAAGTCTCTGGATGTTGTGGGGCTGTCATGGTTGACACGCCTCTTCAACATTGCATGGCGGTCGGGGACAGTGCCTCTGGACTGGCAGACTGGGGTGGTGGTCCCCCTTCATAAGAAGGGTGACCGGAGGGTTTGTTCCAACTACAGGGTGATCACACTCCTCAGCCACCCTGGTAAGGCCTACTACGGCAGGGCTGCCCTTTGTCACCGGTCCTGTTCATAACTTTTATGGGCAGAATTTCTAGGCGCAGCCCAGGGCTGGAGGGGGTCTGGTTTTGGGGGCCAGTGGATTTCGTCTCTTCTATTTTCAGATGACATGGTCCTGCTGGTCCCCTCTAGCCAAGACCTACAGCATGCACTGGGGCGGTTCGCAGCTGAGTGTGAAGAGGCTGGGATGAAGATCAGCTCCTCCAAGTCCGAGGCCATGGTTCTCGACCGGAAAAGGGTGGCTTGTCCTCTTCAGGTTGGAGGGGAGTTCCTGCCTCAAGTGGAGGAGTTCAAGTATCTCGAGGTCTCGAGTGAGGGAAGAATGGAGCGGGAGATCAACAGACGGATCGGTGCGGCTGCCGCAGTAATGGGGGCACTGTGCTGGTCCATTGTGGTGAAGAGAGAGCTGAGCCGAAAAGCAAAGCTCTCGATTTACCGGTCGGTCTACATTCCTAAACTCACCTATGGCCATGAACCTTGGGTCATGACCGAAAGTACGAGATCCCGGATACAAGCGGCTGAAATGAGCTTTCTCTGTAGGGTGGCCGGGCACTCCCTTAGAGATAGGGTGAGGAGCTCGGTCATTCGGGAGGGGCTCGGAGTAGAGCCGCTGCTCCTCCACATCAAGAGGAGCCAGTTGAGGTGGCTTGGGCATCTATACCTGCCTTTTGGATGCCTTCCTCAGGAGGTGTTCCAGGCACGTCCCACCAGGAGGAGGCCCAGGGGACGGCCCAGGACACGCTGGAGGGACTATGTCTCTCGGCTGGCCTGGGAACGCCTTGGGCTCCCCCAGAGGAGCTGGAGGAGGTGTCTGGGTGTCTCTGCTGAGTCTGCTGCCCCTGCGTCCCGGATAAAGCGGAAGACGACAAGTACGAGTACGAGTATGAGTATGAGTATGTTTGTGTTAATACGGTGAATATACGGTATTTTTACTGAAGGTTATTATAATGTGAATGTCACATACAATCTCATGCCTAATAAAACATATCAATATTCAATACACCAAATAAAATAAGGCTTTAAAGAAACGTATTGGAAGCCGCCATCCATATATTCATATTCATGTGGTATATGTTTTTAACTTGCATTTTGTTTTTTGTTTGCAATATTTCAGCAAAGAAAACCAGATATTTCTGCAAACATAGTCTAGTGCATTCAACTAAGTTGCATTCTGCAGTTGCAGGAGCAAAGTTGTTTTACCATGCATTAAGCACAAACCAAGGATGATTTTGGAAATGATGACTCATGAGTTATTTCATGTTTAGATCAACAGCACCTTGTTTTGAAGTTTGTGCGGTTTGGAAAAACACATTTTGTTCTGTGTCAAGTCTGATCATGTGAAAATGTTTGAGGGATGAAGGATAGATTATAATTCTTTCCATGTTTTTTGTTTGCATTTGGTTCAGCAAACCTCACGTGCAGAGAGGGGAATAGGTCTTCTCTCATTTGGAAGTGTCTCATAACACCACTAACATATGCTTGGGCACATGGGAAGGGAACAAACACAGAGCCTCTCATGTGAAAATGGTTTCCTGAAAGACCAGAGAGAGTCCTTGTTCTAATTAGCAGGAGCGACTTGCAGCTGGAAAAGCTGAGCTCAGGCAGGCAGGGCGAGGTGAAGCAGCAGTGTAGCCATGTACACATGCAGCAAATGTTTGGTTCAACACTAAGACCGCAAGCCAACGGGGGCTTCCTGCAGCACCTAATTGAAAGCAGCTGATTAATTGCTGACACAGGACAGGTGGGTCAGATTTTAAAACAACGGTTTGGTTTAGAAAATGTTAGGTTACACTTCAAATAACTTTAGCTTCTGTGAGTATGGTAAAAAAAATCTAATTAGAGGTCAGTCAAGGTACAACAAGTGTACCACAGGGATCTTCCACTGACCCTTCCAGCAATCGGTTCAGGAGCTGTAGATGATGTAAGACCAAACGACAAAGACCTATTTGTGCCACAGAATGTCCCAATGCACCCACCATATATGGCATACTTTTTGAGGTTGTATTTCATGAAAATGACCCTCTAGTGCAGAAACAGTTTAAATATGTGTCTACTGTTTTTGTCCTGCCTGGTTAGGGTTGCACCCTCAGGCTGTAACTGTATCAACTTTAAAGCTTGGGGATGTGGCTTTTTGCTGGTGGTCTCACCTCCTGCAGAAGACAGGAGCATGTGGTGGGACTGTATGCTGAATCCCATACTGTGCTCAAATAAGTTTTTTTGAGCCAGTGGATTATTTTTGGTCAACTCTACATCAGCAAACTAGATAGAATATGCTGTTACTGGTTTTAAAAATAATGGGAAGTCCTTCAATGCTGCTGCAAAATAACTTGCATTTAAAAAAACACAAAGCTTCCGTTACGATGTTTTAGTGCTGCTTGAGAAAACTTTTTAATTAAATTTTTAAGTTTTTGGTCATTTAACCACAAATGTAAAACAGATGTGACTCACTCATCTGATATTATGTAGGTATGTTAAAAATATTTTTGTAGGTCAAAACAAACTTTAGACTTCATCAGAAGAAGCCTTTAAAAAACTTGCAAATGCTACAAAGATCATGTACGTACGAAAAGAACTAAGACTACTGCAGTATTTTAAATGCTAAAATTCCAGCAATTTACATTGAAACCTGTGAAAGGTTCTGACTCAAAATCACAAAAAATGGCAGAATTCATTTTTAAAAAATGTAATATATTTTTAGATATTAATAAATGTTTAATTGACTTTTATTTGTACGTCACGTTTCATATTGAAGACAGTATTTTTAAGAGATTATTTCAACGAAACCTTATACTTCAAGTCAAGTCCATATATTACTTATTATTTCCTCATTTTCTATGGAATCTGAACCTTGCAGGGGCTAATTAAGCATATGCTTGCACATCAAAATCATCAGTCATGTTTTTGGATTGTGGGAGGAAACCAGAGTACCCAGAGAGCACAGGCAGAACTACAGGGGTTGGACAATGAAACTGAAAAACATGTCATTTTAGTGTGGGAGGTTTCATGACTAAATTGGACCAGCCTGGTAGCCAGTCTTCATTGATTGCACATTGCACCAGTAAGAGCAGGGTGAAGGTTCAATTAGCGGGTAAAAGGCACAGTTTTGCTCAAAATATTTTAAATGCACACAACATTATGGTGACATACCCGATTTTAAAAAGAGGACAAACTGATGTTACACGTCTTGCTGGCGCATCTGTGACCAAGACAGCAAGTCTTTGTGATGTATCAAGAGCCACGGTATCCAGGGTAATGTCAGCATACCACCAAGAAGGACGAAGCACATCCAACAGGATTAACTGTGGACGCAAGAGGAAGCTGTCTGAAAGGGATGTTCGGGTGCTAACCCGGATTGTATCCAAAAAACATAAAACCACGGCTGCCCAAATCACGGCAGAATTAAATGTGCACCTCAACTCCCCTGTTTCCACCAGAACTGTCCGTCGGGAACTCCACAGGGTCAATATACACGGCCGGGCTGCTATAGCCAAACCTTTGGTCACTCATGCCAATGCCAACGTCGGTTTCAATGGTGCAAGGAGCGCAAATCTTGGGCTGTGGACAATGTGAAACATGTATTGTTCTCTGATGAGTCCACCTTTACTGTTTTCCCCACATCCGCGAGAGTTAGGGTGTGGAGAAGCCCCAAAGAAGCGTACCACCCAGACTATTGCATGCCCAAAGTGAAGCATGGGGGTGGATCAGTGATGGTTTGGGCTGCCATATCATGGCATTCCCTTGGCCCAATACTTGTGCTAGATGGGCGCGTCACTGCCAAGGACTACCGAACCATTCTTGAGGACCATGTGCATCCAATGGTTCAAACATTGTATCCTGAAGGCGGTGCTGTGTATCAGGATGACAATCCACCAATGCACACAGCACGACTGGTGAAAGATTGGTTTGATGAACATGAAAGTGAAGTTGAACATCTCCCATGGCCTGCACAGTCACCAGATCTAAATATTATTGAGCCACTTTGGGGTGTTTCGGAGGAGCGAGTCAGGAAACGTTTTCCTCCACCAGTATCACGTAGTGACCTGGCCACTATCCTACAAGAAGAATGGCTTAAAATACCTCTGACCACTGTGCAGGACTTGTATATGTCATTCCCAAGATGAATTGACGCTGTATTGGCCGCAAAAGGAGGCCCTACACCATACTAATAAATTATTGTGGTCTAAAACCAGGTGTTTCAGTTTGATTGTCCAACCCCTGTATGTAAACTCTATGTATAAAGACTCCAAGCCTGGATTTGAACCTAGGACCTTCTTGCTGCAAGGCGGTATTTGTGCTTCATTTTGCATCGAAAAGCCCTGGTCATGAAATTACCACTAATGGAAAAAATTGAGAAATATTCTGGGCAATTCTTGAAACTGTACCACATAATGAAATTTAAATCTAAAAAACAAAAAGCAGTTTCCTCTTTCAGCACCAGCCACCCCCTGGTTATACGTTATAAGCCTAAGAAAAGCGCTTATAGACAATTGATGGATGTTTTTGAGGGGGTGGCACTGCCAGTAGCATAATGACCCATCAAGCAACCAGAGCAAAAAGGGAACCTGTAGACTCTCTGACTGAAACACACTTTGCTTATGGTACCAAACACAAAATTAAAGTTAATGTGCAACAGGTAAAAAGCCTTCGTATGTAAATTTTGTTGTTGAAAAAAACAACTGAACAGTGTGTAATTTTTTGTAATTGATTGTGTAGCTGTTGATTGTAATTATTTTTTTGTGAGAGTGGGGGATTTGTGATGGTAAAGTTTCTAAAGAGCTACTGGGGGTTGTGAGTTTGATTTAAGCTTCCCCAGATTTAAGCTTCCCCAGAGCCACATGTTCACATTGAACCCCATATTTGCTCTGTCTCATGAATGAAAATGTGCAGATGGGTGAAGCGGACTGACATTAAAGTCTTTTGGGTGGTCTGTCTAGAAAATCTCAATATAAACATAGATAATCTATAATTTTCAAAGTGAATGCTATCATGCCATTAAAACCTTAGTATCCAGATGTTTTTATTAGCTTTGAACCTTGATTAAGTTCAACACCGAGATGACATGTCTATCATCTCTTCACGTTGGCCGGTAGAAAATATTTTTTCTAAATGGTCTGCTGCACAGTGGTGCAGTTGTCAGCACTGCAGGAAAGTTTGTATTCCAGTGGGGGCCTGTCTGTTTGGGATTTGTATGTTCTCACCTTGCATGATCTCTCTCACCCTGGGAACTCAGATTTTTTCCTACATTTCAAAACCATGCAAGTCATGTTACCTGATCACTGAGGTGTGGGTGTGTGCGTGGACTGGTGATCTGTTCAGGGTTTACTCTGCCTGTTGTCCAACACTACCCCTGCAACTCTGTAAGGTTTAAGCGGTATAGAAGATGGGTGGATGTTTGCTTTATAGTTTTTTGCAGCCTCACTATTTTTTTTCTTTTCTAATTTTCACTTCTATTTGGAAGAATGGTTTAAAATTAAACACAAGCTGAGTGTTAAATGTAATAATTTGCGGTAATGTGCTCATAACTTATTGGTCCAAAAAAGAACAAAAAATGATATACTGCAGGTATATACAGGGGTTGGAAAATGAAACTGAAACACCTGTCATTTTATTGTGGAGGTTTCATGGCTAAATTGGACCAGCCTGGTAGCCAGTCTTCATTGATTGCACATTTCACCAGTAAGAGCAGAGTGTGAAGGTTCAATTAGCAGGGTAAGAGCACGGTTTTGCTCAAAATATTGAAATGCAACAACATTATGGGTGACATACCAGAGTTCAAAAGAGGACAAATTGTTGGTACACATCTTGCTGGCGCATCTGTGACCAAGACAGCAAGTCTTTGTGATGTATCAAGAGCCATGGTATCCAGGGTAATGTCAGCATACCACCAAGAAGGACGAAGCACATCCAACAGGATTAACTGTGGACGCAAGAGGAAGCTGTCTGAAAGGGATGTTCGGGTGCTAACCCGGATTGTATCCAAAAATCATAAAACCACGGCTGCCCAAATCACGGCAGAATTAAATGTGCACCTCAACTCCCCTGTTTCCACCAGAACTGTCCGTCGGGAGCTCCAAAGGGTCAATATACACGGCCGGGCTACTATAGCCAAACCTTTGGTCACTCATGCCAATGCCAAACATCGGTTTCAATGGTGCAAGGAGCGCAAATCTCGGGCTGTGGACAATGTGAAACATGTATTGTTCTCTGATGAGTCCACCTTTACTGTTTTCCCCACATCCGCGAGAGTTACGGTGTGGAGAAGCCCCAAAGAAGCGTACCACCCAGACTATTGCATGCCCAAAGTGAAGCATGGGGGTGGATCAGTGATGGTTTGGGCTGCCATATCATGGCATTCCCTTGGCCCAATACTTGTGCTAGATGGGCGCGTCACTGCCAAGGACTACCGAACCATTCTTGAGGACCATGTGCTCCAATGGTTCAAACATTGTATCCTGAAGGCGGTGCCGTGTATCAGGATGACAATCCACCAATGCACACAGCACGACTGGTGAAAGATTGGTTTGATGAACATGAAAGTGAAGTTGAACATCTTCCATGGCCTGCACAGTCACCAGATCTAAATATTATTGAGCCACTTTGGGGTGTTTTGGAGGAGCGAGTCAGGAAACGTTTTCCTCCACCAGTATCACGTAGTGACCTGGCCACTATCCTACAAGAAGAATGGCTTAAAATACCTCTGACCACTGTGCAGGACTTGTATATGTCATTCCCAAGATGAATTGACGCTGTATTGGCCGCAAAAGGAGGCCCTACACCATACTAATAAATTATTGTGGTCTAAAACCAGGTGTTTCAGTTTCATTGTCCAACCCCTGTATTTGTAGAGTTTAAACAAGTCAGTAAATTAGTGTTTTCATAGTATCTAGATTTGAGATTTTGAGTTCCTAAATGTGTTGTTTCGTTCAGATTACTTTGGTGTCTCACTCTTATTTTTCATTTTCTTTGCATTGTTCATTGTTTCTACAAACACGTTTACTGAAACATTTATTCTATCTAATGAGTCTACAGTACAATACCTTAATATTACTACAAAATGCATTTGTACTTATGGACATACATTTATAATTCATACACACAATCCTTAGTGCACATAGTGCCCTTAGTCACAAAACCACACAAAAATTTGCTTGCTTTTCTACAGAAGTGCTCTTTCAAAAAAATCATAAAAAAATTAACAGGTTTTAAATGAAAATGCATTTTCTCCACTGTGGTCATCATTCAACAGTAAAAACATGTAACCAATCGTTTTTATTTCCCCATTTTATTGTTTTTCCTCTAATTTTCAGGTATGCCCCTCTGTTAATTTTGTGCTTTTTCTGCATCACTTGCATTCCATTTTGCATTGGTAAAGGGCAGTGGATTTTTTTCTTTGGAAGCATAAAGTGGGTTTTCCATGGTACTGAGCAGGAAGTCCAGGAAATGTCTGGGTATAGCTGGTGAAACAACACATTCCTGGTTGTTGCTTTTGCTCTGCAGGATGACACAAAGGGCAAAGGGCAATTTTTTTACCTGTAGAACTCCTCTCTACATGTGCATGTCATGTATGTGTACATGCAGACCACATTTGTGCTAAAACAAATCTATTAAAAATAAATAAAGCTGGTAATTAATCTGAGCCTTTGTTCTTTTTGGAAAAGAGCCGGTTCTACATATAATATCTGTATCTGCACAGTAAATCTATATAAACTATGTTTCTTGCAGCTACGTACAGTTAAAAAACTGAATGTCCCGACCAGTAACACCTTTGAGGGTTGATATGTAGACCTTTTTCAGTACATTTTAGATCAAAGCTTTCCAGACTTGAATGCATGGACCTATTTGGAATGCGTTAACAATTCATCTATCGCATCTCTACAATGAATGTGGAGAAAATATTTAAACTTTTTCAAACTGAAATTCACAACCTTAATATCTTTGCAACTAAGCAGTGGCAACATTTACCTAGGTGTATGTTACTTAACGTCCTAATACTGTGTCTTCTGATTTAATTTGGAGTTTACTTTATTTTTTCTTTATTTCCAGCCATCACAGTCACTGTTCTAATGTTGGGCCGTAGTTCCTGGTTAGTTTTAGGAACCAAATTAACACATGGTAACAGAAAGTGCTTTCTATTTTTGTGATATTCAGTAGTATCTAAATGCTAGTATCAGCCAATTGTAGACTGAGTATCGTCTTTGAGTTTTTTTTTCTTCGAACAAAATACTACTGTAATGTGACTGTATAGCTTTTTACGTGTTAACCAACTGTGAGTCTTTGAGCAGAATTTGGCCATCTGGGAGCATCACCCACAAGAGCCTATTCATCACTGGGAGTCACTCTCCAGTAGGGAGATGATATTGGGCAGCTTGTAGAGTGACCTGATCCCAGCAGTCATCAGCTGCTGATTATTGAGCATCTAACCTTGCACACACAGAGATGAGCAATCTTCTTTTGAAGAGCGTCTTCACTGATCTTTGACATCTAAAGAAAGGCAGAGCTAGCTGGAGTTTTATTTGCTCTCATTTTAGTGGACAAGATAAGAGGAAGGAGAATGTGTGCAACAATTGGAGCAACGTTGATGCATAAAGCAGCCATATGCAGTTATTGTGTAATTAGTCAAAGTTTTTTCAAATTGTCGATCACTCTGGGGAACATATGCATTTGCTATGTATAAAAATCTACCTTAAAACACCCATCCTACTATTATGAACAGACCATTATTGTTTAAATAGTCACAAGATTTTTTTTTTTATCTTTATCCCATTTCATGACACACCTGGATTTCTTGACACAAACCAGAAAGCAGCTTTGTGCCACAATTCTCAAATGTCAGCACCAATCATCATTGACCATTTAACAGATTAGTTTATAGGTGATTCAATTTCATAATGTAGAGACTTTTTAGAAGCAGGGGAATATGCAAGTTAATATGATTCAAAGTCAAACACATCTGTTTCTCCAGAACCACTGTTCAGATGTAATTATATCACATTGCTTGGGTCAAGGCTTTTGTTCTGCTTCTGGGATTTGTCTTTGCCTGACTCCTGGTTTGGTACAGACAGTTTTAGGTTCTCGTGCCTCATCTCTGTAAATATTGGATTTCCCATAAACAGTTTTTTTCTTTGGTAATAAAAAAATATTTTAGCCAAAAGTCATAAATCACATCTACGGTGTGAGGAGAGGTCTTCCCATAATTTCTATAATACAGAGATGTATTGTTGCTCTTGTGTAACATCAACTATGGATGTCAACAAACTTATAAAGAAATCAGATTTCTCAGACAAATTGGCTGGACAGAAAAGACAAAGCCATACTGTCTTTTCTGAGTATATTAAGCAGTGAATATATACTTTTATTCCCTGTTTGGAGAATAAAAGTATATGGGTTGGGTCTAGCCTTAAAATGTTATTTACTAATTCTAGCTCTATAATAATTTCCAAATATCTACTGTAAATAAATATTAATTTTCTTGGTAACACTAGAGATGATGCAAATGAAAAAGAGCATAACATGTGTGTGCCTTTAAAGATAAGGGATTCCAACATTTAAAAAACAATTAGAGCTCCAGTTCGATGTCCAGTAAACCTTGTGAATGTTAAATACCGCAATATGAAATTTTCTATTTCACACACAAATGGTTCTTGGTTCCTTCATTTATCGCAGACCTGAAAAACTTGACAAGCCGCAACCAAGATCAAAATACATGTATGAGCTAAGACTGCTACACGGAAATCTATTTTTTGTTTTTCTCTAATAGCTAAACACAGGGATGTTTAACTAACTCACAAATCTGCTAAGTAAACTGCTAAGTAGTCCTGTCTTGTACTTTGCTTCATACAAAACTTGTAGAGGTCTAGGGTCAGGACACGGGCAGCTAACATCCCTGCAGACCCTACTGTTGGGCCATCGTACATTTTGACTGGAAACGAGCTGCTACTACGACTCCCAGCTACATTGCAGTTCTGGCGGCACCGCCAGAAGTGATAAATTGCTAGTTCAAGCTCATGCTAACTGCCATTTCGAGCCATAGTATCTTGCAGATACGATGCTTGGAGGCGATCTCTGGAGAAAGCTCGCAGGTGGGTTTACACTTTCCTCCACACTGGTCATCCCCGAAAGAGCTTGACAAAGCTGGAAGTCTGTCTGATATAAGAAGATCAGAAGAGTTATACCCTGATCGAAGATCGTAGCCGCTACCCAGGCGAAGGTGAAATTCTACAGAGTGTTTGTTTCAGTTGATCGCCACGGTTCATCCTATTTTTCCCCGTTTAATTTTGTTCCGTTCGTTTATGGTGATAACTTTATAACATCTGGGCAGGGTGAGGTATAGATTAAGGTGACATAGGATCACCACTAGTAAATCCAATGTATTAATTTGTTGCATGCAAAACATATGTTTTTGAAGTTTATGCTGAACTGTTCTGAGTGCTGTTTAAATACTGTGTAATATAATGCGGCTGCATTCGGCAAGTTTGGATGTCAGTGTGTTCACTGTGTTTTTGTCCTGCTGATCCCCAATTAGCCAGGAGTTAAAGTTGGACTATTGAAGTTTTTATTCGAAACAGACTGAAGCTGCTGTTTGAACCTCGTGCCAATACCTGATCATCCCATTGTCTCACCGTTATGGCCCTTTGTGTTTTTCACTGAGTTCCCACCCTGGGGGTTTTATACCTGTGTGTCATTTGTATGTGTGCTGGAGCAGCTTGCTCTCAGCTGTAAGCAGGTAAAGAACTAAGCCGCTCCCAAAGGCGTCGCCTATGTGTTTAGTTTGTGCAATAGTGTTTATCTGTCAAAACAAGGTCAGTGTTGGCCACGGTTGATAACACAGTGACATTTAGCATGATTTTGGTTAATAACTATCAATTATTAATGATAATTAAATAATTGTAATTATTAATTGCGGTGAGCCCAATAATCACACCACCGGAGTGTATTTCTGATCTCTATTTATAAGAAATGATTTTTGGTTAGAATTTATTCCTTCTGAATTATGATTTTTAATTATAATTTTGATAAATATTCATAATCAATAATCATAAACCCTTGCACTACGCACCCTGGACACTCTTTAGACTTTTTCCTTCATGTTGGCACTAAGAAGCGCTCTTTGCAAAAACGTGCCACTACCGAGAGAATTTCTTACCCCAGGCTGTCACTCTGATGATCACTTAACGGTCGAGTGCCAAGTTCAACACTATGCATATTTGCACTACTTCAACCCTGTCTTCTTCTTTTGTAAAAACACTGTTTATATACCTAATTACATAAAAAATCCCTTTTTATTTCCCCTCAAATTTATATTCATATCTGAAATGTCTGTGCATTAAGAGCAAAATGGAACCAAAGTCAGATTTCTTGTTTGTGTGCACAAACTAAACCAACAAAGATTATTCTTGTAAACGTGACCACATGCCACCGACTTTGGCTTAAAGGGACATGGAAAAAGGGGAAAATAAATGTGCATGTGCCCTGTGGACTAGGAGTCTGGAGTGTGATTTTAAAGAAAAGAACCTACAACCTGTTCCTGATACTTCTGTTTTTGCTCAGACCTTCCCTGTATAAAAGGCCCCAGTGATGTAAATGTATCCTGTACTCAGTCCATTGAAAAATTGCTATATATTTTTTACTCTAATGCCTTCTAGTGTAGCTAATTACTTCCACATGTTCACTTTTTGATTCATATCAGAGATCCACTTCCGTCAGTGTGCCCTAGGGCAGTTGTGGCTACAATGTAGCTTACCACTGTCAGTGTGTGAATGTGAGAATGAATGGCTGGATGGCTGATTGTAAAGCGCTTTGGGGTCTCTAGGGACTTGATAAAATGCTATACAAGTGCAGGCCATTTACCATTTACCATCCAGTACTTTACTTTAGGAAAATTAGTGTGGCTTTTGACTTGCAGTTCTTCCATTGATAACATCTAAAACACTCAGCCTTTTTTATGTTTACCCTGCTGCCACTCTAGATTTAAGCTTATACCAACATACTGACTGTATTTGTAGCTTAATCAACAGTATTTAATTTACATGCTTTGTGCTTAAAGGTATTTTAGCAGTGGAGTGAAAGTACTGCTGTAGAGTTACAAATGAATTTTAGTTTTTTTTTGTGTAATTTTTTTTTGGATTCTGCCGTGCATTGCTGTCTACATAGTTAATCATACCTGCTGACTTTTACATCAGACCTCTTTATGTTAACAAGGCAGCTAAACGTATTACAAATTACTGTCTCTTGGTCATGCTTATGTTTTAGAAAATTCAGATGTGTATTTTTCTCAAGATTTATACAAGAAAATCTAGTGTATATTATTTTGATATTTAACATAAATTGATTTTGAACTAATTTATTACAAAGTACAGTAGGTGCCCTGTAAAATAATTGCAATTATTGCTTGAGTCGGCTAAATTATGCACAAATACACATAAAAATCTGACAAAAGGCTCGGCTTAGCAGCGTATGTGTATTGTATCCTAAAGTGTCATGTTGATGTTTTAATAATGTGTGGCCTCCACCTGTGTTTGAGCTTCCTAGGATCAATGGCATCCACACCCCATAACTAACCCTGACCTGTAATTCTAACTCTTGTAACCTGGTCATCTGTGAAGTCGTTTATACTCCTATTTGTCACACTCAAATCCCACTATGACCAGTGCAGACACTACACCCTATTATTCAGTTCCCTTCACGGTAATTCTGCTCATGGCCTCAAAGAGTGTGTTGTGATGTTTAATCAGCAGTGGAGCTCATGTTTAGCTCAGCTTGTTTGGAGAACCTACTGGGACCTTGTCCAGAGTGATCCTGCACACCTTTAAAAGTTTATCAACAGTTTCAAATCAGAACAGTTTGTCAAGGATCCTCTTACAGTGGCTGTTTTGTATGCTGAAAAAGCTTTTCTGTTTCTTTTTTCTTGTCTGCACCTCAGTTGGGCTCTATCAGATGGTAGTCTGACAATTAACGGTTGTTTGGATAGGGGGCTGAGGTTTTTGCAACCTAGAAGTTCTCTCGTGTTTTCAGATCACGCCATTTGCTTTACAGGGTGTACAAACATTCAACCACACAAACACATACACACACACACATATATATATATATATATATATATATTATATATATATATAATATAATATATATTATATATATACTGTGCACATAGACACGTAGGGACAGCGCAGACTGTTCTTGAGGAAGCTTAGGACCTTCAGTGTTTCCAGCAAGATGCTGCATATCTTCTATAAGTATTCTGCCATCATCTGCTGGGGTTGCAGCATCAGAGCTAGGGACTTAAAATGCTCAACAAGCTGATATCTAATAGCTAAGTCTGTCTGTCTGTCTTTTTATGGTTCCAAAGTTTGAATTTAGTGTGTACTAATTATCAGACTTATACATACAGCATGGTGGTGACAGCATCATGCTGTGGGGCTGTCTTGCTGCCAGTTGCACTGGTGCACAGCACAAAGTGTATTGAATAATCGCCAAGGACCTCCAAATTCTATAACCTTACTTCAGATCATCAGCTAAGATTAAAACCTGGACACAGTTAGGAAGTCTTACGCAAAACTACATCAGAACTGATTTTGGAATCCTAAAGAAGACAAACATTCAGCTTCTGGAATGACCCCGACCTCAACCATGTTGGGACCTCAGCCATGGGTTACAACATGGATGAACATGGACTCTGAACTGTACACACAATGGCTGGTATGAACTTTTCTACCCCTTTCAGTATCACACTAACATACGCCTAACCCAGCCCAGGCAGTCATAGCTGATGTCACTGTTTGAGCAAAAAAGCTGTGTTTCACCATGGCGGCCTCTTTCCACGCTGGTCTCAGATGAGAACTTGTCAGGAGAGACCAATGTCTCCTTGCAGACAAGCAGACATATCCCTTCAACCTGGATCCACAGTGACTACGGTCGAATCCCAGACGATCATGTGCACACAAAGTTAAGTAATGATCTGCTGTTCGAATAACCAGCATTCATTCATAAAACGGGTGTAGCTAAGACAAGCTTGACCTCTCTTTTTGATGTCTACAGGAAGCCCATGTCCCTAATTTAAGCGGTTTTCCCCCTGCCTGAAAGATGAAAATGGGACCACAGAATCGCACGCATTCCTGCGTGCATGTCCAGGAATCAAGAGCAACCCTGCGGCACCGCAGTCACCGAAGTAGCAACGTGCCGTTGTACAGTTCAGTCATTGTGTTTTAAAGTTAAGACAAACTTTATTTAAAGGGTGGTTCTTAAACACAGATCGGCCAAAACGCGCCGTCAACGGTTATACATTTTAATCCTTGTATTAATGGTATTTTAAGGCACATGTTCGACTTTAAGAAAACTTTAGGCTTTCCTTTGTTAGCTGAAACCGCTGATGGCTAGCAATGGTTAAGCAAGGGGTAACACATGACCCGCCGCCATCTTATGAGTCCAGCTTTATCCAGAAAGGTTATTAATTTAGGAAATAATATTTACCTAAGTATTTTACTAAATGTGATAGCTAATTAAACACCATTAATAATCATATATCCAGGAAGGCTGTTGGCTCTTATTCAAAATAATATTTTCCTAAATACTTTTTAAATATTTTCTTAATCGCTGCACCTTTGCGGCGGCTGAGGGATATAAAAACAGAAACTTTACTATTAAAAAGTAAAGCAGCCCTAAAGGTCATTTTTTCTCATACTTTCACATTTATGTTAAAAAGGTCAAAATTAAAGGTAACAGCTGAAACCAAGTGTCACTGTTTATGTACAAGCTAGTGTTAGCGCAGCAGCACAGCTAGCAGGTACATGATATGTAAAAAGCAGTAGTTTAAACCTCCTCTTGGCTTCAAAACCATGACACAAATTATTGCTTGTGATCCCTTACCTGATTAGCTGCAGATTATTATTGTAGTGGGTCTGATAAAAGTTGCTTCAGCAATGGGGTAAATGCTGGTCTTGTTTGTTGCCTTTTCAGGTTTGTAAAAAACTGAAACTGTAATCGTTTTTTCAGCAAAGCATCACTAACAAGCATAACCATGAGCACACATAAGTCAAACCTGCAGCCAAACTTGGAGCATAATTAATAGAATAAACAAAAACAAATAAATCATGATAAATACTTAAACAAAACTAGACATAGTTCCCTCAGTGTAACTCGTCTGGGATTATGATAAAAGACAATATTGGCTGTGCAGTATATAAGTGTCTGAATTTATTTGGATCTCTTTACCCCTTCTGTTATGAATACAGATAAATATTTCCTGCAACAGAACTGCTGTTTCATTTATCACTGCTATGATTTATCTTACAGAGATACAGCTAAATTAAACATCACTAAAAAGCAATCATGAAAGTCTCATCACACTAAAGTCAACAAAGATTGTTTAGGAAAAACAGGTAATGATGACTCTAAGAACTAAATATCACTGTCAGTCTGTCATTAATTACGTTCACAGTACACCTAAGGAAGTCTCATCTTATTGTCTTTTGTGCTCACATTGACTTTAAAAAGTGCATATCTTCAGTTATCAAGACATTTCCTCTCTCATTCTATTGATACCTTTGCAGGTTCTGAATAATGTTTTTCAAAAAGGATCCTTGTTTTGTTCACAAGCTAATCTTTATGACTAAACTAAAGGCGAAGGCTGCAATGTATATCAAGGCAAGAAACCTTTGAACTTAATAGATTTTAAGAAATGAATCAACAGTTAAAAAATAATTAGTTGCAGACGGACTACTAAAACCGTTTCTCCCAAGAGCTGCAGTGCCCTGTTTTTTTTCAACATGCTCTACTTACACAACAAAGACCAATGAAATAATCATCTTTAGAGAATTACATTGAATGTCTGGTATTTTTTGGCTTGGGTATTAGGCCATTTTAGTTAGTGGGGGCTGAAATATCCCCAGGAGCACTGGACTTCAATTCTGTGGTACTGGTTGTTCCAAAACAATGGAAACAAGAGTTTTAAACTGCGTTAGAAATAATTGAAAGTAAAATTTAAGCTGAGTCACTGATCAGCAGCACATATTATATTATGATCTCTATGACCTATTTCTGTTCAGAAAAATTATGAAGATTACCAAAAACATGATTTTGATTTATCATAAGCACAAAGTTTTTGACCTACTTCTGTATGACCTGAATCTGTAATTATTTTCAAAAAGCTCGGCTTCCATCTGTTTTCATGATGGTTCTGGCATTGTCTGCAGACTTTAATGAATTCTCTTCTGTTTGCATTTGTGTGGTCTTTCATGACAACAATTTGTCTGCGATACTGGCAGCAGCGTCTCCAGAGACTGCTGTGGATCCACGACAAACATTTTGAACCACTTGGATTTGAAATCTATAGTGGTTAATTCTCTGCAATGTGTGTCGCGGCCTCCCATCTGAAGCACAGTAGTAATCTGAGCATTTATGATTTCATCGACACAGCATATGATAATGGAAGGTTGGTTTGTATAGTCCTATACAGATGACAGAAACTGATGACAACATTGTCCTTGTATGGTGTATTTTGGAACTTTGTGGTCAAGCAAAGTCTCTTCATGGAGTAGAAGCTGCGTAATATAAAGGATATAAAGGCAAGATTCAATCATCAAACTGTTGATTTGACAGGACTGGACATCTTTAAGCCCATAGTGATGTTAAACTCACTATGCTGTAGTTGATCCCTGCTTGTTATGGGCTCGAGCGTTGGTGGTTCCTTGATTGTTCCTGAATACCCTTAAAAATTCTTTCAACTGACATGACAGTTTGAGTCAGACTAGTGATACCTATATATTAATATATGGTGTTCCTGCACTAAATTTATATGGTGCAAAATCACAAAAAAATGTCTTCAGGCACTTTACAAGACAAAAAAATAGATTCAAAGTCAATTAAAACAGTGCAATTTGTTCCCAGTTATTTCCTAGTTTACTGTGCCGATTGTTAAAAGATTTCCATCTATGGAAACTCAGCCAAGTTACCGACTTTGCAGCAGTCCTCCTCCTGAATGATCATGTGGTGACAGCACTACAGGAGTGCTTTCTATGTCTAAGAAAAAGTAAATAGGTAATGGCAGCACTAGCTCCTTTAGTTGTGTCATCAAGGAAGGAAACACAGCAAAACAGATAAGCTTTAATTCTGTAGTAAAATCTATAGGATGGAGAAAAAAAGCACATATAGTTAGTCACAGTAATACTTCTTTGCTTTCTCTTCGCTTTCTACAAGAGGGACACAGGATTAAACACAATTCGTTAAATGTATTTGCACGTACTGACTCAAATTGTTTTCATGCTGCTGGGTGGTAAATGGAATGAATTAGATACAGAGCTTTTCTAGTCATACCAACCACACAAAGTGCTCTACACTAGCCACATTCACACAGTAACACTTACGCCATTATGTAGATTGGTAGGCAACTTGGGGTTAAGTGCCTTGTTCAGGGGCACATCGACATGTGGCAGGACAAATCTAGAATCCAACCAACAACTTTTAGATTGCAAGGCTGTGCACATGGAGCCACTGTCGACAGTTTTAGATTGTGGCTTTATCTCCATCATATATTTTACGATATGATTCATATTCTTGCATGATTTTGCCAGTAAAATCAGTGATGACATTTTTATGAGCTACTTTTGCTGCAACTGTGCAGAGCGGTTGTCACTCAGAACATAATGGTATTGGCAACTAATGCAACTACCAGATTTTACTGAAGCTGCTTGAGACATTGCTCCAGTCTTCACCCAGTGTGCTGCAGCATGTTTGTGAGAAGAACACAAAGTTCTGCTCATCCAAAGGTTTCCTTGTTCTGAAACTCTGCAGACAGAAGCTGCCAGATCTGCATCCAACATTTTATCTCCTGTGATTGGTGTCCCTTGCTTCAAAATAACTATTTATTTTCTTTCTAGCGTGCTTCATTTTTAAAGCATAACATCCAAGTTATTTTTTGGCTTTTATATGAAGTATATGACACTTTGAATAAATTATTGTCTTTTTTAAGATGTTGGCCATGTTGCCTTAAACATGATTGTGATTTTAAGCTTTTTGGACAAGCATTAAAACCTTACAAGGCGTCTTGCTCTAATTTTAAGCCTGCCTTGGCAGATCCATTTGTTATGCGAAGCGCAGATATATTCAATTATCACTGTGGCATTGCAAAAACATCTTCTGTCTGATTTTGATTATTTGTGCTGGCTTTAGTATTAATTTTTAAATAGATTTTTATTATTTAGAAAGTTTAAATTTTATGGGAGCACGTTTTTATTTATACAACAAAAGGCTTTATTTCTTATATTTTTTATTCTTTTCCAGAATCTACTCAAATTTCATCAAATGTCTGTCAAATAATGACTTCAGTTGCAACATGTCAGCTCAATGTATTTAATGCCCCCCAAAAACAGACAAAAAGATCAGTTTAAGATCATTGCTGTTCTATACAATTGAAGCCATATATATTTATATACGCTGTGTAAAAAAATACTCTTTTTTTTCTCACACTGGATAACCAAATAAATTTCTATTTGTTAAATGCCAGAATAATGAGAAATGAATTTTTATATTATATTGTTTTACTTATTTTCAAAGTCAGAGGTTGATATACACCCGGATTACTATGCCTCTAAACTCACTTCAATTCTGTTTATTTCTATAGCTCCAATTTCAAGCAAATATCAACAAAATAGTCCCAAGGCACTTTACCTAAAATTAATCCAATCATACAGACAGATTGAATGTCAATTACATGCATTCCAAAGTGAACATATTTATCAAAGAATGGAATCAAGTTTAGTGTATTATTCAAACTTGATTGAAACCTTTCTACCTAATGAAGCCCAGCAGATTGCATTGAGTCACTGACTTGCAGCATTCATTCCTCTTGGACAAGCATGCAGCGACAGTGGACAGCTGTTTGCACTGAGTTGTTAACTTAGCAGCAATGCCTTATACCGAGCATGCATGGAGCGACAGTGGAAAAGAAAACGTCTCCTACAGGATGGAACCTGGCTTAATGGCTGGCCATCTACATCGAACGACGGGGGGGTTGGATAAGACAGCATACACACAGAAAACACAGAAGCAATGATCCAGGAGTACTTTCTATGGAAAAGAAAAAGTAGAACGTTATTAGTAGTGCTAGCTCCTTTAGTGGCTTTGTCTAGGATTCAGACAGACAAACTCTGAACTGGACATCAAGTCTATAGCATGAAAGAAAGCACATAATGCAGCAAAAACTAGGCCAACTGCTTTTTCTAGGAGAGAGACAGTGTTAAATACAGAAAGACACAAAAGATTTATAGAAAGGAAATATGAAGTTAATGGCAGCAGTAGCTCAGCCGATTCCCCCCTCTAGGAAGGTACCACAGCTAAACACAGAGCCAGGCCAGATGTAGCTTCTAGGAAGGGAAAAAAACAGAGAGAACATAAAGTTAAAAGCTGAAATAACAACAAATAACTTTAGAGTAAAATTGAAGAGTAGTAAGACAATGCAACAGTGAGAAAAAGTGGTCAGCATGTCCTCCAGCAGCCTAAGCAGCCTGCATACCTACAGACATAGCATAGGATAACCCCAGCCACTAAAACTATAAGCTTTATCAAAAAGAAAAGCTTTACAAGTACACAGGGTGTGTGCCTCATGGGCTTTATATGTGAGAAGCAGAGCTAAAACAAACGGCAAACGCTCAGATGTCATGGCTTTACATGTGTCCACAACATTTGAAGTAAATGGAATCACGTGTGAATGTATTTCAAGGCATCTCTGATACCCACTGCTTCCCTGTGTGACATCATGAGAAAAAGCAATCAGGCAAAGTGTCAGGAAGAGGACCATGGACCTTCACAAATCAAGTTTTTCCTTGGGTAGTTTCCAGAAGTGCCAAATTCACTAGTTCAAACAATTATATGCATGTATCAAAGTCCAGTCATCTGACCCTTAAGGAAGTAGATGGGTTCTCAAAGATAAATGTGTTTTGGTAAAAAATGTGCAAAACAATTCCAAAACAAAAGCAAAAGATCTTTGAAATAGTGAAATGAGTCCTGTACCAGCATTGTCTAAAAGGCAATCCAGAGAGGTAGATGTTCCTGCTTTAAAAGCAACATGAAAAGGCAAACTTCAGTTTGCAAATATACTCTGTAACAACTACCTAAATCTTTGGAGAAATGTCTTGTGGTGTGATGCATTTTAAAGTGAAGTTTATTGGCTGCAATGACCATTCTTACATTAGGAGGAAAGAGCTTGCAAGCCTGAGGTCACCATCAGAACTTTGAAGAATGGTGATGGCAGTGTTATTTGTGATTTTTTCTGCCTGTGACTGGTGCACTTCACTAAATAGATTGAAATCTGAAAAAAGAATATGTTGATCCAAGATTTCAGGAGGTTAAAGCTTTGCAGAGATGTTTCTTCCGAATTGACACCACCAAATTAGTTACAAACTGACAAAGTGGACAGCAAAGTCGAGACCGGATCTCGTCCAAAGGAACATTTATGGACACAATTAAAAATGTCTGTCCCAGCAGTAGATGCATCTGATGAGAGAACATTTTCAATTCAATTCAATTCAATTCAGTTTTATTTATATAGCACCAATTCACAACACATGTCGTCTCAAGGCAACTCACAAAAGGCACTTCACTTTTGTGAAGAACATTTAATTCAGGCCCTAGACGTTTGAGAGTTTGCTTGGGAAAAAGTGACTTGGGAAAATATCTGCTACACAGTAAATAACTAACAAAAGCTACTGTAATTATAAATGCTAGAAGTACCACTATCAAGCAAAGAGCCATTTAGGACCTGGAATATACACCTCTTTAACTGTCAATTGGTTTCTGACAGATAAATCTGTCCCATCATTTATGTTTGCCAGTGTGGTTAAATGTGTCCAACTTCACAAAACTAGATTGATAAGATTAATATGAACTAAAATTATTCGATATAAGTTTACATTGATTATAATTTAAATTTGTGTTTCTTTCCTTTGTGACTTTTAAACACATTGTAATCAAAACCCAGTTTATAATCAATTGCAATGCATTACTTACAAAGTCGTGCAGGACAATCCTATAATGGATACAGAGCCTGTGAGAGCAGTTCAACAGATTTTGTCCAGTATGCAAACAATATCTGCTACAAACGCAACATCAGAATTTTCCAAAAACTCAGAATGCAAACCTGGTCTATTGTCAGGTTGTGTTGCCAGGCTTTGACTGTACAGACATGGTGTTAATGTGGCATACCTCCCTGCAGAGCCTTGTTCTTTGTGTCTGCCCAGCTTCCGGCAGTAAGTTTGTTCTGTTGTTCGGGCTCCTTGTTGCGCTTGTTTCCTTGTCTCAGATTCAAACCCCGAGGTGAGACCTCTGCAGGGATTAGACAGGGCCAAGCAGCACTTGGAAGTGTGGTTGTACTTGGCAGTGAGCAAAGTGATGCTAATGAAAAGCAGGAATCATGCATGGCTAACATTAGGTAAACTAATCTCTTGTACCTTTTCATGCACCCACTACATTCACATTATTATTCTTAGTGTCAATTGAAACAGAATATGCCATTTTATGATCAAGACAGTTTGGGGACTTATAGGATAAAGTGTACTTTTCTGTTTTCATAAACCAATGTTTCTTAATGTTCTGCGCCTAATGAACATGCTCTAAATGCATTGAGTGTAGTGACAAGACAGGGAACTTCTTGTTAATGTCAGGTTACTAAAACTAATCTGTTTAATCAAGCCTTTGCAAACTCTGCACACTCTGGCTTTCCTATGCACGTGACAAAACCACAAGCAGCAGCTCATAGCACGCAGCCACATGCATTACTGTGATTTCTTACAGAATGTAGGGCCACTGTACACTCACTAAGTTGTTGAAACGTTCGTCCTCTCATCTCAGTCTCGGTTCACCCATGTCTCTAGGCTGAAGGCTCTGAAAGGTGAACAGGTGTGCCTGGAACATATGCATGGCCTGGTTTAGTGTAGGAGGCTACAAGGCAAAGGAAAAATAAGGATTTACACCACTTCCTTATCTCTACTGTGTGAAAAGATTTATAGCCTTGCCCACATTAAAGAAGATATAAACTTTTTAGGCACATCCCCAAGTCAATACATGTGGATCAAATAGTTCAACAAACTCAGCCACACAATTCTGCAGAGGCCGATAATGAGGCATCCATTTGATTCAGGTGTGTTGAAACAGGGATGCATTTAAAAATTACACGACAGTGGGTCTTAAGGCCTACAGTTGGAGGCCCCTAACTTCAAGGATCTTTGTTTCAGAAACCACAACACACCTTTAGGGGTCTTGTGGAGTCCATGATGAGTCAGGGCAGTCTTGGCAGAATGGGAATAAAACCACATTAAGCAAAGTGTTCATAATGTTATTCCTAATCTCTGTAATAGGCAAGCCGTTCCTTGAATTATTCTCTGTGACAAGTTTGGATTGTAACCCTTAGAAGGAATAGGCTTTGTAAAGTCCTTAGAGTGTATATATTCATGTCACTACATGCAGAAATCTTAAACTGTTTACAACTTTTGAATTAATTTAAAGGTGTCATGATCCACACCTGTTTGTGTTTTTGTTGATTGCTCTCACCTGATTTCTGTTAATCCCTGTTGTATTTAAGTCTGTGTTTTCTGTTACCCCGTTATCTGGTCATCTGTTATTGTATTGTGATCATCCTTTTTGTCATGCTCGGTTTCTGTTGCCTTCATTAAAATGCATCTGTCTTCAATGCCTCCACTGATGTCCTGTTACTGCTTCAGTCCCTTACCACCACACACTGTGACAGTACAACCAAAACATCAGAAGAACGAAGTAGTCATCACGTTGTTGAAATACTTAAGTCAGCAGGCAGAGAGGAGCTTGCCTCCTGTTCCTGAACTCCTTTTTGGGTTTCTTTGTGGGTTCATCTCCGAGCTCCTTAGTGTTCCTCAGTCTTTGGAGTCCCTCATTGTTCCTGCTCCAGAGCTCCTCAGTTAGCCTCCAGACAAGGTTCTCTGTGGGTTCCTGCATAGCCGTCTCCAGCCTTCAGACAAGGTTCAGTGTGGGTTTCTGCATCGCTGCTGCTACAGGCCTCCTGAACTTTGGTTTTTGGTTTTTATTTTCTTTCCTTCCTTCCAAGTACCCCTCTGCTTTTTGTGGTATTTTCGTGGACTCATTGGGGCACCTGGAATCCACCCTTGAGGGACGGGAATTGTCATGATCCACACCTGTTTCTGTTTTTGTTGATTGCACTCACCTGATTTCTGTTAATCCCTGTTGTATTTAAATCGGTGTTCTCTATTACCTTATTGCCTGGTCGTCTGTTATCATTATGTAATCATCCTGTTGGCATGTTGAAATTACTTATTAATCTCTATCGCAACCATTTTTTGTAGCAAATAAGCAAGTATTGTATGAAATGAGAGATGACAAGATGTCATTGTTGTGGTTTGTGGATATGCCAAGGACGTAAGATATCATTACAGCTTCCAGCGAGAAGATAAAAGGAAATATTCTAAGTTCCAGCAAGAGCCAAGCTTGACTGTTTCTATCCTTTTCACATAGACAGTGGAGATCTGCATCACATTAAATCCCCAATGTACCCTTTGTAGTTGTGCATCAGTAAGCTGCCGAGCTGGCTCTGTGTTTCCAATTTTATTTGGAACGAAACATGTTTTGGCCATTTGAAGTATAGATATGAAAATTTTTAACACATGTTTTGAGGCATAATCTTTTCATAAGAGTGAGACATATAAAAAAGAAATATAAACCAGCTACATCCTCAACTAGCCGTACTCTTTCCTAATATTCTTGTTTATTGTATTTTAAAAGGAAAAATGAGGATACTAGAAAATGCTGCTCTGGTACCACAATGGGAAGAAAACTTTTTAAATGTTATCTGTGGAAAGAATGGGCTGAAATGACTTCTAAGAACAGGTTAGAGGCTAATTAAACAAGATCCAAACTGGTACAGGGAAGATCCCTATTCAGACACAATCTATCAAGCTGTTCACTGACGTTAGAGACGTAATTCATAATAGTTTTGTTTTTTATATGCCACAATATTGAGTATCTGCCTTTCGTTTCAATGGTGTAGGAAGACACAGTGACATTGGAAAATAATGCAAAATCTTATCTAAAGCTGTTGAATACACAGTTTAATCACCTGATGAGCCAGGCTGCAACAAATTTTTGTGTGTGCATAACAGAGTATTTGTACCATGGCTAAAGAATCAACATAACTACAACTCAAATACTGCAACAAAGATCCAATGAGAACATAAATTAATCTCATACTAAGCTATGCAAATATTTTACTCACCACAGCATAAAACAAATAAAAACACAAATGGTAACATCTTGGCAAAGTTTGAACCTGATCATGACGCAGCAGAAAACCATGAACTGCAAACCCCTGATCCCGTTTTATATGTACTATTCAAACCAGAAGTGTTGCACATACTTGTATGTTTGGCAACATCCTTTAAATTTGCCAGAAATGCTTTTTTATAATTGGCCCAATAAAAGTTTGAAAGTACACGAATGTATCATGAGATTTGTGTACCTGACTAAAACATAAAGCCTGCACAGAATTGTTTTTGTATTTCTTTTGGTGTCAACTTAAGGGTGTTCATAAAAAAGATGTTGACAATCAGACTTGTTAGCTTGTCTGATCAACTCTAACATTAAAGTTCCCAATTTCCTGTTTCAAAACATTTAAACTTGGGCGACTCATGGCAAAACAATTTGTACTTTAGCTTTGTTTTCTGGTTACATTTAAAGTAAAATTTTTATAATGTTGATTTAAACTTTGTCATGGCCTTTTTCAGCTTATTAGTATTGTCAGGACAAAATGATTATTAGAATTGTTAGGGGATGGGTACCTTTCACATTTGAACCAATACGGTACGGATGCCTGGTATCTGTGAATTGGTATCGGTATTAAACGGTACCAAATTTTGGTACTTTTGTGTCTGTTTATATAGTAGTAAATGTTTATTTGTTTAATAATAAAATTTCTAAATTTTCAATTTAATATATTTATTTCTCAATATATAAAATTTTATGAATAAATAAAATCAACATCCAGCTGTTTCTTCTCCCATGTTGCTGGCTGCAGTCGACGAGTCGCTAACGAATGCAGGGGTGCTAACGGTGCCGAATACAGAAGTTGTAGCTGTATATCTGAGGCTGACGAAAATTGTGCACTCTTGAGCCTTGAGAAAAATCTTGTGCTTAACCAGGTGCTTCCTCAGATTAGAATTATTCCCGCCTTGCACTTTGCGTCACAAATATAAGTGTAATCCGCATCTTATTTTGAAAGTGGAGCCATACTTTCGAGCGCTTTCTATCAGCCATGCTTTATTGACTGTACCATTGGCTACTGACGTTATTAAGCTCTTGTTCATGTCCAGCATGGGAATTGCCTACTCTTCCAGTCCCTCAGTGTCACGATGATGTGTTTAGGTACCAAAACATGGCACCGTTTGATTTTACGTGAATAAGTACTCAATAGTACCGAAGGAATTTGGTCGGTACCTATAAAAGTGTCGGATTTGGTACCCATCCCTAGTACTAGTATAAGGTAATTCATTGTAGCAAATAGTTTGTGCATCTATCCATCCATCCATTCATGTTCTGCACCCATTTATTACAAGCAGGATTTGGCAGTACATCACATTAAACAAGCATGCACACACTCACAATTAGGGTCAATTTAAAGTGGCACATTAATGTAACCTGCTGTTGGGGCTTGGGAGTGTTATGCTGTGCTAGTCCACCAGAGGTCGTCCTCGAGCCGCAGTATGCTCCTACTACAGGTGTTCCTGATCTACGGCTAACTGTGGGTGCCTTGGAGGAGTACTTAGGAGCCAGCCGGCAGTCCTTTGACGCCTAAGTGTTTTGCCCATGTGGTAATCTCCAAGCCCGAGTAACTACCAGTCATTCTCTGTGTCTAGTTACTAACCAGTGCCTTGTTTTCCCTGCTTCCTTCCAGTACCTGTGAGGTGTGGGCAGATTAGTGCTACCCGGACCTTGATCAAACCTGGACTACCTGCTGACAGTTTGTGACTTTGGATTTCCTGCAGTTTTGGCTGTTGACTTTGCTCCTAAACCTCCAAGGATTCTGTCCCTGGGAAAACTCGCACCTGGCGTGGATATCGTACTGCTGAATCACCTCCTGGACTACCGGACTCCCACCCTCATCGGAAGCCATCCCGGCTCAGTAACAACCTGAGACCAAGTAACCCCAATTTGGCTTTTTTAATTTTTTGAAAGAACCTTCCAAGTAACAGTGCTTCTCTCTCCAGAGAATCCTAGAAGCCTGTGTTCCTATCCGTGGTTGCCTGACCAAGGAACTCCTGAACTTAAATCTGAGCTGTACAAATAAACATTTTCTCAACTTTATTTTTCTCCTGAGTGTGGTTTACATGTGGGTCAGACAAATCCCAAAAGAGATGACACATGCTTGTTTTTGAATGGTGGAAATACTCAAGGAGAATCTATGTATGCACAGAGGGGCAGTATGCTACACAATCGGTGGAAATGTAGTAAGAGAGAGAAGAAAAACTTAACGTCACACACTAAAAATGGCTGCATGCACTACCGAAAATATTATCAGCATGATTCTGTTTCTTGCAAAGTTTTAGATCCATAAGAGTAAAACAATGAAGAGGAAACCACTTTTTGACCACTTTGTAAATGACTATTTCGTACTCTTTACACTGTTAATGCATACAATCTATCTTTGTAACTCGGATTTATGTTTCTCTTATCTTTTTTAGTTTTTCTTTTCTGTTACCCCTTCCTTGAACCGCCACCTTAACGTGGTGGAGGGGTTTGAGTGTTCAAATGATCCTAGAGGCTATGTTGTCTGGGGCTTAAATGCCCCTGGTAGGGTCTCCCATGGCAAACAGGCACTAGCTGATGGGTCAGACAAAGAGCGGTTCAAGATTCCTTCATGACGACCACCAAATTGAGGCACGTGACGTCGCTCGGTACGGCGGAGCCGGGGTCCCACCCTGGAGCCAGGCCTGGGGTCGGGACTCGTCGGAGAGCGCCTGGTGGCCGGGTTGCTCCTCGCGGGACCCGGCCGGGCCAAGCCCGAACGAGAGATGCGAGGCCATCCCCCAGTGGGCCCATCACCTGCAGGATGAACCGTGAGGGACTGGTGCAAAGAGGATTGGGTGGCGGACGAAGGTGGAGACCTCAGCGGCCCGATCCCCGGATGCTTAGGCTGGCTCTAGGGACGTGGAATGTTACCTCACTGGGGGGGAAGGAGCCTGAGCTTGTGCGGCAGGTCGAGAGATATCGACTAGAAATAGTCGGGCTCGCCTCCACGCACAGCGTGGGCTCTGGAACCCATCTCTCTTCTACTCTGGAGTGGCCCACGGGGTGAGGCGGCAGGCAGGGGTGGGTTTGCTTGTTGCCCCCCAGCTCAGCCGTCTAGTGTTGGGGTTTACCCCGGTGGATGAGAGGGTCGCATCCCTGCGCCTTCGGGTCGGGGATAGGTCTCTGACTGTTGTTTCGGCCTACGGGCCGAGCGGTAGTGCGGAGTACCCAGCCTTCTTGGTGTCGCTGTCGGGGGTGCTGGATAGTGCCCCTCCCGGGGACTCCATTATTCTGCTGGGGGACTTCAACGCCCATGTGGGAAACGACAGTGACACCTGGAGAGGCGTGATCGGGAGGAATGGCCTCCCCGATCTGAATCTGAGTGGTGTTTTGTTATTGGACTTCTGTGCTAATCACGGATTGTCCATAATGAACACTATGTTCAAGCATAAGGGTGTTCATCAGTGCACTTTGCACCAGGACACCCTAGGCAGGAGGTCAATGATCGACTTTGTTGTCGTATCATCAGACCTTCGGCCGCATGTTTTGGTCACTCGGGTGAAGAGAGGGGCTGAGCTGTCCACTGATCACCACCTGGTGGTGAGTTGGATCCGCTGGAGGAGGAGAAAGCCGGACAGACTTGGGAGGCCCAAGCGCATAGTGAGGGTCTGCCGGGAACGCCTGGCGGAGCCCTCGGCCAGGGATGTATTCAACTCCCACCTACGGGAGAGCTTTGACCAGATTCCGGGGGATGTTGGAGACATAGAGTCCGAGTGGACCATGTTCTCCGCATCTATTGTCGATGCTGCTGCCCGTAGCTGCGGCCGTAAGGTCTGCGGTGCCTGTCGCGGCGGCAATCCCAGAACCCGATGGTGGACACAGGCAGTAAGGGATGCTGTCAAGCTGAAGAAGGAGTCCTATCAGCTGTGGTTGGCTTGTGGGACTCCTGAGGTGGCTGACGGGTACCGTGAGGCCAAGCGTGCTGCGGCCCGGGCTGTGGTAGCGGTGAGGTCATGGAGAAGGAGTACCGGTCGGCCTCGAAGCAATTCTGGCAAACCGTCCGGCGCCTCAGGAGGGGGAAGCAGTGCTTCGCCAACACTGTTTATAGTGAGGGTGGGAGGCTGCTGACCTCGACTGGGGACATTATCGGGCGGTGGAAGGAGTACTTCGAGGATCTCCTCAATCCTGCCATCACGCATTCCCTGGTGGAAACAGAGGCTGGGGACTCGGGGTTGGACTCTTTCATCACCCAGGCTGAAGTCACCGAGGTGGTTAAAAAGCTCCGCGGTGGCAAAGCTTCGGGGGTGGATGAGATCCGCCCTGAGTACCTCAAATCTCTGGATGTTGTGGGGCTGTCATGGTTGACACGCCTCTTCAACATTGCATGGCGGTCGGGGACAGTACCTCTGGACTGGCAGACCAGGGTGGTGGTCCCCCTTCATAAGAAGGGTGACCGGAGGGTGTGTTCCAACTACAAGGGGATCACACTCCTCAGCCTCCCTGGTAAGGCCTACGCCAGGGTATTGGAGAGGAGAGTCCGGCCGATAGTCGAACCTCGGCTTCAGGAGGAGCAGTGTGGTTTTCGTCCCGGCCGTGGAACACTGGACCAGCTCTATACCCTCTACCGGGTACCAGTGGATTTCGTCTCTTCTTTTTGCAGATGACGTGGTCCTGCTGGCCCCCTCTAGCCAAGACCTACAGCATGCGCTGGGGCGGTTCGCAGCCGAGTGTGAAGCGGCTGGGATGAAGATCAGCTCCTCCAAGTCAGAGTCTATGGTACTCGACCGGAAAAGGGTGGCTTGTCCTCTTCAGGTTGGAGGGGAGTTCCTGCCTCAAGTGGAGGAGTTCAAGTATCTCGGGGTCTTGTTCACGAGTGAGGGAAGAATGGAGCGGGAGATCGACAGACGGATCGGTGCGGCTGCCGCAGTAATGGGGGCGCTGTGCCGGTCCGTTGTGGTGAAGAGAGAGCTGAGCCGAAAAGCGAAGCTCTCGATTTACCGGTCGGTCTACGTTCCTACCCTCACCTATGGCCATGAACTTTGGGTCATGACCGAAAGAACGAGATCCTGGATACAAGCGGCTGAAATGAGCTTCCTCCATAGGGTGGCCGGGCACTCCCTTAGAGATAGGGTGAGGAGCTCAGCCATTCGGGAGGGGCTCGGAGTACAGCCGCTGCTCCTCCACATCGAGAGGAGCCAGTTGAGGTGGCTCGGGCATCTATACCGGATGCCTCCTGGACGCCTTCCTCGGGAGGTGTTCCAGGCACGTCCCACTGGGAGGAGGCCCAGGGGACGGCCCAGGACATGCTGGAGGGACTATGTCTCTCGGCTGGCCTGGGAACACCTTGGGCTCCCCCCGGAGGAGCTGGAGGAGGTGTCTGGGGAGAGGGACGTCTGGGTGTCTCTGCTGAGTCTGCTGCCCCCACGACCCGGTTCCGGATAAGCGGAAGACGACGAGTACGAGTACGAGTACTTTTCTGTTACACTTTTCCTTCTGTTCATGAAGAACTGATTTCTTTGTGTGTGAAATGTTTGCACCGTCAACTTTGTTCATTCTGAATAGAGCGCGTAAATTCTGAGGTGCACGACCAGGTGTCGTGACTGCGCACTTGGGCGGGTCGGGTCAGGGCAGGATCACTGTTTAATGCGTTAAGTATAAACCTAGCTTAAGAGCCAGACCAACACTTGAGATCGGTAAGAGGATGGTCACAAGGGGTTTATTGCTGAGAGTCAGTAATTAGGTTTACACTGTAGCTGTTGTATTAACATAAAATACCACTAACCCGATTATTATTGTCTTAAAACTTCTCATTTATTTTTATAGAAAAGGTTTTCAGCTTTAAAAGTTACAATTACCAAAAAAGTATTTCAGAATATGTTACACATTAGTATCTGTATATTTTATTGTAAAACCTTTGCAAACATATTTTTGCTGTAAACCATACCGGTTTTTTTTTTTTGTGGTGCATTTAAGAACTAAACCATGAATTGAGCAGAAAAGTTGTTTGCAATGTTGTTTTGCAATGTTTCACACATCCTTTCATTTTTTTATTTCTTTTTCTTGCACCACTTTATTTAAACTTGTAAAGCATGACATTTCCCAAGTCTTTGCTTGTGCACTGTAGTAGATCTTCAGGAAGAGTATATGATTCCGTCTTGTGTTGCACTATACTAATGATGGCCTTTGTGGTCAATATTTTCACTTTGGTTTCCTTGATAATTCAAAAGACCCAAGTTACCATAATTATTTGTCTGGAGTGTGTTTAGGTTGTGAATTGCTGGTGTGGTGTAAATCAACAAGCAGTTGGCTGCCAGTGGGACAGCTTTAAACCACATGAAAAGGTAAGAGGCAGCTTTTCTTCTGTAGACCACATTCACTGCTCAGCCGCTTCCCATTGTTTTTCTTCTAGGATCTGGACACTGCAGCTGCAGACTTGAACTAGGCATTAAAGCTTTTTCACATTTCTTCACATAACGTGCTCCCTGTGTCGGTGTTTAGGTAGATACTGTAATGTAGGTCAGAAAAAGCTGCAATATTTTATAGTTGTGACTATTTCAATCTTGCTATTAACAAAAGTCAGTTTAGCATGTGCAATTAAACAACTGAATACCTGTAAAGATTCAGGAAAGCATGAGCAGAGGTTTTGCAGTGAACATGTAAGGGTGACGTTGACTAAAAAGAATAAACATAGTTCCTTTGCTCATATAAGACAGAACCACAGCCACGGAGCCAGACTGTCTGAGCAGGCCTACTTTTAGGAAAAGGGAAACTCTCAGCACGTGCAGAAACAGTTCACTTTACAGGTCAACAAGCCTGAGAGAGAAAAATTGCTGGAAAAATGTTTAATAGAAACGGGGAGCAGGAACTGCGGCTGTCAGGACACAGCTCTCTCCCAGAGGAGATATTTATACAACACTCCCAAGGCTATAATCGTGGTCTCTTAACTATGTCTTCGAGACTGCAGAATGGAAGTGTTTATCCGAACCCTGTGGAGAAGTGACAGGAATAGCCAGTAGCAGTATAACATGAAACAGCCCTTCTGCTGGCTAGCTAAACTATGCTGTAGCTATTTTTAATCAGGCAAACCCCTGCTTATTTTGGGTTTTTCAGCAGACTATGTCTCTAATCAAAGGATCCGAACTGCTATATTTTGGAAATGACACAGGCAATTATAGTACCAACCAGACAAAAACGGTATCAAAGGCCTCAGCAGAAATTCACACATTTATGTTGACAAAGTAGGGTTTTAGGCTTAGCTGCTATTAATCTTTAAAAATGACCCTACGCTCCGCCGCCTCCGGGCCGGCCGCCTGAACTCTGGGTCTGCCGGGGACGGCCTCCAGGCCGGCCGCCTGAACTCTTGGTACGCCTGGTACCCTGTCCGTGTCCAGCCATGAGCAATAAAGTGTCGTCTTACCAGCAACCTTGAGCTTCAGGAGTTCTTCCCCGCAAATTGGTCCAACAGAAACCCACACTATGACATATGTAAATATTGATTTTCTCACATTATTAATTTCTTCTTTGTCTCCTTCTTTTCCCAAGATCCCTTTTAAACTCGCCCTGCCTCTTCTATCGTTTTCTTTAGCTTCTCTCTTTCAGTTAAATATGCTACACATTTCTTTAGTACATGTTCTACACAACCCTTACACTTTTGTTTTTTCCTTTTCCCTATTATATAAAGAACATCATTCAAAAATGTATGACCTACCCGTAATCTCATCATTATCACGTCCTCTCTTCGGCATCTTTCTACAAAGTTCTTTGTTACTGCTGATTTTTATATTTTATATACATTTTTTTCATTCTTGTCTTCATTCCACCTTATCTGCCAAATTTCTACTTATTTTCTTTTGATTATTGATTTGCCCTCACCTTTTCCATATAAAATATGTCATGGTATTTCATTCCCCAAAGCCAGTTTATCTGCGGTTTTGTTTCCTTTCACCCCCTCATGTGCTGGCACCAAACAAAACTGTATATACAAACCACCCCCTTGCAATCTAAACAAACTGATGAATTTTCAATAAAAGATCCTGCCTGTTGTTTCCTATACACCTTATACTTTCTACGACTGCTTTTGCATCTGTGCACACCACCACCTATCCGGTCTGACCTCCTCCACCCACTGCAGACTAATAACGACGGCCACCATCTCTGTTGTGAAAACCGATAAATTATCTATGAGTCATTTGGAAATGCATATTTGAAACTCTGTTGTAAATATCCCTATTCCTACACATCCCCTTAATGTTCTTTGATCCATCTGTGTAAATTTCAAGGTAAGTGTGATATGCATGTCTAACATATACCATAGTTTTCACCCTATTTCATTTAATTTCCATACTTTTTTCCTTTCAAGTACACTCATGTCTACTTTTATCTTTGGATACAACCACGAAGGACTAACACTAACTGGATTATTCTGTGAAAAAATTATTTAGTTGATATACTTTACCCCATTGGTTTCCTTTCAACTCAAACCCATTTCTTTGAAACTTTTAGTACTCCCAACCGTTCTGTAATATTTTTGATGAAAGGTTATCTTCTTTACTTCCCTTTAATTTAATCCAATATGTCAATATTGGATTACCTTTTTTTTTGTTTTGTTCTTCTGAGGTCTAACAGAGTCTCACCATTTCCTATTAAAAATGCATTAATGGGAGTGGTCTTTATTGCTCCTGAACACACACATAATGCCCTGTATTCAAATTTTTTAAATCTATATTAATATTTCTCCTATTTGTTATCACCATGTAGCAGGACTTGGTTACTGATAGTTTAAAGCCCTATTCATGACCATTTCTCTATTTGATTAATCGCTCTTTTAATGCTTCTTACTACATCTGACTCATTTCTCTCCCTCATCCAGATTGCCCGGTCATCTGCATATAATGCTAATTATAGTTAGCTAGTTATCCAATTGTACAGTTTTCCACCTATTCCCATTTGATCTAGTTTTATTAACAGTCCTTCCCTCCACAATGAATCATGTGCTTCGATGTCTAAGACTACAATGATCATCATTTCTTTCATTTTTTTTCCAACAGTTTTCTTCATATCATTGCATACACCAGGGCATCTACTGTGGATCGACCTGCTCTAAAACCACACTGATAGTTACTAATAATCTCTTTATGTTCAAGGGTGTACATTAACCTGTTGACTTTTACTTTCTCCATCCATTTATGCAAATGGGATGTTAAAGCTATTAGTCTTTAGTTATTTGGGTCAGTAGCATCCTTCTCTGGTTTATTAAATGGCACAATTATTGCTTTTTCCAGCTTCTTGGAATGATGCCTTCTCTCCAAATTCTATTAAATAGTTTTAATACTAATATTAATGATTCTTCTGGAAGCTGTCGGAACATGGCATAGCACAAATTGTCCTCCCCTGGAACTGAATATCTTGTATCTTTTATTGCTTTTTTTACTTCTTCCATTGTTATATCTTCATCTAGTGCTGAAATACTGCTTCTTTTGTTCCTTCTGTTGTCTATGTAAATTACCCAGATGTTTTCTGCTATGGACTGCAGCAAATACCTCACCCAGAACATCAGCCTTATTTTCTGACACTATTTTGTCCTGATATCTAATCAGAGCTGGGATTTTTACTGGACTTCTTTTACCTCTCATTCTCTTAAACCTTGACCAGACCTGTTGAAGCTTTATTTCAGAACCTATTGGCAGAACAATAGTCTCTCCATGTTTTCTTTTTTGCATCTTTAATAACTTTACGAGCTACTGCCCTTTTCTTTTTGCATTAGATTTCTGTCATATTTTTCTGTAAGGTTTTAAGTGTCTTATTGCGTTCTTTGACCACTTTTATCTTTCCCTTTGTTGTAACTGTGTGTTGTGACTATGAATATATTATGTAATATTAATATTTTAATATTTTATTAAATAATATTTCGGTCTGTTAGGGGTTGTCCTGTGAATACCAGCCCAATAAAGCGGTGGTATTAGGACAAAATAGAAAGGTGTGAGCCAAGCTATGACATTATTGAACAGCAAAACTCTGCACACACATGGAATGAATTCACAAAATATATTAGAACACAAGAATTTATTAACAAGTCAACTCAAAGTCAAACATATTTCAATCAACAAACTCTTCACTATGCTAAAACAATCCAACTACACTACCTAGCAGAATTAAAGAATAGGGAAGACAAATGGGCTATGTACAATATAAACAAATTGATTAAAGATGGTTGAAAACCATGACCGAAAGAGTGATGCAACGTTACCATGCAATGTTATTTATGTTTGAGAACCAAGGATTATCTCGAAGAATCTGGAAGTGAAGTTAAGTTAGTCTTGGAACTAACTTATGCAATAATCAGCATACCTTTAGACCACCATTTACAATGCAAAATCAGATAAAATATTATTTTAATAAAATAATATTTTAAAGAATGATTTGCTGAATAAAACTAACCGTCTGGATGACCAATTCTCAACGGTGTCTCATTAGCTGCCTTCATTTATTAAAATAATATTTAAAGAAATATTATTAAGGAAATGGTAAAATATTTAAGGAAATATTTAGAAAAAGAGCCAAATCTTTCTGGAGAAATGGGGCTTAATGGTGTTTCATTAGCTTTCTTTATTTATTAAAATAATAATTAAAGAAATATTATTAAGGAAATAGTAAAATATTTAAGGAAATATTTTGAAAAAGAACCAAATCTTTCTGGAGAAATGGGTTTAAGTATGCAAGCATGTGTTCTTAGCTGTTAGCAGTTAAAGCTAACAAAAGAAGCTGATAGAGTTATGGCCGATCTTCTGTGTTTAAAAATCACCCTTTAAATAAAGTTTGTCTTAACTTTGAGAACACACAAACACAGAACTGAGCACGGGTGCTGAGCAGATAGCCTGCTAGCACTAAAATGGCTGAGTTCAGCACAAACAAAACCAAACTTCATAAAATGAAAAGCGTTTAGATTATCTCATTCTAAATTACTTCTCTCTGCCCAAACCCCTAACCTCGTATGTGAACCGTGCTGAGGAAGAGTTGTACAAGCTTCAGCTAACCTCCGTAGCTGTGAGGGAACTGCAGGTTTCTGCAATTAACCACGGTGATGCGGTGCTGTTTTCCTTGCTTCAGACTTGGAAAACCACTCCACTCGGCATCGTTGAGACAGGGTCTCTGCTGGGAACTCTTTATAACACAGCTTGATTCTGTAGACCTCAGAGAGAAAAGTCAAGCCACACTTGTACCTTAATTACCCCGTTCTTGAATGAATACCGGATACACAAACAGCAATTCATTCGTTCTTAACTTAGTGCATATGACCGCGTGATCTTATGACACTCTTGGATCCAGTTTGAAGAGTTATGTCTGCCTGCAAAGAGACATTAGTGCGCTTTGCCTCTCCTGCCAGCTCCGCAGCTGGGTCCAGGTGGAAAAGATCGATTCATTGGAAAGGTGGGGGTTTTATACGGGCAGTGACCTCATGGGAAGTCCGCTGTTACCCCCCCCTTCCTAAGTTGTGCTGGAAGTCGGTTAATGCAATTTATTTTGAAAGTTCCAGAAAAGTTTGTACCGGACATTTATGTTGTAATCCATGGCTGTGGGTCCCAACATCCACCCTTTAGTTCCGAAGAATGGGATGAAGTCCACAGTCTTTGGGGCTAACCATCAGTCCTCAGCCATGTGAAAAGAGTCACTGGGTTCCTGTAGGTAGGCAGAGTTCAACAGTTCATTTTTGGTTCAGAGGTTAGTGTTTAGACAGGAGTGAGGCCGGCTTGGGTAGAGACTAACACTAATAAAATGTTTTAAAGAAAAAAAAAAATCCTGTAATAATTTTCACACCATAATAATACTGCTTTTAAAACCTTAATAATTTCTCAAGTTCAGAACCATAAGAAAGAAAAATATTAAAACAGAATATAGGGTGTTGGAAATTATTTACCATATTCATATGTTGTTTGATAGATTTTACAGGGTTGATTCTGGACTGCAACGGCTTGCTATGTCTTTTTGAAGTCACCTCAGTTACAAAGCACCTGCAGATCATCTCAAACTCCTCCTTTGTGATGACATCTTTGGAGTGGCTCCACTCTTTACCACCAACCTTACAGTTCGATGTTGCACTGTGAAAATGTTTGTCTTTTAACTGGTGGCTTGGGTTTTGGCTGGTTCTGTTGCATCACTTGGGGACTGACTTTGCACTTCTTTTTAGGCCTGTTCTCAGTTTGAATGTTTAACACTCTAACTTTGCCTTTTCCTGCTCTGTCTGAACTGACACGTGTTTCCCACACAAGCTGAGCATATCTACGAGTCTCTTGCATGGAGGGATTCTCTGTTATGCAATGCATAGTGACATCATACTGCATGCTAACGTGGAGGTTGTGAAGAAACAAAGACTTAAAAGTGTGGTCTTCTTCAAGACCTGGAGCATAACATCCCTGAAAATAAGCATTCTTCAAACGGTGGAAATATTCTCTGGGAGGTTCATCCTGTTTTTGAAAAAGTGTCAAAGCATTAATAGTGGCAGCGGCTTCATCTCTGTAAACATGGTACTCCTCCCTAAGAGCCTGGCAGAGAGCTGGATAGCTGTCACTAATTTCTGGAGGAAGCGTTTTTATGAACACATGAACACTCTTAGCTGTTGTTTTCCAAATAAGCCTCAGCTTCTCACGATCAGAAGGAAAACACAAGTCAAGAAGACAATGTTCAACCTCAAGCAGGTAAGCCTCAATATTCGACTCCTGGCTACCTGGATCAAAAACTTCTATGTCCTTAGCAAGGGATTCAAGCTGCTTAAAACGGACACCATGCTCCCAAGGTGGATCATGTCCATCTGAGAAGTCACGCTGGTTAGGTTCATGAAATGGTGGAAAATCATGATCTAACCTCTGGGGAAGGAAACAAGTTTTCTCATGATTTAAATGAGAGCTTTCTAATGAATGGACTCGTGCAAGTGGTAGTGGGTCAGGTTGGATTGAGTCACCTGAGAACCATGTGCGTCTCTCGTGGCCCCTAGGGGTCGACACAGAGTCAGAAGGGAGAGGGGTTCAGATCAAGTTGGAAGGCTGCTCCTTCCACCCAATTGGACCACTTGTGCAAGCTGAGTCCGGCACTGGGTCATCTTGGTGGTTGTTCACTGCAATGAGATTTGGCAGGACACCACTGGAGACCATCTGACTTCCAACATTTCTGTTAAGGTCTGTAGAAGTAAGTTGAACAGTTGGACAAAGTTTAGGAAGAGGAGACTCTGCAGGCACTGGATGCCTGTTGTCTGAGTCTGCCCCCTGCTGTGGCTGCTGCAGCTGCTGTGAGTGAAACTGCAAATCAGGTACCTGAGAGGTGGGGGTCTGTCCCCCCTTTTGGGATGAAGCTTTCTTTAGCACATCCAACTTCAGGTCCTCTAACTTTGCTTCAGCTTTCTCCATCCTCTCCTCAGCTTTTGAGAGCTCAAGCTTTGCAGCATTCTCTCTTTGAAGGGTCATCTGATGGGCAGTCTCTAACTGAAAATATCTTTTAGCTTCCAGTTGCGATTTTTGCTGATACAAGACATCTAAGCTGACAAGGAACATCTGAAATCAGAGTCTCTCTAGTTGGATTTTCAATTAGGTCAAGTAATTATTTAATCTTTTTATCACATGCAGCAAGGTCAAACTGATTTAAAACATCCCACTCATCTGGAGACAAACGGATGAGATCAGCAACAACAGCTTTCTGCATCTCCACGTCTGCTGAATTCATAATGGAGTTTGATTCCATCATTCTAGCAGACACTACAAAACAACAACAAAGTTATGAGAAATTGCTAAAAGCAACAACATCCAACAAATATATGTCCAGCTATATATGTATCTTTGACTATACATATATTGGAAACATTTGTATAAGTGTAAAACGGGCACAGAAGTTGATCATTCAACCTGTGACTTGTGACAACACTATGCTCTAAGTGTTACAATGCTACTCCTTTCTCTAGGGATATTTTGTGATTTTAGCATTAATTTTTTACCTTTCTTTGTGAGAACTAGTGATTAGACACTACTCTTAACCTTTAAGAGAATTTTGTTTAAAGATGCAAATGAAAAAAAAATTGCTACACCTCCTAAGGGTAATATTTGCAATTTGGTTTTTGACTCACCCCCCTTTATGGCAGGGTGGATTAGATTAAATCTGGGATTTAATCTGGCAATAAATCCTGTTCTTTCAAAACATAAAACAAACTATAAAGTTCCTGAATGGATACATCCATCAAAAATCAAGGCAGATACTAAAATTAACTGCAAAGTTAATTCAGCTTCAAATTGTGGTCTCACACAAAACACAGCCTCTGGATACAGATGTGTATCAACTGTCTGGACAGAGAGGTTAACTGAAGTTAAACCAAGTCTCAAATTATTGCTTACACAGAAGAAACCAGACTGAGTCAGAACATCTAAAATTTTGCCTATGTAACAGAGTTGATTGTTACTAGCGTGGAGATATTGGAGTTATCAATTTTGATGAAAGTCTAAAATTGTGAACTCCAGGAATGTCACGAGTTATAATGTTCTATGAAATATAATCAGTGACATCTGATGTTAGAACTCTGATGTTTTGAGTCCTATTCTGACCAGTGACAGCTGGTTTTAAGCTTATCGCTTGGCAAATCAATAATGTGCAGTTGTGGTTTATTCATTCTCATATATGTACAGTGCAAGCTGTTCATAATAATGCCCACCCAGGGACGCCATAAATATGCTGCGACTATGAATATGAATATATTATTTAATATTCAATATTAATATTTTATTAAATAATATTTCGGTCTGTTAAGGGTTGTCCTGTGAATACCAGCCCAGTAAGGCGGTGGTATTAGGACAAAATCAAAAGGGATGAGCCAGGCTCTGACATTATTGAACAGCAACACTCTGCACACACATGGAATGAATTCACACAATTTCTTAAAACACAATAATTTATTAACAAAAATAAGTCAACTCAAAGTCAAACAAATTTCATTTAACAAACTCTTCAACATTCTTAAACAATCCAACTAAACTACCAAGCAGAATTAAAGAATAGGGAAGACTAATGGGCTATGTACAATATAAACAAGTTGATTAAAGATGGTTGAAAACCATGACCGAAAGAGTGATGCAACGTTACCATGCAGTGTTTGTGTTAGAGAACCAAGGATTATCTTGAAGAAACTGGAAATTAAGTTAAGTTAGTCTTGGAACTAACTTAGGCAATAATTGGTACACCTTTAGACAACCCTTCACAATGCAAGAACAGATAAATTTTATTTTAATAAAATAATATTTTAAAGAATGATTTGCTGAATAAAACCAATCTTCTGGATGACCAATTCTCAATGGTGTCTCATTAGCCGCCTTTATTTATTAAAAACAATATTTAAAGAAATATTAAGGAAATGGTAAAATATTTAAGGAAATATTTTGAAAAGGAACCAAATCTTTCTGGAGAAATGGGGCTTAATGGTGTTTTATTAGCTGCCTTTATTAATTAAAATAATATTTTAAGAAATATTATTAAGGAAATAGTAAAATATTTAAGGAAATATTTTGAAAAAGAACCAAATCTTTCTGGAGAAATGGGTTTTGTCAGGGTTTGGACTTTTTGGACATTGTTTTTGGTTTTGTGTTTTTGTTTACCTTTGTCTAGATGTTTCTTATTTGTGTTTTGTATTCATCTTAGTTGTGGGTTTCTGTTTCGGTTATCTTCTGCCCCCCAGTGTGCTCTATTCGCTCCTAGTTCCCTTGGCGTTGCTTTCCTGCTTATTTTCTTAGAATGGTTTCCTCATTATTATTATTATTATTATTATTATTATTATTATTATTTTCCAGTTCTTCTTAGCTTTGTCCCTGTAGTTCATCTTTGTTCTCCAGCCTCTCCTTTATAGTTTAGCTTTAGTTGTTGTTTACTTTTATTCTAGTCGTTTCCTCTGCTTCATTCTTAGTTTTGTTCTATCAGGGTTGGTTTAGGTTTTTTTACTTTTGTAGTCAGGGTTTCCTCATGGTTTCTGTTTTGCTAAGTGCTTAGGTTGTTGTGTTCCCTCCAGTTTCTCAGTTTCCTTCAGTTCATGTTTATCCTTGATTCTTATGCTTTATTTTTATCTTGGGTTATAGTTTCATTTAGGTCTGCTTACTGTCTTTAGTCTCTTTCCCCATGTTTTCGTTTTATTAGGTTCACCTGCTCCCTCTGCCTCCCGGCCTCCTTGTCTCACCTGTTCTTAGTTCCTTTGATTACCTGCCTTTGTTCTCCCTCAGTATATTAGTTGGTTTTGTTTCATTGTCCTTTGCTGGTTCCTCTCGTTTCACAACTCGGGTCGCTACCCTAGACTGTGCCTTGTGTGCCGTGTTCCTGCAGAGCCTGCAGATGTAAGTTTTTTTGCATTTCAACTCTGCTAATGTCTTGCAGTGATTTTTGTTATGCTTTGTAGTTTTTTTGAATAAAGCTGAAGACTGCTTGAAATGCTGCTTCCAAGCTCTTGCCTGCGCTTCGGTCCTCCCCCCCCCCGTGACAGGTTTAAGTATGCAAGCACGTGTTCTTAGCTGTTCTGTTCTGTCGGCCGGCCAAACTGCAGGTTACTGCCGTAACCGCGGTGATGCGGTGCCGTTGTCCTTGCTTCAGACTGGGAAAACCGCTCCACTCGGTGTAGTAGAGACAAGGTCTCTGCTGGGAACTCTCTATAACACAGCTTGATTCTGTAGACCTCAGAGAGAAAAGTCAAGCCACGCTTGTACCTTAATTACCCCATTCTTGAATGAATACTGGATACACAAACAGCAATTCATTCGTTCTTAACTTAGTGCATATGACCGCGTTATCTTATGACACTCTTGGATCCAGTTTGAAGAGTTATGTCTGTTTGCCTGGAAAGAGACATTAGTGCGCTTTGCCTCTCCTGCCAGCTCCGCAGCTGGGTCCAGGTGGAAAAGATCGATTCATTGGAAAGGTGGGGGTTTTATACGGGCAGTGACCTCACGGGAAGTCCACTGTTACACCCCCTTCCTAAGTTGTGCTGGAAGTCGGTTAATGCAATTTATTTTGAAAGTTCCAGAAAACTTTGTACCGGACATTTATGTTGTAATCCATGGCTGTGGGTCCCAACATGTGCTTAATTCTGCAGCATTTATAATGTGTTCAGTTATTTGATTATAACATTCCTCTATATTTCCAATTAATGTTGCCCGCTGACTCGTTTTCTCACAATTTATTTAAAAAGTTTCCCAATTTGCTTTATTTAGGCACCATCTTGTTACTATATACTCTTCTTGTCTGGATAAATTGTCACAAATGATTGTACTTATTGGAAAATGATCACTTCCTAATGTAGAGGCTCCCCTTACACTCCATTCACACGATCTTGCTAGACAATCAGAAACTAAAGTGAGATCAATACACGAAACTGTACCCTCATTAATTAATTCTTGTACCCTGACCGTTATTTAGACATACTAGTGACCTTTCATCTATTATTTCTTCCACGATATTACCATGATTATTTGTTTGACTGCTTCCCCATTGGCTATTTGCATTAAAGTCAAAGTTTTAACCAGGTCTCCTGCACACGTATTATATCTGGTATTGTTTCTATTTCATGTATACATCTTTTAAGTTATTGTCTGTTTGCTATTAAACTCCTAGCGTTCCATTGAAGTCCTATTTTAGTCTTTAGTCCTATTGTACATTTTCTGTTGCTTCAGTTGAACTTGGTATATAATTAATCTGCTTGGATTTCCTTCATATTTAGAAACTTTTCTGCTGCTGTAACAACTGCCTTTATTTTATCACTTTTCTTTTTCATTTGTACTGTTATATTCACAATATGTCAAATAAATGCAATGAAGTTTTCCTTATTAACTATCATTGTATTTTCAATCCACTTTACACTGGTGTTTACATGCATTACATTCAGCAGCTGGAGGAATGAGGGTTTGCCTCTGATTGATCTGATTATTATTTGTATCTTTATTGTGAATATCTGATTTGTTTCTCCAGTTCTCATGATTCTTGAACCTTCCATTCTCACTTTTTTGAGTGCTTCAGCATATAATATTCTTTCTGTTATCTTGATTTTCTGAGCTTCTCTGGCCTCCCTCTGAACTATACATCCTCCATATGCTGCACTGTGTTCCCATCCACAAGCATCTGATAGGATTTGGTATGTATTCTCATACTTTCACAAAACCCATTTGCACTGACTCTGCAGAGCATTTTCAAACTGCATCATGACTGTCTGGTATCTTTTACGATTCCGTCCCTTTACTCTTTAATCTTGTTGCTTCTGAAACAGTCCCCCTTCTTATTTCATCTTTCACATCTTCCATAGTCATATCCAATAGCACATCTGAAATAACTCCTATTACTCTTGCAAAAGACCCCAGAATATATGCTTTTGTCATTTCCCTGCTAAAATTGTCATTTTGATGATTTTTTCTTGTTGTGCTCTGTTGACTGCATGTATTAAAATTTTTCTGTTGTTAAGAAGTCTGGCTAGTTTGATACTGCCAAATTCCTTCTCGATTGCTTTAGTTAGTTTAATCGGATAAAAATGTCGTCCTTCTTGTTGAAACTCTACAAAAACTTTCCACTCCTCTTCCCTACTTTTCTGCCTGGGTCTGATTCCTTGGACTTTAATTTATTTTAGTCTTTATACTGGCGTCACCTCTTTTCTCACTCTCATCTGACCAACTCCTCTTTCTCTCTCTTGCCTTCTCCTAAATGCTCTTTTCATTTTAGACGTTTATGCAATCCACCAAATAATTTTTGAAATCCTACCGCCCTGAGAAACGTCCCCTCCGACTTCCCACCTCTGTTGCTGTTTCCACCAACCGACGCTTGTCACTGTACTGGCATCTTGCTCAGGGTGTCCGCTCCTCTTTATGCTTCGCCTGATTAGGCTTGATGAGCTGCTGGTGAGGAAGCACAGCTGTCAGTCACACCCTGCACACCAACCTGCACAGTTATTTAAAATGTATGTATTTGTTTATTTAATTCAACTGTCTTAGTCAAAATTATACTCTATGTCCTAAACTACCCTATAGTTTATACGGTGTTGCATAGTAGCAGAATCTTTGCTTTAAAGTACTTAAAAAATACTTCTAAAATTTTAGTAATCTAAAAGTTTTAATTTTCAAATTTCTTATTGTGATAACAGCATGTTTTCATGCCCAATTTCCACATTTCAGATGGTGTCAGATTTGACAAACATAAGAAAGACGAAAGCTTTACCACAAGTTCATTTTGCATCATAAACACTTCTCTAATTACAGTTAATCCAAAAGTTATCCAAAAGTTAATGTTAAAAGTAATCTTTTAACATTACCAACATGTTCTTCTGACTGGAAAGTATATAGATGTGTGCCAAAATATAATACTTCAATGTTCCATAGACGTCTATGTTTGTCTTACTTTTTATGTATGGCAAGTCTGAAATTATTCATACCCATAGCAAATTACGAGAGTCTGTGGGAAAATTAGAGGTTCTATGCCATGCTGTTGTAAATCATGGTATTTACCTTGATTAATGAAAAAAGGTGTTTTCATCAATTCAACAGGTGAAAAACAGCCGCTGTCTGCAGTTGGTTTGTGGCAAGTCATGGATAAAACGAGGCTCAGTGAGGACCTGCGTCTGTGAATTATTGTGAGAGATACACGTGTCATTTCCAATCACAAAACAATTTCTTGCTTGAATGAAAAAAAATGTAATATCAGGAGTGTGACAAATCTGTGATGTCATATGTCAGCATTGGAGAATATTTGTAGTGTGGTAGTTCGTTTTTTCTCTACATAAATAAAGTAAAACAACTTCTGGGGTGAATAATTTTTGCTTTTATATCACAATAGTTTGTAAAGAATATCAAAAACAACATTTTGCACCTTGATAAATATAGTGAGCAACACAGAACAGCTTCTAGATATTCATGAACTTGAATCTAAAGACTGAAAGAATGAATGGTCGGCGTAAAGAATGCATTCCTTTTCGGCATTGTCATACCACCCCATAGATACGTCTTTCAGCTGTCAGTTTTCGCTCAGGCTGGATAAAAAGTGGTCGGGTTCATTAATCAAACTTGTTACCTTGTTTTGATATTCAGCAAAATCACCATGTATGAGTCTTTGGCAGCTCTACCCATCCCTCCTGCACCCAAACACAGACGGTCTCAGGCGGTCAGCCCCACCCTTAGAAGCACTAAACTCTGTGACCAGGCTGTCAAACTGAATCCCCGTTCTTCCTTAAGTCCCGGTTGCTGGGAGCGAACATCAGGAATGTTGCTGGGTGACAAAAGACGATTAGTGGCCTGTTTTCTCTGTATGCTGAAACTTGTGAGTCGTATGTGTTGTATGGGATTGAGACTGGATGGGATACCACAAAGGCTCTAAAGGTTTTCTTTTACACTCTTCACACAAAGAACGTTGTTGAGACATTTGTACACAGACAGAAAGTAGGTTTAATCTGACAAATAAGAGAAAGTGGCTTGATAACAGTATCAGGACTCATCAGCTAGATTTATGGCAAAAGAAGGATTTTTTTTTTTCCTATTTTGGGCTTATTTTGTATTCATAAGGATCAATGGGGAACTCTTGTATGTTTTTGTGCACTTAATGTTAGACTTTAGAACCTGGCTAAGACCTGATCATTTATATAGTTCTAGTCAGATATTTATATACACTTGTCACTCGCAGGATTTTCATGTTTCGGAATAAGTTAATTATTTAAACCTTGCTGCTTTCAGAATAAAATACTGAAGTGACAAAGTTGAGACTAAAGAAAGTTTGGATTCATTCTAAATTTTCCCATTTTCTTTCATCCACACATGATCAAACTTTACATTCAGGTTTAAATTTATCCCCAAATAATACCTTAGTTGGCTTTATATCTGGTTTTATGGCACAGGCTCAGTTTTTAAGGACAGTCCACAAAAATTCAACAGAGTTGAAATGCTACACTGCTTTATCTATAACAAAACCGGTTTAGATGTAAGTATGGGGTCATTGATTGTTTGGAAAACCCCTCTGTGTCCAATTTGCAGAAGTCTGACTGAAACTTGTTCAGGAGCACCCAAAGCTGCCATTACCTGGAAACTGTTGCAAAACCAGTGCCACTTTCAACCGACAAACCACATTTTCTTTATCATGGTTTGAGAGGAGGCTGACCAAGAAAAAAGTCCCCGTTCCATAATTGTCACCTTCAAGCTTGGTTAAAATGTGCATCTCGTTGTATGGACAAGCAAAATGCCTTATGGTGGGACGTTTAAAGTTCAGACAGGACAAATAAAAAATAAATGGCCACATTTACATTTATACGAGCTTGCATGTAACATGTTCCCCCTGAATAGAGAAAATTGACAGTAAATTCAAACCTCTGCACACAGTTGTTGCTTGTAAAAGTCACTGAAGCTCCTGGCTGATAAAGAAGATTCAAATGAATCATAAAAAGCACAAATTGAGTATGATCTTCATACCCATGATGAGTGTATTAATTGGTTGAAGGTTTGACTTCTTTTTTTCAGCAACAAATGCAACAAATGACATAGGATTTATTTACTTAATGAACCAAGCCTAAACAAAGAATATTATAAAAGTCTTTTCTTCAATTACCTTTTCTTTTAGTACATAACGTACGTTTTTTGTGTACAAGGATAACATTGCAAAACAATTGTACTTCAAACATGTAAACACAGCCAGTTTGACTTATTTGTTTCCACAGCGATTATCCATTTTTATCCATTAGCAATAAAGGACCTTTGGTTTTATAAAGTCTGATCTTAAACTTGGTTGTTTTGGGATTTCCTGCAACAGCGACACAAACTGCAATCACAACCCTGAACTTTGAGTCTGAGCAATGAAGCGACATATGCAATTTGTGGTTGAAGTCATTGATCTGGATCTGATCCTCTGATACAGGAGGGGCAATTAGATGTTGTTTGTTCTCTCTCGGAATAAAGCCTGAAGCAAAGGCAGGCAAAACCCACCATTATTACTTCTGGTTGGTTCAGACATACAAATGGCTTCATGAGTGAGAAGTCCAATATTTATCCATTTAACATGAAGTCCAAAGTTAACTATAGGTGTTACATAGCTATTGAGGCCTCATCTCAAGATTAATTAGGCAATTAAGTTTTAAACCCTCAAAATGTCAGCTTTATGAAATATATGTTTAATAGTTACTTAAAGGTTATCATTTTCAAAAGCTACTTTTAATCTGACAAATGGGCCTCATCGGAAAACATATTCTAATTTATTAAATAGCGCCATACATTTTTAAAATTTTGTGGCGTTTATGCGGCGTTTATTTCGTAAACTGGCCAACAGGAAACGGGGTGGAGAGAGAGGTCGATGGAGCTGGGTCTCAGACCTGCGACATCTGAGTCGAGGACTGCAGCCTCTGTATATGGGTGCATTGCCCCTGAGCCATTGTCACTCCCCCAAATAGCTCTATGATTTGATTGGCATGATCATAATGTTATGATTATGTTAAATCCACCTCCCAAATTGAGACTGAACACTGAGAGTCTACGGTTTGTTCTGTTTAGATTAACCTTTGCCTTTTATTGGGGTGTGGTATCTGGGATTTCTCACTGCAGGCTTTCACCACTTGGAACACCCTGCAGCTGTGGCATTCACCGTCAATTATTACCCAGGCAATTTGTGGCAGAACCAAAGGGAACTGAGCACAATCCCATCTGGCCAGTGCAGCCACAGTCTGGTCAAACTGGGCATTTCTGACATTCCGACCACCTTCTGCCTCTCAGATTGGACTCTAATTGCATCCAGGCCACCCTGGAGCCGAGGGAGAAGGACTTTCTCTTCCTTTCATTTAACTAAACCCACCAGGAAGGCCAGATGTTTTGTACATATACGCTTTCATGCATCTACAGGTGCACAAAAATAAACACTCACTCTGAAGAACTATGTGTAGATTTTAGAGTTTTGAGACTAAAAGTGCTGCTCTGATTAATTACTGAATAAAGAAGAAAACAATGCTTCCCAAATATTTTGTATATGCAACATCATTTTAAAGAATAAACTTAAAGCTCCTCATAGAAGAACGTTGAAAGACTCTCCAAAGAAAAATAAAAAACGATCAGAGGATTTGTTGCAAGAGAGGGAGAACAGAGCCTCGCCATGGCTTTTTTTAGATAAGCAGGAGCTGATGTGGCGTGGTGACCCTAAGAGAGGGACGTTTTGACTGAAACACACTGGTGTCACACACAGACAGAAACATGTCAAACAACGAAATATCCTCACCTTCCTTCAGTGAATTAAAATAGAATAAACCATCATTGTTTTGTTGGACAAAATGCCTCTGTGGAGTACCAGCATGTATTTATTGTTTTGGAACTGTATGTTTCAATGGCCTGTCAAACTGTGACTGACACAGCACTTTACAAAATAAAAGCACTCATGCAAAACATCAGCAGCATTGTTAGAATGCTGAACAATATCTGGTTTATATGAAGGATAATATTTATAAAGAAAACAAGATTAATAACAGTCTAAGCCATTTTTTTCATAAGCCAAAATATACTGGGACACATTTATTTGCATGCATCATAATGATCTATGAAAGCCTTAATATAAATGAATCTTTCAATGCAACAGTGTAATTTCATGCTAAAAATGTTGAAGAAACTCAAGTATTAATTGTGGGAACAAATTAAAAGAGTCAATGTTTTTAACATCTCACTAAAACATTGGAATATATTTAATCAGTTATCTAGTCAGGCGGGGGGGAGATTATTTGCTCAAACCAGCTCTCACCCCAGAAATGAAATGCAGGTCTACAATAATTCACACCCTCTGATCTCATTGTTTCAGTCAAACTGAGTTACATTTAATTGAACTTGAAAAAAAACAACAGTAAAATATGTGCTTTTTTTTTCCTTGGATAAATGAGGATGTCTTTTCACCAACCTTGAAAAATAAATCTTTTAAATATCAATATGTGTTTGTTATCATGCATATGTATATATTAGGGGAAATGTATTTGACACGTGTGCCATTGCATACTTAAGAGGTAGGGTATATATTCCAAACCTTTATTTATGCTACGTATAGGTTCTATTGTTCTTTCTTTTTTCTCTTGTTTAACCACATAAGGATATTTACATATGACATATAAAGTATCTTCTTTCCTGGTGTTTAGACCATGCACCTCTAATTCACCCAAAGATATTTTTTCATTAAACTAACACAATGCCTATGAACCTAATAATTATTCATTTAAAAAAACAACTTCCTTCAACATGTTTCTCAGCCCTATGCGGCCTAGTAAACAGCAACAAGATACTGTTCTAAAAGATATTTTTCTACTCAAACAATGTATTATTGCTGCAATGGATTCGATATAATTTCATCACCTGATTAAACCTGGGACACATGTAAGTATTGATATTTTTCCGACATGCTAACAAATAGAAGAGTTAAAGGCCTTAACTACAGTTAGGTGGCATGTTTAAAATGACATGAGTTGATAAGATCCTAAATACTCTGAGCATTAAAGCCTGCTTTGTGGCTACTGCCACTCATACTGTTGTTGGGGGGGGGGATGGGAGAAATTCAGTGCTTACTTGTGGCCTGTGTCCTAAAACGATTGGATTCCTTAATTACCATGTTGATAACAACATAAGTACATGGTTTAAAACCATCAATGTTACACTATAATTACAGAAGATTTTGGGATTTTAAGAAAAGACAAATATGAAAATACATGAAGTGTAGTCCTAGTAGACCAATGATTTTAAAAAGTTTGCAAGTTTTCTACTGGAGTGAAAAGTGTTTAGACATTTCCTAGATGAGCTGGAGACCAGCTGGGATATTTTAGAAAGTGAAAGTGCAACTTAATTCCAGTTATCTCAATATTTTGAATTCTCAGTGGAATAATAAACCTTACCAGCCTTTTATGACACCTCAGCTACCTTATTCACACCACTCCCCCTTGTGGTTATAGGTTTTTGGAGAATCCATGTAATTACGAAGGATGGCCCACTCCAGCAAACAACTTCTAAAGCCTCTTTCAAATTAGGGTAATAATTTCTTGCTTTTTGGTCTGAGCTGGTTGATGGCAACAAAGTATACAGTAGATGAAAGACACTGGCCCAGATTACACCACTGCATCCCTGTCATTTTCAGGGTCTGCCATGCCGACAGGAACAAATCAGGTCATTGTGTCTGCTGTCTGAGTCTAAAGCAGTCTATTTAACTAGGGCTGAAGAGGCTTTGTCCAAAAATCTTTCATAAAGTAACTACAAAATCTTAACAGAGGGGAAACATACACATGTGCTGACTGTTTCATTGTGTTTTTTTTTCTATTTATAATTCTTTTATATTAAGTTCCTCAGTTCTATAGTTATTTTCTATTTATTTTGATTACTAAATACTAATACCAAATAAGATATTGCAATTGCTAACAGTTTATTCCAGATTAGTGGAGCATAAGAACTAAAAACTGAGCATCACAACTCAGAGGCCCCAAAGAGTACATATGGAACACTGCTGCAGAGTTTATGTAATAGTACTCTAATGTTACAGCAATGCTTACAGCACATTTTTTCAACTGCCCTAGAAATACAACTTAGGCAGGCATCTTTTTTATATGCTAAGGACAAGGCATATTCAAATTGAGTTGAAAATCTGTATGCACGGAAACTGTGCAGGGAAGGAGCGGGTATCCCCGCCTGGACTGTCGAGGGCTGCATGGACTTAGCTTGATATGCACTGATGACAATTCAACATGATTGAATTTTTATATTGTTTAATGAAAAAGAAAAGGTTACATACGTCATTATTATTATTAGGGATTATGTGGCAAAAGATCAGGTTTTTGACTTTTGATGACTCATCTCTCGGATAATGTTTTACCAGGTTGTGTGGTTAATGTTAAAGAATGGTACTTATTTTGCCCTACAATATACTATGATTTTTTATTCATCATCAAAGTCAGTGTAATTCTATTATACAGAACACTAAACACACACACACACACACACACACACACACACACACACACACACACACACACACGCAGACAGATATATAAATAGGTAAACAAACACATCATGCAGTACAGTGCCTTGCAAAAGTATTAATACCCCTTAAATTTCACCTGTGGTCACATTCCCATCACAAACTTGAATGTATTATTAATTATTAATTAATCAACACAAAAGGTGGTTTTGCAATGCACTGTCTCTGGGGGATGAAACGAACGTAGGTCACATTTTCCAGATATTTCTTTATTAAAAACCTATGAAAATCATATATCCGTTTTGTTTCTTCAGTTAGGAGCTACTTTATGTTGGTCTATCACAACCAGTTCCAAATTAAATACATTAAAGTTTGTGATTGGAATGTGACAAAATTTGGAAAGGTTCAAGGGGTATAAATACTTGTGCAAGGCACTCTATTTTATTATTGAGTTTTACTCATTTAGCAGCAAACATTTTGTAGTTGTTTGCAAAAATGCATTGTGTTGTAACAAATGATTAGTTAGTAGAACGGGATGTCCAGATCTAATACTAAAATATTTGGCCCAGGTTTATGGGTAGCTCTTTCCATCTTCCCATCAACTTTAATCAGGTTCCTTCTCCCAGCTGAAGAAAAGCATCCCCACAGCATTATGCTGCCACCACCATGTTTCACCGTGGGGTTGTGGGTTCAGGGTGATGTGCAGGGTTTGTTTTCTGCCATATTTAACATTTTGCATGAATATTAAAATGTTCAGCTTTGGTAGTTTTTAAACAGAGCACTTCTTCCACATGTTTACTGTGTCCCCTAAATGTCTTATAGCAGCCAGCAAATGGAACTGGTTGTGCTTTTTCCTTCAACAATGGCTTTCTTCTTGCCACTCTTCAATAAAGGGTATCTTTGTGGGATGTCTGACTAATAATTTTCCCATCAGCAGATTCTGTCAACATAATTACCAGGGGCTTCTTGCCTGATTCTCTGGGTGATTTCTGATTATTTCCTGTCAGTTTAGGTGACAGCAATGTCTTGGTAGGCTTCAAGTTGTTTTCTATTCTTTGCATTAAAAGATACTGGATTGAACAGTGCTCTGTGAAAGGTTTAAAGCTCAGGGCATTGTTTTAAAATCTACCCTACTTTAAATTTCTCAACAGCAATATCCCTGATCTGTATGATGTGTTCCTTGGTGTTCATGATCCTGTTTGTTCTCTAATGTTTTCTTCAAACCTACGATGCCTTTACAGAACCGCTTTATTTGTACTGATGATGAATTTACTCACAGGTGGGGTCTGTTTACGGGTTAGAGATCTGACAGCAGTTTGTTGCTGATCTAAATAAATTTATGTTAGGTTCTGTGATTTTTCTACATTTTGATTATGTTCTGGAGGTATGATTATTTCTTTCTTGAATGGTTTATGGGTATTCATTGCCTGAGATCAATGTCAGTGTTAAAGTTACCTGATATTCCATCTGGAAGGTGATTACCAAAGCAACACAGTCATTTTGCATGTAGGTATATATAATCATTTCCTGAAAAAGTTTTTTGCCTGCAACATTATTTTATATCCAATGCATGGTTCACTTGTAGGACAGAACAACATATTGTTTGTCTGCTACAGTGGTGTAGAAAGAGCCTACTGTTCTCCTAAGCTTCCATTTTCAGTGCTGAAATCTGTAAGTTCCTGAAAGAATGCCAGTAATTAGCTCCATAATCTTAAGATTTAGGAAATCTGCAGGAACACAGACTTTATCGTTGTGGAAAAGTCTTCCACATGCAATACTTTATGCAATGGCTTCATTGTGAAAAGAGTGATTGTTAATTATCAACAGATTGAAAATTCGACGGGTTGAAACCAAATACTTAAATTAGAATAGGACAAAACAGATAACTGATTTAAATTATGATTTAGCATAAGCTCATTTTAAAAATCTGGTTGAGATCTGTGGTCTCCAGACCATGACATTGATATCAAAGCCCTTGTCACATATATTCTTACTATACCACCTTAAGACCTGTTAAAACTATTAAAGTAGACATCATTAGTTTAATTTGGATTTCCCCTAAATTAAACCTGCCACAAAGAAGACATTTTTATTGTACTGAAAATAGAATTTGTAAACAAACAAAAAAAACACTAACAACTGCACAAATATAATGAAATAAAGTACGAATTAGCAGGATTTTCACAGCACTCACCCCCCCATTTCCACATTGTCTATATCTGAGACACTGATATATTTTATCCATAAAAGTTGAGTCCTTGCAACTAAACCATGGGCAAAATAACACTTGTTGATTTAAAAGCATTTTTACCTCTATGTTATGTATGTTGAGGTTTATTTTAGACTAAAAATCTGATTTCTTTCTGATTTCTGATTTCTTTTGTATCACTATGTGTTCTGCAAAATCTATTTGCCTTTCACTTTGCTGCTAAAACACTTGAATATCCAAACTGAGGAATAAATAAAATGGGGTAGTGGAGGAATAAGTTCATAGTACCCGATTAAGTTCATATTCATCTAAACAATTCAAACATATTTGATAGACTGTGACTAACCTCCTCTCACACAGGCCTTTTTGGGCAAATTGGCCCTGCTGACTGTCCCCCACTAGTGTGGACTGATACAGACCTTTGCCTACTGGGAGTTGGGGGTAAAATCGGGGGTGCACAGTCAGACCTGTTTTTATCATTTGGGTCATGTATTTCTAACTTCTAGAGATTTTTTTTGTTGTGTCACAAATATCTTTGATAAAATTGTGCATAGTCCTCGTGGGATGAATAAAACATTCTGCAGAACATTTTCTAAGCCATGAGAACAACACCTGCTAGTTTCTTCTATAGACATCTCTGCAATTCATTGTCTAGGTGTGTGAAAGAAGCACTGAAACAAGTCGGGTCTCAATAGCTCCATCCACTCAGAGTGCTGTATATGTGTCAGCACGACACCCACAGTCTCTGAAATGACAAAAAGCGGTGATGAAAAGTCTTTTTTTTCACAAAAGACTGCAGTATCAGATTAGACTGTGACGATAGTCCGCCTCACAGTCTAAACTTTCGCCAAGCAAACATGATTGTCAGGATTCAGAAAGGAGATGAATTTTTGCCAAGACAAAGTCCCTTGAACTCTACTGAGCTTTTCTTTAAGGCTCTAGAAAGCAAGGATGAGCCTGAAGAGGATGTCTGTGTGTGGGTGTGTGTATGAAAAACAACCCATCTCCCTTTAGCACTGAGTGCTTCTCTGAGGTGTACAGTACAGGTAACCAGAATGAACAGAGAAAGGGCTCCTTTCTTCTAGCCCTCCTCAATCACAGTAAAAGTGCAGCTCTACCTCAAGCTCTGGTTTCTGTGCCGCTTTTGTCCAAGGCCACCGATTGTGGACAGAAAATGGGTCTGGAAGGAACCCAATATGGCGCCCTCACAGGTCTAAATTGCCCCCTGTTAGAGCTGCTGTCACAAAAATGGAAAATCTGGACCTGTTTCTGAGACTGAGAATACAGAACAGCTGTTGAATTATACACTTGCTGTCTCAATGTACAGAAATGCAAAATTTTTACTGGGAACTTGATAACAGAAACAGCAATCCCCCCTCCCTGTAACCTTTAAAGTAGTATTTCCAGCTTACACTTGAAACTTTCCCTGGTGGGCTGCATAGTAAAAGCAATGCCACTGACCTAGTAATGTGAGCAGAATGCCTTCCTTTGAGTAGCTCCGCTCAGCAGGCACTGGACCCAAATTTTACAGAGGACCTATTCCAGCAATGGCTTGAAACTGGAGCTTTTTATTGGTGAAGGAATGTTGCCGGTAAACAGATTTGCCATCAGATATGTGTGGTACCAAACCTGACCTTCACTATCAAAGGTATGAAGTGCCTTTAAGGAGTCACATGCGAACAGCTTTAAGTGTATGTGGTTGTGAACTAAAAAGAAAACAAATAAATTCAATATTTCCCACAAAATAACTAAAAAATAGACAACCATCTGTCTGTAGAAAAACGTTTAACAGTGTTTGCCTTTTTTAGCCCATTGTATTAAACGCTGCCAGTTTGAGTAAAGTGCCAGCCGTACTCAGGTCTTCTCTTTGGTCTGTGCTGTTGGGTATTTTCATAACAAAACAGTTTGGGAGTTGACTTATGGTCACACCAGCAGGATTTTGAATCCTTAAAATCTAAACTCAACATTTATCTGAGAGACTTTGATGCACTTAAATATTTGGTGCCAAAATCTACTGGTGTGGTTTAGATCCTAATACTGTTTAGTCACAGTTAGGAATATTGTAGTTTGGTTTTTAATAAGACATTTTGTTCAGTTTTAAAATATTTACCAGGCATACTGAACACTGCCATCCCATATTGGATTGTGTGATGGTAAGGGTTGTGAGGGCTTTATACTGTTTGTATGCTGTTTTACACTTTCCTAAATGTGAAAGGCTTAATAAACGCATTTTGTTCCTCTTAAATCTGTGATTTTGTCTTGTTATTTTGCATACTTTTGTTATTAATTTATGTTGCACCTACATCGACCAACAAAAAGGGAAAATCATACATGGTTTTCACATTTTGTAGGAATAAAAATCTGCTTGCATTTCTATTCAGCCCCCATCACCTTGAAACCCCTAAATAAAATGCAACGCTTCAGAAGTTACCTAACTGGTAAATAGGGTCCACCTGTCTGTGATTTAATCTCAGTATAAATCCAGTTGTTTTATGAAGGCCTCAGAGGTTTGTAGGAGAAAATTAGTGATCCAACAGCACCATGATGACCAAGGAACACAGCAGACAGGTCAGGGATAAACATATGCAGGGTTAGATTCAACCCAACATTTGAAAATGAAAAGATTTATTGCATGACCGCACGCCTACCAAGACATGACCATCCAGCTGAACTAAAAGACAGAGCAAAAGGAGCATTAATCAGAGAAAGTTTGCAGGGCACTCAACTATTCTTGCCTTTAGGAACCAGTCAAAACAAGAAAGCTAACCACAACATCCACACTTGAAACGTGGTGGTGGTAGCATCATGCTGTGGGAATGTTTTTCTTCAGCAGGGAAATGGAAGTTGGTCAGTTTGATGTGAGGATGGGTGGAGTTAAATAGAGAGCAATCCCTGAAGAGACTTTTTTAGGGCCACTTAAAACGGGGACAGAGGTTCGCCTTACAGGAGGGCAACGACCATTAACAAACGTTAATGCTTAAAGCAAAGCATTTTCAGGTGTTAGGGTGATAAGGTCAAGGTCCAGAACTGAGACCATCTTCAGAATTACTGATCAGACACTCTCAGTGCAATCAAATTTTAGTTAATTTACCAAGAAAAATTAGCAACAATTAATATAGTCTCTAGATTCGCAAAGCTGGTAGAAACATACACCTTTCAACCCATGTTCAAAACCATGTGTTAGTTCCAGTTTACAATAACATGCTACTTTATGTTGGTCAGTCACATTCAGTATTTTATCTGGATTAATAAATACACTGTATTTTATCTGGATTATCTGCACTTTTATCCCAAATTGTGAAAAAGTTTATCTGAATAGCTTTTTGGGACACTGTAAAAGAAAACTATAAGCTCAAACAGGATAATCCAATGACAAAGATCCGACAATCCTACATCCGTAAGAAGCAAACAAAAAGAAAAACTGTTCCCTGAATTTATAACTGTTACAGAAACAGTTGATCAACAGTCTGTTGCATCACATCTTGGGATTTAACCATGCTGCTGATATTTTGGCTTATGCTGGTGCCCCAATTTCATCCAAAAAATATATAAACAAATTTTTGGTTTGCAAACAGGCACGTCCAAGCAATAGATGTCAGGCTTTATGCATGTATCTTTCTGAGATACTGTTTATGTTTTTCCCTGGAACAAAGTTGAAAACATGATGAAGGCCATGAGTGACTCTTTACTCTGTATCACCCCAAGAGACACTAAGCCTTTCTGATTAAAGGGGTTGTTTTTTGAAAGTCTTTTGGCTCAAAGGTGTTGTCACTGAGTTTGTAATGAGATACAACTTGGTTGGAGATTCTTTTATATTTCTTCTCGACATACAAGTAGTTGGAAAAGAGGTGCTGTTCAAAACAGTCACAAACAGATGGACCGAACATGTTGGAACAGGATGTTCCTGATCATGCGTATTCTTGCAAAGCAAATCCAGCCTTGTAATAAGTTTTTCTGTGCCAATGGATATTCCAATTTCTTGAAAATAAAAACAATTTTATACTGGCAAACACTGAGAGGGGTTTCTGGGTCATTTGTGACTCTCTTGACCTACTTTAAGTGTAGCCGGTTTTTGTACAGGCTTTCAAATCCAAACCATCCTGTTTCAGGTCATTGAAATGTCAACTTCAACCAACATTAAGCCCCTTCTTGTGATGAAGAGACGAGACACAGGTGTTTCTGTCTTAACTGTTTACATCTGATGAAATCCCAGGGTCTCATTCAACACTGTCCTGCAAAGGCGTTTCGTGTGTGCGAAAATCTGTCTACCACAACTATCTCTCATATTTCACACCCCAGTGCTGAGAGTGAAAGGTGGCTGATTTCAGCTCAAACACACAGATAGTAGGCACCCTGTAGACACATTCATTTTATGAACATGAATGTTCCTTTTCAATAAAATATAATAACTTGTAATTTCATATATATTCAAACTACCTAATAAAGGGAAATTGTTTAGATAATTTCCCCATAAGCTCAAAGCGTTAGTGCCGTTAGTTTTTGGAACTTCTTTTGTTCCCCTTGATTAAAGTTGATGATGATAATGTAATGTTTTTTATTTTATTTTCTGTCAAGTTTGGATGCTTAAGTATGTGACCTATATGACGTTTATTGTAACATTTGAACAGTTTTGAAGAAAGAAAGTCTGAGAACATTGTTTGTGGTCTAGTGATTGTTCTGAAATGAAGATGAGGGTAGTTAGTCTAGCTAACAGTCTCTGGAGGAATACCATGGATCCAGCAGTGGCTGGTGTGAAGGGTGACAGGTAGGTGGTGTCGTGTATTTGACTGCCCGCTGTCGATGACGGCGGACAGGCAGGTAGGGTGTGGTGAGTTAAACATGTTTTTAGACCAGTGGTGAGCTTTGTTGTTGGTTAAAGGTTGGTAAGTGTCTCAGGTGAGTATTGCAGAAATTTGATCAAACTAGGAAATGACAACAGGATAATGAGATAATGCTCCGTTAGACACACAACATAGGCATCCGCAACAGACAATCTGCCACTGGATGGATTCCTTCTGGTCTTCATATACAATATCTTGATGAGCTGGTAATTCTAGAGCACAAGGAAAAAAAGATAGCCATGACAAAAAGTTTTCCTGGGTTACTTAATCTAAGGCTAACAACCTGGCACGGGATAGGAGTCCTATTTATACTGGGGCTTGATACACACGGGGGTATTGGAATAGAGATAAGAACATACAAACTACCCCAGGACTTATCCTTCATTATATGTTAGAATTTCCTTTTTGAGCTCCTTGGGACAACAAAGTCCCACTATCTGGTCTTGGGACTTTTGTGGGTATTATAAATCTATATATCTTATTTTTCTTCTGGTAAGGTAAATTTCTGGTGTCCCGACCCTTCTTAATCCCTCTTCTTCTCCTCCAAATTTGATTAAAATTCTCAATGAAACCCTGATTTCATCAACAAAAGTCAATAGGTTTTTATTACGAATTAGAAAAAGGCGGACCCAAGATTCAGCCAGACACAGAACTGAAAGATTAAAAAGTTTATTCAGCCACAGGAAAACGTCACTCAGGTTAAACTCCACACAGCTTCCAGGAATCACTGAAGCAGAAAGAAGGATTAGTGACTTGTAGTTTCTCCAAATCTTGCAAGGATCAGAAAAGTCACTAACCTGTTCTTGTCTTGGGTTAAACTTGAAACCCAGAGGGGAAACCTCAGTGGGTAGAACACAGGGATCTCCACAGCGCAGGTGAGAGAGAGAGGTGACTTTTGGCTGAATAATCCAAGGGCTAGGCTGATTCAATAATCCAGGGACAGAAACAGGGTCAATGATCGGAACAAGAGACGTCAGGCAAGGGGCAGGCAGAGGCATAAATCAGATGCAGGAAACAGGGTCAAAACCAAAATCCAAACAGTCCGACAAGGGGCAGGCAGAGGCAAAAATCCAAGAGGCAAGGCAAGGTCAAAACAACGATCAGTCAGGAAGGAACACTGGATATCTACTCACACGATGGCTTTCAAAGTCGCCCTTCGTGGAGTCGGGGCTCCACGAAGGGCTTGACCTGAGAAACGTGGAACGTGGGGTGAATCCTCATGGAATTGGGCAATTTCAGCGGTACAGAGACAGGGTTGATGATCTTGGAGATAGGGAAAGGTCCAACAAATCGGGGTGCCAACTTACGGGACTCTATCCGTAACGGCAGGTCTTTGGCGGAGAGCCAAACTTTCTGCCCCACCTGGTACTTAGGGGCAGGGATCCGTCTCCGGTTGGCCGTTCTTGACTGAACCAGTGACATTCTGATCATTGACCTCCTGGCCTTTCTCCATATTCTTTGGCATCTTAACGCAGCTGCTTGGGCAGACGGAACATTAGCCTCTTTCTCCTGTACGGAAAACATGGGTGGCTGGAAACCAAACACAACATGGAAAGGGGACAAACCAGTGGCACTTGACTGCAAAGAGTTCATGGCGTATTAAAACCCGGGGGTAAATTCTGTGACCACTTGGTCGGGTTCTGATTCACATAAAATGCGGAATTTGGTTTCCATTTTTGGGTTTGGCTCTCTGAGTTGGCCATCAGATTGGGGGTTTTAAACCCTAAGGAGAGACTAACAAAAATTCCCAACAACAGAACTCCCCCAAAAAACGTGACACAAAAACGGGGTCCTCTATCGGAAACAATGTCAGTAGGTATTCCATGGAGCCTGAAAAAACCTTCTCTGGTCAATATCTCACCCTTCTCCTTTTGCAGACGGGAGCTTTTTTTCCCCCCCCCCCCCCCCAGGGGCACCAGATGAAACCATCTTGGAAAATCTGTCAATTATCGTCAGTAGAACAGAGGGGCCCAATTTGACATCGGAAACCTGCTAAAAAGTCCATAGCATTGTGTGACCATGGGCGAGGGGGAAGGGAAAATGGGTGCAAAAACCCCCGCAGGGGGGGGCGACGAGAAGACTTGGGCTTGACAACATTGAGTGCATGCAGAAAACATAGTCTTTGACATCCTTCACAAGCGATGGCCCCCAAAAAACTGAGCTTGTACAGTCTGAATCATTCTGCTGATTCCAGGATGCAAACGAGACAAGAGCAATGAAAAAGGACTCCCAGTACCTTTTGGCACAAGGGGGTTGGGGAAAAAAAAAAACAGCGGTCCGGTGGGCATGATGGTGGGGGATAGGGAGATCCCTGATGGCCTCCTGGACCTCCCTTTTCCCCCCAACTCGGGGCACAGACAACCTGACGGCCTCAGGAAGGGTTTAAAAAACCCTTCACCTGCAAGACTGAGATTCTGAGGGCCTTTGAATCCGGGGATAGGGCGTCAGGTTTTGCCATTTTTACTCCCTGGCCTGTAAGACAGGGAGAAATTAAAATGACCAAAAAAAGTTCCTTTAACCTGTTGAAGGCCTTCTCTGCATCCTTATTCCATACAAATCTTGTCTTGGAAGAGGTAAGAGCGTTCAGGGGGAGTAGCAACCAGGCTGTAATTTCTAATAAACCTCCTATAGAAGTTTGCGAATCCCAGAAATCTCTGAAAAGCTGCTTACGATCAGTGGGGACAGCCATTCCAAGACGGCCCTTACTTTAGGGGGGATCGACAATCACTTGACCTGGGGAAATGATGAAGCCCAAAAAGGATGTTAGTAGTGGTGTGAATCTCACATTTCTCTGCCTTGACGAACAAACTGGTTTTGCAGAAGACGCAGGAGAAAAAGGCTCTGACAGGTTTTTCCTGTGGGTATCCAAATCTTGGGGAATAGATTAAAATGTCATCAAGGTAGACAAACACGAATTGACCCACCATGTCTCTTAGAACGTCATTGACCAATGACTGAAAAACTGCAGGAGCGTTAGTAAGTCCAAATGGCATGACCTTGTATTCATAATGGCCCGTAGGCGTGTTAAAAGCCGTCCACTCATCCCCTTCTCTGATTCAGACCAGATGATAAGCATTCCTTAGATCCAGCTTAGAAAATATCTTGGCTCCCTGGATCTGATCAAAAGCTGTGTTCATGAGTGGTAAGGGATATCTATTTTTAACTGTTATCTCATTAAGACCTCTATAATCAATGCATGGTCTCAACAAACCACCCTTCTTCCCGACAAAAAAGAAACCAGCACCTGCAGGAGAGGAAGAAGTTTGAATTTGTCCTGCCTTTAATGCCTCATCAACATATTTCTTCATGGCCCTGTGCTCTGGACCAGACAACGAGTAAAGCTTGCCTTTGGGGGGTGAAGTGCCAGGAAGCAAATCAGTAGCACAATCATATGGTCTGTGGGGTGGCAGAGCTATGGCCTTGATCTTATTAAACACTTCCTTTAAGACATGGTATTCTTGGGGTACCTTGGATAAATCCGGGTACGTTTCTTCGACCTCATTCTCCACGCTGACCTCCATAGCAGCAGACAAAAGGCAGGCAGTGGAAGATGACTCAGACCAACATAGAATCTCTTTCTTCTTCCAGTCAATGTGAGGGTTGTGTTTCTGCAACCAGGAGGCCCCTAAGACTACAGGAAGTTCAGGTGAATTAATGATCATGAAAGTTACTTTTTCTTGATGATTACCTCCAACTGTTAAGGTAATCTCCTCCATCCTGAGGTGTGAATTGTTCATGCTGTGACCATCCAATGCTAGCACGTTTCGTGTGTCAGCTGACGGATTGAGTTTTATGCTGTTCTTATTTGCGAATGTTTCGTCCATGAATTCAGTGTCTGCTCCTGAATCAATAAACACGGCCCCCTGGAGAGACATGGAAGAGGTTTGAAAACAAGCAGGAAACAAGAAGGAGGAGGCAGTTAGCTGGCTTCGGCTCAGTAGAGACCTCCCTTCCTCTGCTGAGCCTGTCCTTTTAATGGACATCTGAGTGCTAAATGTCCTTTCTTTCCAAAATAAAAACAGAGCTTGAACTTCCTCCGACGATCTTTCTCCTCAGGGGTAATCTTGGTTCTGCCCAACTACATGGGCTCACAATCATCGTTCTCCTCAGTGAGAGGTGACCGGCTCCTTCTTTCACGCAGGTGTGCCGGACCCTGAAATGAGGGACGACCCACCTCATGTCGCTTCTCCCTCCTTCTCTCTGCTAGCCGAACATCTATGCGAGCAGCAAGATCCTCGAGCTGTTTCAGGAGGAGGGGTAGTCACGGGTCGCTAACTCATCCTTGATGTCTGCGTTCAGTCCTTGCATAAATGCATCTATTTGTGCTGCCTCATTCCAACGGCTATCTGCGGCCAGCAAATGAAAGTCAATTATATAGGACGAGAAAAGGTGATCCCCCCTGTTTGAGGGACAGTAAGCCTCTTGGGGGCTTCACGACTGGGAAAAAACAGGGTTAAAAACTCGAATGAGTTCCTGGAAAAAGTTTCATAGAAGTTACAAGATGCAGACCTGTTATGCCATTCAGCAGTCCCCCACTGCTTCGCCCCTCCTGCCAGCAGAGATATAACAAAAGCCACCTTGGAGCGCTCAGTGGGAAAGGATGACGGCTGAAGCTCAAAATGAATCTCACACTGAGTTAGGAAAGCTCGACACTGGTCTGAGTCTCCCCTGAAAATCTCAGGCGGAGATAGGCGTGGCCCCCTTACCTCTGCTGTTTTTCGTGCCACTTGGGCGTGGTTAATTTTGTGACGGGTGGCGGCTTGGGACAGGATTGCCAAGAACGTTAAGGGGAAATTTTTTCCAAAGGGTCTCATCAACGTGGATGCGCCACTGCTTTTTGCTGGCGATGGGTCCATTTTGGCCAGATTTTTTATTACGAATTTAAAAAAAGGGGCAGACCCAAGATTCAGCCAGACACAGAACTGAAAGATTAAAAAGTTTATTCGGGCCACAGGAAAACGTCACTCAGGTTTAACTCCACACAGCTTCCAGGAATCACTGAAGCAGAAAGAAGGTTAGTGACTTGTAGTTTCTCCAAATCTTGCAAAGGATCAGAAAAGTCACTAACCCTGTTCTGTCTTGGGGTTTAAAAACTTGAAACCCCAGAGGGGAAACCTCAGGGGTAGAACGCAGGGATCCCCACGCGCGGGGGTGAGAGAGAGAGGTGACTTTTGGGTTGAATAATCCAAGGGCTAGCTGATTCAATAATCCAGAGACAGAAAAAGGGTCAATGATCGGAAACAAGAGACTTTCGGGAAAGGGGGCAGGCAGGGGCATAAATCAGATGCAGGAAACAGGGTCAAAAACCCAAAATCCAAACAGTTCGACAAGGGGGCAGGGCAGAGGCAAAAAACCAAGAGGCCAGGCAAGGTCAAAACAAGATCAGTCAGGAAGGAACGCGGGGATATCTACTCACACAAGGCTTTCAAAAAATCTGGCACCGTCTGCTTGTCAGAGTCAGTATATGTCAGGGAAGACACAGGTGCTTGGAAAGCCACAGATTGCACTGCACTGCAGCTGTCACCAGGTGCATCTCATCTGCTGATTGCAGCCAGAGAGACAGGCTAGAGCAGACGTGCCAGAATCATAACAGGTTTTAATTTCTCACAATAATAAGATAAATGTTTTCCATTGTTCTACTTTAGAATAGAATACATAACAGAACACATTCATTTTGAAACATCTGATGGAGAGAATGTTAAGATCAACATTGGCCAATATCTTTTGCAAGTTTGCGGATAAAAATAACTTAAAATAGGATTAACACACTCATAAATAGGCACTACTAACATAGTCCTCTCAAATAATTGTAAACCACTGCAGCTGACCCACTGGTTCTAACAGTCATTACTAGACCCGTGGTTTTACAGTAATGTTAATGCATGATTGTGATGCACTTGCTTAGAGAGAGGAGGCATACTGAATGGGCACAGAGTGACTTTGCTGTGGCAGAGGCGCTCTTTTTGAAGCCGAGTCTGTAACTCAACACTAGGCCAGGGCCAGGAGGAATTACAGGTTGACGGATAAACAGAAGCTACTGAGCAGCAGCAGGGCGTGCTCCCTTCAGGAAATTAAAAGCTACTGCTTCTTCCTTCAGTCTGCCCATCTTCTCTCATCTACTGCCAGCTCAGTTAATGAATAGCACTCTAATAGCGTCTTGGTCCATTCTTCTCAGCTGTTGTCTCTACTGGACACTGACCATTGTGCTTTTCCGTAGCATAGATGTTGTTTGCTACTCTGTCTGAGTCCACTGACAATAAAAGCAAAACAATACAGCTAACAAGTTCATTCAGTTTATGAGACCATGGGATGTTTTTACTTTACTAAAAAAGGAGGGAAAAACATGTTCTGCTGGAGAAATTGTTTTCAATTTTGTAGTAGAATGACTAGATAAAACACTTGAATTTAAAGGGATAGTTCAAAATTTTTTGAAGTGAGGTTCTGTTAAAGGATTATAAGCAGGTAATATCTTACCTACAGCAGATAACTTTCTTGTGTCTTCACTTTGCATATATCCAGATTAGTTCTTCCCAGAGGCTTAAGCTAATGGCCAGAAAATTTAAAAAAATTGATTTGACAAATAAAAAATTAAAATTTGAGTCTACTCAGAGCTATGTCCATCAGCTTTACATGTATATGTATATGTGTATGTGTATGCATTTAATACTTTGTTGGGGTTCTTTATGCATTAAGTACTGCATCAGTACGGCGAGGCATGGAGGCAATCAGTATATAGTACTGCGGAGAGATGTCAGCAGTGTTCTGACTTCTACTGCGGTTTTAAGGAAGCCCTGACTGCTTTCATAGCAGCTTTGAGCTTGTCTACATTGTTGGGTAGCAACCTGTGGCTCTGGAGCCACTATTGGCTCTTTCGACCTTCCACAATTACTTTCAATAACTCTAGCTAACAATGACAAAGAACCAACTAATGTTTTTAAATATAGATATAACAATAAATGCAAGTTTAATTAGTTTTTTTCACAACAGAAAAGTACCGGTAATATGTTTTTATATCTATTTTTCTTGTCACTAGGTTGGAAACTGTGTGCTTTTTTTTTACATAATTCATCTCATAGAAGAAAATGTATTCATCCTCTTTTTGCAAAAGTTTAATGTTTCTTAATATATTAAAAAACCAAACCAAAAATGACAAGTTTCCTATAGCAGATATTTATCAAAAATTATAGGTTGTCTTTTTAAAAGATCATGTAACGTTTGCGGCTCTAAAGAAGTTTTATTTAACTGGACTGGCAAGAATGGCTCTTTGAGTTGTAAATGTTACAGATCCCTGAGTTAAGGTCAGGTGGGTTTGCTGCCCAATCCATTACAGTAATACCAAAATTTTTAAAGCAGGTATTGGCAATTCTTTGCTTTTCAAGCAAGTGCTGAGTCCTGAAAATAAAATTAACATTTTTCAGCAGAGCGAAGCAAAGTTTCCTGGTAGGCAGCTGCACTGACTTCAGACCTGATAAAACAGTGGACCAACAGCAGAAGAAAACATGGCTGATTCCAGCTGCTGTCCACACCTTGTGAATGTCCAAATTCATAAAATGGATTTGCTTTACAATACTGTCAAAGATGTGTTGTTTGTGCATTTTATTCTAACACACGTTTTACTTCCAATCAACTTTCCATTAATTTAAAAAAATGACTTTTTGTGTCATACAATCTTTGAGGAGGGTGTTGGTGACTATCAGCTGGACATCTGTCTTTACAGTGGCCTTCAAAATGATTCTGAATTAAGTGTCCCTTTTATTGGTATCTTGTAGTATTCAAAATGTCTGAGAGACTGATTTTGAGTTTATGCATCAAAATCTCCTGAAATATATTCTTCAAAATAATCATTCAATATGCAAGAAGTCCACATGAGTTTCAGATTTTCAATTCAAATTCTACTTTAACTGTAAGTATTATTCCTGTGTAGCTGTATTAAAAATGGAGTTTAACGAAAATTCAGAATGAAAGACTCACCCTTACCGTCTCACCGTCCAATGACTTCCCTGTGCGTCTCCCGGCCTTCCAATCAGCATCCTGTCCGTCTGTTTCATCATCCAATCACCTTCCGACGCCTTGTTTTAAAGGACCTTCGGCTGTGTTCCTCCTCGCTTGTCAGCTGAGCTTATCCTTCCTCCATCCCATCTCAACCATCTTCCTTCCCATCTACTCCTGGCTTCCTCGCTCCCTGGCCGCCAATCCACCACCACTGTCGAATCAGGGGGAAGACATCTCTAAATATAAGCTTTACAATGTTCATCCTAGCTCATATCATTCTCAAAATTCATGTCTTCCTCCCAGGTCCGAGCGCCAAAGATAATTATGTTATTTTACATCATTAAAACTTTTCTTATTGTCAACCTTCTCTTTGTGAGTCTTTTCAGATTGAATTATGTATTTTAGTTACTTTAACTGTAGGATACATATAACACTCAAGAATGATTAACTTAAATAAATTAAAATCACATTTCTGCTTGAGTCAGTCAATCATGTGACCTCTGTTTTCTTAGTTTATTTTTCATTTTATGCATCAGAGAAAGCAAAAAGCATGTCACACACAAGGGATGTAGGAAATAAATATGTGTTCAAGAACTGAAGCATAAAGAAAATCAATACCCTATCCTCTAAATAATTAAATTTTTTCTGTCATTGTTTTTAAGTTGGATTTTTAACCAACTGACAGTCAGTAAAAAAACTTAGGAGGCCCGTAATGGCGTTTATAAATCAAACCTTCTATTGCGTAACAGGTCAGTTTTTTTTATTTTCCAAAAACAATATAAGCTTATTGTTAGAGGTGTTTAGGTTTAGGCAGTGCCTGGGTCAAAGGTCAGAGCACATACTCGTCAGGAATCCCGACACGGCTGCCAGCAATCACAGGAACTGTTTTGTTCTCTTGGGGGATTTACAGTTTTTCATGACAGCTTATGGAAGGTAATTACAAAAAAGTAGCCAAGGTGTTTATGCGATTATGTGGCAGTTATGTCACCTAATTAAAATAAGAATGTCTCTCTTTCCTAAATGCAAAGATTGTTGTAATTTTCCTAAAACTAACTGGCCTGGGCCTGTGCTAAGGGGTGGATTAGGGGCCTCTGACCTTAATGTTCTGAAAATCCAGCCTTAAGTGTCCCGAAGAGAGTGGCAGTTTGGTTAAAAAAAATGGTAACTATTTAAATTAAACATCTTTATTGAGCTTAATGTTTCAGAGGAGAACGGTTCTGCAAACAGATGCCCCAGTTTATTTCGTAACAAAACTTGACACATGCAGAATTTACAGACCCCACTCCAACATCCTGCTCACTACTAAAGAAAAAAAAAAAAAACGTTAACCAAACCACACTCCAGACCATTGGCCATAGATTTATGGTCTTAGAAAATGTTATTCTGTTCTTATTTAAGTCTCAAAAGCTGCATGTTCAGGTGTTACCCAAAAGCCCTTGTTTTTACAGAAGCAGATTGCAGGGAAATGTATTAATAAAACACTACACTCAGTTGGGTTCAGCATGAATCAGACATTGTTGGATGATGGAGTAGGTGGCAGGCCGCATTGAATCGAGTATTTCTGGTTTTAATCCTGAGGTGTGAGGACGGTCCATTTGATAGTGGTCCACATGGTTTGCACCACAGGAGTTAAACAAACGAGTCCTGACTTCCAGGTGTAAAGTCTTTGTGCTCATCAGCACTTCACATTAGCCACTGAACCCTACTGATGAATCTCGGTAAAAAAATCATGGTAGGAATTCAGGAAAAGAACATGGCTTTGGCACTTAAATAAAACATTTAAAATAAATTCTATGTAAAAAAAAATGTATCATGTGGCCAAATTATGTTATTGGATGTTTTCCTCAGGATTCAGAATTTATTTTAAATCAACACAGACATTTCCACTTCAGTTAAAACATTTTATGTTGACCAGAGACATCATATTCACTATCAATCAACTTGTAATCCACACTCATTGAATAATTTACTGATTAATGATATTTATTAATTTCCAGGAGTGATTCTGGCTCTAAGAAGGTCAAAGAAAATAATTTGTATATAATGAATTCTAATAACTAACTTTAAAATAAGAGAGAAACTAAGAAATGAGACGTTGGTCTATCTTCAGAACCACCTTTGTGTTTAGCTAACTTCACCAGCAGCAGACAACAGCCTCAGCTGAACACAACAGATTTGCTTGCTTGAGGCCGAATCATGCTGTTTCACTCTCACTATTTTGTGGTTCCCCTGGATTCCCTGCTCACCGGTGTTAATTAGCTTCACACCTTCGGTTGTCTTACTCTGTCCCCCTCACCAGCTGTTCTACAGGGGTTGGACAATGAAACTGAAACACATGTCATTTTAGTGTGGGAGGTTTCATGGCTAAATTGGACCAGCCTGGTAGCCAGTCTTCATTGATTGCACATTGCACCAGTAAGGGCAGGGTGTGAAGGTTCAATTAGCAGGGTAAGAGCACAGTTTTGCTCAAAATATTGAAATGCACACAACATTATGGGTGACATACCAGAGTTCAAAAGAGGACAAATTGTTGGTGAACGTCTTGTTGACGCATCTGTGACCAAGACAGCAAGTCTTTGTGATGTATCAAGAGCCACGGTATCCTGGGTAATGTCAGCATACCACCAAGAAGGACGTACCACATCCAACAGGATTAACTGTGGACGCAAGAGGAAGCTGTCTGAAAGGGATGTTCCGATGCTAACTCGGATTGTATCTAAAAAACATAAAACTACGGCTGCCCAAATCACGGCAGAATTAAATGTGCACCTCAACTCTCCTGTTTCCACCAGAACTGTCCGTCAGGAGCTCTACAGGTTCAATATACACGACGGGGCTGCATAGCCAAACCTTTGGTCACTCATGCCAATGCCAAACGTCGGTTTCAATGGTGCAAGGAGCGCAAATCTTGGGCTGTGGACAATGTGAAACATGTATTGTTCTCTGATGAGTCCACCTTTACTGTTTTCCCCACATCCGAGAGAGTTACGGTGTGGAGAAGCCCCAAAGAAGCGTACCACCCAGAATGTCGCATGCCCAGAGTGAAGCATGGGGGTGGATCAGTGATGCTTTGGGCTGCCATATCATGGCATTCCCTTGGCCCAATACTTGTGCTAGATGGGCGCGTCACTGCCAAGGACTACCGAACCATTCTTGAGGACCATGTGCATCCAATGGTTCAAACATTGTATCCTGAAGGCGGTGCCGTGTATCAGGATGACAATGCACCAATACACACAGCAAGACTGGTGAAAGATTGGTTTGATGAACATGAAAGTGAAGTTGAACATCTCCCATGGCCTGCACAGTCACCAGATCTAAATATTATTGAGCCACTTTGGGGTGTTTTGGAGGAGCGAGTCAGGAAATGTTTTCCTCCACCAGTATCACGTAGTGACCTGGCCACTATCCTGCAAGAAGAATGGCTTAAAATCCCTCTGACCACTGTGCAGGACTTGTATATGTCATTCCCAAGACGAATTGACGCTGAATTGGCCGCAAAAGGAGGCCCTACACCATACTAATAAATTATTGTGATCGAAAACCAGGTGTTTCAGTTTCATTGTCCAACCCCTGTAGATTTCTCCTGATAAGCTCCCATTGTTCATTGGTTCATTCTCCACCCTACCCCAGTATTTATACTCTATGGTTTTTATTTTATGCCACTGGATCATACTGTTTGCTACCCTATTTTATGTCTGATGTCTCCTCGTTTTCCATGTCCTGCCCCTGCCTGTAAGTTTTCAGTCTTGTGTTATTAAAGAACTGTGACTTACCATGCTGCTCTGAAGCTCCTGATCTGCATGTTGGACCTGCTATACCTCCACCCCAATTAAGATTGCTGACCAGATTTTTGAATGTTTTCACTTGTATTGTGATGACTTATCTTTGAGGTTAGAAGGCCTCCTTGCCATTACCCTAATTTTTGGCTCTCTCTACAGATGCTCTATCCGATCCAAGTCAGGATGTTAATGTTGATATTAATTCCAGTCTGAAGAGTCATTGTATTAAAATTAAAATATTACTTTAAACCTAAATCCAATATAAGTACGTATAATTTTCAGCTTAAATGTTGATCTTTCGTTTTAGCATCAGAGAAACTCCTCTAAGCTTAACTAAAATAAAAAATAACAATACCTCACTTTAGCCATAACATCTCTATTTTAGGCCCGTAATTAAATAATTTAATAAAACACATCATTCAAATTCAGTCTGAAGTCTGAAGCAATCAACAATCAACAATCAATATTTCAATGTAAGGATAATTATGATTTATTTCATAGCTTTCTAGATTTTTAAATTAAACAAAATGTGATTTTTAACTTTAATAACACTCCTATTTTGGGCCGATCTCAGAGATTTTCCCACATGTTGTAGTGTCAAAGTTCATGTAAACCGTGGACACTAACAACCTGTCCAGGTTGTAGATTTCTCAGGATTTTTAGATACTAAGCAGACAGGCGCTGTCATCATAAATACTTGTTGGGTATAAACTACGTCTAAAAGGTAACATTTTTTAGTGTTGGCAGTTAATTTATTTTTACTTCTTCCTATTTTGTTGCTGCATAACATCAATGACATATCCAGTACTGACTTCATAAAAAGCTCCCTCTAGAGAGTGTATCAACTTTATGCCAAATTTTTCTAAGCCAAAAGCTTCAACATGAAGGATGCTAAAATTTGTTGTCTTTTTTTATTTACTGAAGATTGTTTATTGAATGGACAGATGTAGACGTTGGCCAAAACATGACAAACACCCCAGCTCCAGTGGACAGAACACACCTCTCACATGAAGTTAGATGAGCCTGTTTGTCTCCTTGTACAGCTCCCTAAACACTTACTGTATTTACACCCCTGGTCAAGATGTGTACATGCATTCATGTAAAGCACTTTAAATTGGCTTGATACTGAAACGTGCTATACAAATAAACTTGCATTACCTTGCCTTGAAAAGTTTTAAAATTTAAATTAAAATTTAAATTAATTACATTATTTTAGTTTTTGGAAAAAACTAAATTTTTTTTAAGTATCACCAGTGCCACTTTTACTGGCACCCACACTTTTTAATGTTTTTTTTTTTTTTTTAACCCCATTCGTCAGTGCAACACCTTATAGCCTTCAGGCAGGTAATTTGAAGAAAAAGAGGCTTGTTTTACACTAAACTCATCTAGACTGCTGCTGAAAAGATTAATCAATGAACTGTATATTTTGTTATTCTGTTGTATCTGAATGGTAAGTTGTGAGCAGTTTATTGGGATTCTTAAGTAAGCTAAAACAGACATTACTCTAACTCACTGGAAATTGATCATCATTTGTACTTTAGTTAGCTTTAGGTAATAGATTGAGATGTCTTTAAGATTTAATGTATGTAACTTTGATTGTCTTCATATACTATATTTTAATGTTTTAGGTGACTAATTCAGAAATAAAGCAAACAAAAGCATATTACATATTAGCAACTATTTATTTTCTAAAAGTTGGTAACAAAACATTAACAATGAATAAAAACAGCATTTTGGTTTTTACAACTAAGAAAATGTTTACAAACAAAAATAATAGAAACAGATACAGAAAAAAACCCTAACAAGGTAAAATGATAAAGAACAGAACATCCTTGTGTCACTGTGCAAACTGTTTATACAGACGGACATGTGCCATTTTAGGAGGCGACACATCCTGATAAATTATTTAAATAGCATGTATCTACACGCACGCACAAATCAAGCTCTCACAAACAGCTAAGACAAACAAAACAATAATTTATTTGCTAAAAACAGCACAGAAAATAAGTGGCAAAGCAAATTTATGAAAATCTCCCATTTTTGCTGGGGTACATCGTGGCCCTGGAAACTCCGTTCTGTTTCTTAGATACAAAACTATTTACAGCTTATGCTAGAGTAGCACTAGGATGTGCATCATTTCAGAAGATTGTGAAAAAGCATTGGTTTTCTTCTATCAGATTATAAACAGCAATGAGGTAATAATTGTACATTAGAAATGTAACATGTCTCTCTGCAGAAAAGGTACAAAAATCACACCAACTTCATATAAAAAGCTCTATGTGAGGAATACCCAATTTACCTTGGCAGTCTGTATCAGCTTTTACTGGAACAAAGAAACTGTTGTTAGGAGTTTTACTTGTTTTAGTACTACTTCCGTTTGCTGCCTACACTGTAGGCAAGAGTCAAAGAGCTAGATGTATTTACATCATTTTATCTTGAAATCCTCAAAAGTTGAGGGAGAAATCTCTTCAGTGACCAAGTGTGGTAATTTTGTAAGGAATACTGGCTTTGTGATATCAGGTGAAGTGATTTTCTCATTGGTTTAATATCGGAAGATCATAACTTCCATCTTATCCTGAGTCAACAAATCAGACATCAGCAAAGAGCATGGTTCTTCTGTGTAAACTAGAACAAAGCTAAACTTAATTTCTCTACTCAACAGAGATTCTTAGGTAGACAGGTGAGGGATTTTCTTTGTCCTTTAATGGCGAATCTTCCACACACACTGTACATGAATAAACACCTACTCCCGCAACTTAACATTCCCCTTAAATCACTTCAAGTCCTTAACAGCAGAAAAGCCTTAAAATGTACTGTGTTGATTCTTTGAATCCTCAAAAGTATTATTCACAAATCATACAATGAGTAGTCTGGTAAAGAAAAGAGAATATATTGTTTTCTTTCTTTGGGATGTCTATCCAAATATTGGGAAAGAAAGGCACACAGGCTGAAGATGTGAGACAGAGAGTAATACAAAAGCTTTGAAGTGCATTTTTTTCAGAGGAACCCTTCCCATTGCTGGTGTCCATCTTGCAACGTCAGAGTTTTTTAACTCTCCATGATCTTTAATCCTCAACCAGAAGTCTGCTAATTGGTGCTTTGCCCAAACCAGCTTCAAGTAACCCTGAGGCCAACAGTACGCCCCTACCCCATCCAGAGTGTGCGCCACAGAAGAAAGTAATGAAGAAATAAATCAGTCCCTGGACTTTGCAGGAGAAGATATGTTCTTACTTTACAAAAAAGGTGCATTCCTCAGAGATTTTGACCATCAATTTATGCATCTGTTCAAAGATAAAAGATGATATAAGGAGTTAGCATATAAGCTAATAAGTGCATCAGTTAAGGCATTTAATGCAATATTTACACATTATTCAACTTTACCTACCTCTGCATTCATACTTGAGGTCTGAGAAATAAACCATCTCTTGTGAGAAAACAAAAAGACCTAGCCTGCCACCTGCATACGTCTTGTCATAGATGCTACCAGAATCTGCCATGATCTTCTTACCCTCATACATTACAACTCTGTGGAAAGACAAATAGAAACAAATGAGCTCAAAGCTCTAAATTTCAACACCTGAAGTCCATGAAGAAAATATGCTTTTAAACTTCTTATTCCCACCTAATGAGTCCTGTTCTTGGCCTGTGGATCAGATGCCACCTGTAGGCAGTGAAGTCTTTCCATCCGACATTTTTAGGGTCATGCCAAAGAGTGCGGACCTAACAACCAAAAAATAAGGATTAGCAGTTTGATCTGACTGACAAAACTCTAATTACAATGAGTAACACACGTCTAGCGTACCTGTCCTGCAGTGTTGCCTGTGTGCCAGAGGGCATTTCTGAGGTGCTCTCCTGGGCCGGTGGTGGAGTTAACTACTTTGATGGACAGGCCTGAGTAGCCCTGGGCCTTGGTGGGTTTACTTGACCAGTAGGTCTGAGTGATCTGCTTCCACATCACAACATAGAACCTAGAACTGGACTGGTAACCAAACACAAAGCCAGCGTAATCGTCATCTCTCTCTGTGTTGATAAAGAAAGTTCCACTGAAGTCCACAGCGTTGAACTCATGGTAACCTGTGAAGAAAAGGGGGAGTAGAAAGAAAGGGCTCAAAATTGTGTATTAAGATTAAAGAAAGAGGCATAACAACTTCATTGCAATCACTAGAGGACTTTTTCAAAATAGTTTTTTTTCCAAAGGTGGGTTTAAAACAGGAATAAATTAAAAAGTAAAGGCATTGCTATTGAATACTATTGCTTTGCATAATAATTATTTAATCTAATCAATATAACCAGTTGTTTGACTCTGCCGGCCAGTTTGTTGAGCTTAAACCAGCTGAAACTTTAACTATACGGTGGACACTAGCCTGAGTTTGATGAATTCACAAAAATGTAGATGAATTTGCCTGACTTAAAACATTTGTTAACATACCGACTGCAATGCCCGGATCACAGTTGACAGTCTGAACCAGCTCTTTCCCTTGATGCCGGACAACCCAGTTAGGATCAATCTGGGAGGTGCCTTTTGGATCCAGAGGAACCATTTGGAACTTGCGGAAGTCTGTCTCACTGATATCAAAGTTCTCAGGACACACATCATAGATATCAGGCACGTTGTCTTGGTCAAAATCGTCTTTGCAAGCGTCTCCACGGCCATCACCTGAGAAATGTGCATTTGGTGTTAATGAAGATTTTTCAAGGTGTTCTAGCAGACTATGGGATATATTTCAGACTTTTCTCACCATCAGAATCCAACTGGTCAGGGTTGAAAGCCAGTCTACAGTTGTCTTTTTCATCAGGGATGCCGTCGTTGTCGTCATCATGGTCACAGGCATCTCCCTTGCCATCCTTATCGTGATCAGCCTGGTTGGCATTGGGGATATATGGGCAATTGTCCAGGTTGTTCTGGTGTCCATCTTCGTCAATGTCTTGGTTACTGTCACACTTGTCTCCCACTCGATCATCATCTGAATCCACCTACAACCGTTAATGTTCAAAAATCTATATTATTGCGTAATACAGGTTTTGACTGGATAGAAAAGCATGCATGCTTCACTGACATGTCTTGTGTTTTTGTTGAGAGCTTTCTTTGAATTTGCTCTCAATTTGCCTCTAAAAACTCCAACTGTTTCAACATTAAACCACAATAGCATTGCCTTTCCTACAGATTTCATGTTGAGCATTCTGCAGTTCTCATACGGGTTTAAGCCCTCTTTGTTGCACAAGAAAAGATAGTCAGAGCGGGGTTCCTGACTTCAAATTTCTTCAGTTTAAGACGTTTTGAAAATATTAAACAGCTACAGCTATTAGTGTTAAGCGAGTCTTGTCTAGCCATTTAAAGCTGCGTGCCATTTGTTTAAAAAAAAAACTGAAACTAAGGCTTTGACACACCCTATCCTTCCTCCAACCTTCTGCCCAATTCCTGCTGTTCAACACATTCCTATTTGTCAGTGTAGCATGGCACAGGTTTACTGAGCAGGCCTGTGCTGCATTGACATGGCATGCACATACCCCAGGACCTGTCAATTCCTCCATAATATCCAGCCTAGGGCCTCTTTCCTCACATTAGCCAGCCAATGTCAATGGGCCATTGAAAAGAACGTCCCCACCCCACCCCACCCCCACGCCTTATTGAACTAATGTGCCCTTGAGCTGCATACAGGATTTGCTTCACCATTACATGGCGTGATAAAGCTTAGACAGCCACACAGGGCTAATCGCCGAGGCTGTCTCTCAATTGAAAGACAGATATATGCTGAGTTAGAGAGAAAGGCTGGGAGCTGAACGTGGATTATTGTTGGTGGATGAGGCGGAAGGAAATGGGGTGTTTGTGTCTGTGTTCACACACCTGATCGGGATTATGTTCCAGAGGACAGTTATCACACATGTCTCCCACTCCGTCTAGATCGGTGTCTCTCTGGTCAACGTTGTATATATAGGGACAGTTGTCCTTCTCATTCAGTATTCCTGGCAATTAAGCAGAAAGATTTTGAAAAAACCTTGAAAAAAGAAAATCATGTTTTTAGGTATTTATATACAAAAAAAATTCAACTCCTACCATCTCCATCGATGTCCACAGCACAGGCGTCTCCCTCGCCGTTGTTGTCTGTGTCTGTCTGGTCTGGGTTACTATTGTAAGGGCAGTTGTCACAGCGGTCCCCCACGTCATCGCGGTCATAATCATATTGCCTGGGATTGTACACGAACGGACAGTTGTCCTGTTTCACAAATACAAAATGATGAGTTGATGACAGGTTTTCAGTTGCAGTGCTTATCTTTGGCTGTCTAAACCTGTCTATTTACATGGAGCAAGCAGTGCAGGATGAAAAGGGGCTTTATTTTCAGGCTCAGTCCTAATGTTGGGATTAGTATCAGACAATGCAGGTGCCTTTGCTCGCTGCCTTTGCTTTGGAATGTTTGGTTTTGGCTAAAAATCAGTGAGAAACATTTGCTTTCCTGCGGTGCCCCACCTCAGCTTTAGTGCTAGACAGCATGACGGCTAAGATATCAGAACACAATTACTAACCCTGTCATCAGGAATGCCATCATTGTCATCATCGTCATCACATGCATCCCCAATTCCATCCTTATCATAATCTTCCTGCCCTGAGTTTGGGAGATTGGGACAGTTGTCCTGAATAATGGAAAATATGGTCAGACAGTTAAAAGGTAATATTACATGTAATTTGACCTAAACCCTGGAATATTTATCTTTACTCTGACAAACCTTTTTACAGTGGTAGGTGGCATTCTCCACACAGACCAGATCAGCATTGGGCCATCCATCCAGATCGGTGTCCTCTCCACAGATATGACCATTGCCAGCATATCCAGGCTTGCACTCACAGCGGAACATGGGATCAGAAAAGTGTCCAAGGTAGTTACAGCGGGCATTTTTGTTGCAGTCATGGCTTCCATCAAGGCAAGGATTACGGGGTGTGCACACCTGCAGATTGAAAGGTTTAAACAACAGGTATTCAGACTAACTCTGTACAGTTCTAATTCATTATATTTTCCCTCATACCCCTGTGACACCATTGCATGTCATACATAGTTTGTTCACCGCCTAAGCCAGGCTGCCACAAGATATTTATACATTGAAAAAAATCTTTAACATGAGCATTGAGGCATATTTCTTATAGGTACAGAATATATAAAGTCATATTCAATAAATTAGAATGTGTTTCGATGAGGCTCGTTTGTCAGATTAAAACTACCTTCTGACAACCTTCAAACTGGTATTAAACATATTTTTACACACATCTCTGTATTAAAATGTTTTTTATTGGCTGGATGTAAAATTTTAATCTTAAATGCTATGTTTTCATTGGCCACAAGCAGAAAATCATTGTGACTAACAGAATTAAGGCTTGAAAACACCAGTCTGTGTAATTAATGTCTAAAATCTGTTTCACTTATGGAATTGATCTACTAAAAAATATGAGATTTTCAATAATATTCTAATTTATTGGATATGACTGTACATGTACTAATCAAATGTTGCAGTAATGACCCATAATTACTTTATTTCACACTACACTATGCAGACGTTTTGTCTGCCCTAAAGAAGATTGGCATTCAAATGCATGGCTTGTTTCAAACAGGGCCTCCCAGCTTATTTTCTAAACAAATCAGCTAATAATGATTTAACCACTTTCATCCCCACATGGTTAGGTGATTGTTAAATATTGAAAAAAGAACGCAAGAGTAAAAGTACGCATCTCTATCCTGACACAGTAGGACAGTATAAATTTTATAGCCTTCATCCCTTCAACACTGGAAGTGATAGGAACATATATTTGATATGTTTTTATACATGGAAGGGGAAGAAATGATGTGACAACAGATTTACTGAGAAAGACATCAATTAAAATATATATATAGAAATAGTTTGTACAGGTACATATATTTTTTATATCTGATCCATTCTTTGACAGAAAAGCCAGTTCTGCACTTGCCTGTTTGTTAGTAGCAGCTTGCTCCACACCTTTGCCAAACGGTTGGGGTCCTGAATAGCGAGGAGGGCAGGGCAGACAGTTGTAGCCTGGCTCTGTGTTCTCACAGCGGTGCACACCATTAAACTCAAAGCAAGCATCTGGGACCTCCTTGCACTTTTTTTGTGGTTAAAAAAACGTGTTATTTTCAAACAAGAGATTTCAGGGAATCCTTTTTGCTCCTATAATTATGAATTCATACCTCATCAACATCTTTACACTTTATGCCATTGCCTGAGTAGCCAACTGGGCATTTTCCACACTTCCAGGAGCCATCAGGGAAACTAGTGCATTTGGCTCCAGAAAAGCAAGGATTGGACAAACACCCATCTGAAAACAACAGTGCATTCTCATATGATGACCCTTAAAATGTAATCTGTTTTCAAATACTTAAGTGAGAAGAAAAAACTCAACCGACCTGTAGGGCTTTGGTAATGATTAAAATGACTCACCTATTGGGCAAGCTTTCTTGTTGCACATCTGTCTGTCTATAGCATCCCCAACACACTCTTTACCACCATACTGTGGGGGAGGGTCATTGCACTGGCGCTTACGAGTTTGAACTCCACCACCACAGGTGAGGGTGCATGTACCCCAAGGTGACCAAGGTCCCCAGTTCCCGTTAACTGGAGAGAGGAAATCATGATTAATTTCTACCCTTGCTGCAGAAAACAACAATGGAACCAAGAAGTTAATGTAAGCAGTTCAAACTTACTGGGACATGGAGACTTCTCACACTTTTCAGTTTGTCGGCCCTCTCCTACACAGTCCCTGCCTCCTAGCTGAGGCGTGGGGGAGTTGCAGAGGCGGATACGAGTGATGACACCAGCGCCACAGGTGACAGAGCACGAAGACCAGGGTGACCAATGACTCCAGTTTCCGTCCTGCTTGACTGAAGATTGTAAAAAAGAGGTCAGAGGTCAGTAGGCAGAAAGTAATGTGTTGGAATAATAACTGAAGCAAATTATGTTTTACAGGTGACCGAAAAAACAAAAGTTCCAAATAAAATCCTAATGTTGCTTTGTGAATGTGACAATATACTTGGCAAAGTTTTGTTACTCACAGCGCTTGTCACACTCCTGGAGATAGCAGTCGCGGGTTTGCACGGAGGTGCCCTCGCAGACATTATTGATACGGTCGCAAGAGCGCCCACGCTGCTGGATGCCCCGCCCACATGACACGGAACAATGAGTCCATTCAGACCAAGGCGACCAGCCGTCCTCGGCATAGTCACTCGCTGCGCAAGGGGGAGCGGGAGAGAATATGAAATAAAGGGAAACAATTAAAGTGCTATTTCAGAGAGGCAGCACCCCTTTTTAAACAGCCCTGAGCATAAACAAAGAGGAGAAGTTCCTCAAGTGAGAGGGCTAATAGAGAGGATTTAGCTGGGACTCAGATGCAGAACAGGTCTTCTGTTTTGAGCTAAGGCAGAGGACTAACACTCTGAGAAAACCCAGGGAAACAGAAACATTTACTGTACTGATGAGATGACCCAGTGGACAATTCTGATTTTTCCCACTCGGAATTGAAATTACTTTAGAGCTCAAGCCTCTTTTCACCTCACCTGGTGTTATTTCAGTCAAATTTTCTTTAAACTTAGCAAGCCTTCTCTTGAATAGACAGCGTTACATCTAGGGAATTTTTTCTGGCTTTTTCTCGAGTGTGCTACGGCAAACACAAGTGGGTCTTTCAGGGAATGTGGCCCACATTAAGTGTGTCTTCTGTTGGCTGAATTGTATACAAGCATATGACTTGAATTTATCCAGAACAAAGACATCACATACGGTCATATATGCACAGTAATCTTCAATGGTCAATAATTAATGCTTGCAAATATGATTATCATCAATTCTTACGTGTTCCACAACGTGGACAGCACTCCCCATCGGGAACAGTGGCATTAGCACAGGGGATCAGAGGGCAGGAGATCTTGCGGCACACAGTGGCAGAGTTCTGCACAAAGAAAACCTTATAATCAGACAAATGGATAAGTGATCAAGGAAAATCTTTAAATGTTATTTGATTCCAGCTGCATCTAAACTCATATTAATCTTAAACACTAATGATTGTCAAAACCATCATATCAGGTGCCACACCAATAAATTTGCATCATGTCATTAAACACCATAAGAATGAGGTTGACAGTAACTTGTATGTCAGTGTCAACATTTCTGCTTAAATATTGAAACAACCTATCTGCTCTGGAACAGATCACTTTTTGTCAATTAGAAAAGTCATCTTCATTGTATTTTTAAGGTGTGTGCCCACTGGAGATTATAAAGATACGTTGAACCTTGATCCACGAAAAGAAAACAATGTTTTAAGCCATACTGTGCTTTCCAAAACTCTTTAAATTAGTTTGCATGTTCGTTTGTGCGCCTTCCTGGATTTGATTACTGAAAGGAAACAATGAGGATATAGAAGGAGGAAGGAAAACTGGATATTAGATCCACTTGTTCACAGGATTCCTGCCAAGTAGCCCCTCTTTGTCAGAGCCAAAGTGTTGTTCCTAACTATGGACGTCACTTAAAGTCTGTTCAAGTCCCTAAGGGTCACACTCATTCTGAACGTCTAACTAGACATGTCATTACAACACTAAAGGCTGTCGGCATGCTGCCGAGCCAACAAAATACTAATTACCCACCTGAGCTGCTGAGGTGATGATTAAGGGTTCATCCTTCAGTTTGTATAGTCCTAACATAAGAGTTTGTGTATACGTTTAATACCTTTATATTTGTGTGACTATTTAAAATGCAGCAGACACAAATATAGTATGTCATTAGGGGAGGGTTTCACCTGACAAGTGCACTCAGTACAGTCATCGACGGTCCACTCGTCTTTGTTCTTGCGCATAATGCCATTGTGGATGCAGACGCCACTATGTATGCCAATGTGGTTTTTAATAAGCTTGTTCTCATTTGTCTGGGGTTGTAGAAAAAGAGAAAAATATGATGGAAAGAGTTTTGAAATTATATTATAAGGAGAGAGGTGCTGAAGATTAGGAACATGGTGAGTGTAAGTAATTACACTAAAGTGAAAAATATTAATGTTCCTTACCAGCTGACGGAGCTCATAGGACAGCTCCTTGACCACCACACCGAGGCCTTTCAGCTCCTTGAACATGCTGATAAGATCCTCGCAGGAGAAGCCACAGACCATCTGCAGGTCTTATCAGAAAAAAAGCAGAGTCTGTTTCAGACATGGACTGGTTAAAGGTTTTAAGCTATACCAATTTTTTTTTTGAGTTACTGTTTCAAAACTGCTGTTCTTCTCCTCCATCTGTATGGAGCGCAGAGTAACACAACACCACCCCTCCCCCATATGTTGCTGCACACTACTGGCCGGCTGGCTGAAAGTAGACTGGCTTAGAAAAAAGAAAAAAAAAATGTTGTTTGGAAAAATTTCCAGCCAGGTAAAATAAGGACATATTTGGTGGGATAGCTAAAGGAGCACAACCCATCACTCTTACTAGGTTAAATTAGTTTTAAAAATGCAGTTGGCAAGAATCTAGTGGCATATCCATATAGCAACCAACTGCATGCCTGCTACCAGTGCATAATAAACCTAATTGTGTCCAGAACAACACAAATTAACTCATCATTACCTCAACAATTGTTAAGCTGTGTCATAATAGTAGTGTTAATAATTGCTGGTTTTCACATATTTCTGTATACACTGTGAAAATCACATACCAGCCCATGCCTTGATGAAGCTCAAATGTCAGTACCCTCTGTGATGTTTACCTTTAGTCTTGTGTCCAGTGTACTCTGTTCTGATGGCAGAGGAACCGTTCAGATTCGTCACAATCATTGTGTCACTTGGAGCAGCTGAAAGACAAGTCAGGATATCACAAATGTCACAGCTAGAAAAGTTCTTTACATGTATCATTACTTACTGACACATCTAATCCCGTTTCAAATTAATGTCAAACGTAATTAGATAATACATCAGACGTCAGAACACAGACCACAGCACCCTGGGAGATTTGTACCCTGACATTCCTTAGAGACAAGTTAACCACTTGTGAGCTTTCAGAAATAAATGAGCATGCAATTTACAAATAAAACAACTAATTGCCAGCGGCTTGCTTTGTATCGGCACTGCCTGGCGCGGATAATTAAGCGCAATGGGCTTCTTGGTCAGGAATGCTTACAGCTCTGGCATCCTTTGTTGCGCAGGATTGCGTCCAGCGTTGTTCCAAACACAAACCGCACGTTTTGCAGCACCCCCTGCAAACATCAATGTTCCAGAAAATCGATGTCACAGAGGAAAAGTTATCATTGCTGTATATTTTAAAACTTTTAAATGGCCAGTGAGTCGTTCATGATTTGTGTGCGTTATTGCGCATACATATAATGTTTTAGACATATTTCTTCTCTAAAAACTTAAAAACAGGAGGCATTCCAGAGTAAAAACCCCAATCTTCTGCCTACAGTGCTCTGTATTCTTACCATGAACCCGTCGTTCACTGCCCCCTTGCCCACCCGGAGCTGCGCGCCGGCCGGGGTGCCGTGCGTCAGGATGTTCTGGATGGGCGCATCCAGCTCGGCGGTGTTCACCTCCTCGCAGCCGGCGAACAGCTGCGCCCGGTCCTCCTGCACGAACAGCGTGATGTTTTTCCAATGACCCGTGGCCAGATCCACCTCTTCGATGGAAACCACCTGCTGCTTGTTCTCGGTGGAGTAAACGATGTCCAGCGTGTTCGCCTTGCCGTTGGAGACGATCTCGAAGATGGGTCCGGAGCCGTCTCGCTTCTCCACGGTCAGGAGGCTGCCCCTGGTCCTCTTGAACTGCTTGAAGTTGAGCAAAAGTAGGAAGCCCCTCTCGGCGTGGACTGAGTCGATCAGGTCCCTAAAGGCGCTCTCGGGGACCGGGGGGATAAGGTCCGGGTTGAGGATCCTGTAGGCAGGGCTGTATGGGTCGTCTCCCTTCGCCAGGGCGACCCCGTGGTTCTTACTGGGGACTCGGATGAGCTCAAACAAATCAAACACACTATTGTCGTCTCGATTCTCTGTGGGTGAATAATAAGATGCAGTGAGCATTTCACTGCAGGATTACTGAAGATTGTTTTAAGGCGATGCAAACTTTTTTCTTTTAATTCTAGGATCAACTTAGTGCTGGAAATGCTGGAAAAAATGTAATCTGAAATTTAAATAATTCAAACTCACCTGCGACTCTCGCACCCTCACAGGTCCAAAGCATCAACAGCAAAAATATTCCAGTCACCTTCATGGTGCAGCACGAACCTGCTAACGCAATTAAATCAAAATATCCAACCATTAAGGACTGGGTTGCAACAAGTACGCTATATGAGCAGTTAGAACTCAAAGAGAAATATTTTGCTACTCACCTGTTCGCCTTGATAAAAAAAAGCTTGGAAATCCCTTTAAAATATGTAAAAAAACAAACAAACAAACAAAAAAAAAAGACAACCAATAATTCCAAAGTTCTTATTTAAAAAGTTTAAAATCCGCAGCGAAATGAGGAATAAAAAAACTGGCTTGTCTTTTTCCTCTTAACCTCATTGAAAATGTGCTTCCTCTGGTATCCAACGCTAAAAAAACTCCCGTTTTAACCTGAGGGAGCACAAAGTGTTATTTAAATAGTTTGATGCCTTCCCTAAAGACGTGGCCTCGTCCAATCATGGTGAGGAGAGAAAAAGGGACGAGCTTATCCTTTTTAGAGAGAGAGGGGAAAGGAAGACAGGGCGTCGTGGAGGGAGGAAAAGAGGGGGGAACTGGACGAGGGACTTGCGCTGCAATCAGACTCTTAATGGACCAGTGTTTCCTCTCCCTGCTCCCATCCATCACCTCTGGGGCATTTTCACCTCACAGAGAATGTCTCAGAATATTTCATACTTTATAGTTTCACTGGTTTTTGTATATTAGAAATTAAAATTTTCTTTAAAATTATTTACACAACCCGTTGTGCTAAACTGAATATTACTCTCATGTGGATGTCTCCTTTTCTAGACCTTTAACAAAATATAGTTTGTCTTTTTTATACATATGTTCAAACGAATTTCTCATACATTTCAGGATTTTTTTCCCGTATATTTTCTCTATATTATTTGTTCTCTATATAATAAACTGTGATGAGCTTCAGTTTTTGGGATTGCCTTTCAACCACCTTTTGCAGTTTCAGCTTCAACCACTAGGAGCCGACGTGAGTTTACTGCAGAAACTGAACCTGAGGCATTTCAAGGTGGAGCTGCAGAATACCTGAAGTGCTTTATGAATTATGGGGAGTTCGTTGGGATTTTTATACATAAAATTGAATAATTTTATGTAAAGTGTTATATTTGTAATACGTTTATGGTTATTTAGTAGTATACTGATAAGAAACCTTAAGAGGACACTTTTCCCACAAGCATTGAAAATATTCAGCTCAAGATGTTTCATTATCATCTAGTGTCATCCAACACTTTTCTTAGTAAAAGGTGTACTAAATCAAGTTCAAACCAAACAAATGTATCGGCTGTTATCTGAAAGACATGCAGAGTGATGCAACTTTATCACATCACCCAGTTACCCACTAAAGATTTTTTCTTGTTATATCTTTTGAAAACAAGTGAGATATTGAACAATAGTTCTGTTTTATCTATTTCATTGGGTCAAACTGGTGAGTCTCCTTCCACAAGATTCAAACAACAGTTTGCTCAAAGTTTGGCCTTTTCCTCCTGACTGAACTGGTGTAATTTAACCATATTTGTATGCTGACTCACTTGCACACACTTTTTCAAATCTACCCACAAACCTTCTATGGTCTTGAAATCAGGGCTTTGTTATGGCCACACAAAAACATTGACTTTGCTGTCCTTAAGCCACTTTGTTATTTATTTGGCAGGAGGGTCAGTATCTGTTTTGAAGATCCATTTGTGCCCAAATTTCCTGGGTGATGTCTTGAGATGTTTATACAAATTGTCCAATTTGATGATCTTTTCTTACGATGCCATTTATATTCTGAAGTACACAGGTCCCTTTTGCATTAAAATGCACCACTCCCATACTTCACAGTTATGAGGGGACTTTTTGCTCATTATAGCCTAAACTTTATTTGTCTCTAAAAATTGTGTCTTTCTCTTTGAGTGGCCTTTTGGCCCATGTTGTTACAGGATTTGGAAAATGACACTCTCTTACCATCTTGAACCCACATCTTCATCTTTACAGTGTATGTCAATTTGTAGTTTTACTTGTGTATTAGGGTGGGTTTTACCTCACAAAAGTCAACAGAACAAAAATAATGAGTGACTACTTGGCCACTGATTATGTCCTAAGATCATGTCGAGTAAAATACATGGACCAACACAGTGTTCTGCATCATTTTACCAACTTGGGTTTCTACAATATCAACAGCACTTTTACAGTTTTCTACAAGGTAATAGTAACATGTGAAACTCCTTTTGCCAATAGTCTGGCACTCTCTATAGCAGGGGTCTCCAACTCCAGTCTTCAAGAGCTACTGCCCTGCAGCCTTTAGATACATCCCTGCTCCAACACAATTAAATCAAATGATTGAATTACCTCTTTAGCATGCCATCAAGTTTGGCAAATCCTGGTAACAAGACATTAACTGGATTCAGGTGTGTTGGAGATGCATCAAAGAGCTGGAGGATAGTAGCTCTCAAGGACTAGAGTTTAAGATCCCTTCTAGAGACTTTACATCAACGAGAGTCCTGGGTCATCTGATATACTCTCCTCTTTTTAATTTACACTATACATTTTCTAAAGGATTTAGGTCTGTAGCCTGAGGTTACCAGGGAAGGGGATTGGTTTGATGCCTTGGATTATTTTCCAGTTGAAAGACCCAGTAATGACCCATTTTCATGTTTTTTGACAGAGGCAGCACATCTTTATTTAAAAATGTGTTGGTATTTTGAAGAGAATCCAGCCCTCAGCCTTACAGATCCTCTGCCATGCTTAACAGCAAGAATGATAATCCAGTTCTACATTTGAATGATCTGCTTTATTCCAGACTCAACTTGGAGTACAGAGGCTAAGAAGATTTGCGTTGGTGTCTCATACCCCAGGTGAACATGAATACACCGATTACAAAGGAAACCTTTCTAGATACAGTGATTAACCTAAAAAAAGTAAACTATGAAATAAAAACTGTGAACTAAGAGATCAAAAGGGAATAAGCAAACTCAATTCATAACTTAACTGAAAACCCAAAACTTTAAACTCCATTTCTTAATCCCATCAAACCATTTTTCTCAGTACAACAATTTGTGATGTCCAACGTATACCTCTTATAACAACGTGAAGTGTTTCAGCAGATTTTTTCAACAATATTAGATCATTTAAAATGGGTCCTCAACATCAAAAACAAATTTCATTTAAATAAATACTTTTTAAGATGTTTAAAAGAAAGTACTTTAGATAAACGGGCTGCACGGTGGTGCAGTTGGTAGCACTGTTGCCTTGCAGCAAGAAGGTCCTGGGTTCGATTCCCGGCCGCGGGTCTTTCTGCATGGAGTTTGCATGTTCTCACCGTGCATGCGTGGGTTCTCACCGGGTACTCCGGCTTCCTCCCACAGTCCAAAGACATGCCTATTAGGTTAATTGGTCACTCTAAAATTGCCCTTAGGTGTGTGAATGAGTGTGTGCATGGTTGTTTGTGTGTTGCAGTGCCTATCTCCAACCGTCATTGGACGAGAGGGATACATTCCGGAAAGGTCGCCCCTGAAAACACATTAAATCTCAATTTGAAAAAAATGTGCTGGATATCCATACTTATATGGAATGGGTAATGTGTCTGAAGCAAAAGATGCCACATTGTTTGATGAAATGAAAATGATCAACCAACAGAAAGCTTAATCCAAAGTCACCAAGAAATTTAAACTGAAAAACTGATGCGGCGAGTTGGTCCAATTTGCTGAAATGTCATTGCCGCAACTTAAAATAGTACTCAGTAGTTTGTATGGCCCCCTGCTATGCATGCCTGACAACATCACAGCATACTCCTTATGAGTTGACACCTGGGGTATCTCCTCCCACGTCCTCACCGGGGCATCACTGAGCTGCTGGACAGTCTGAGGTGCAACCTGGTGGTGTCGGATGGACCTAAAGATGATGTCCTAAAGATGTTCTATTGAATTAAGGCCAGCGGATGCACTGGCTCAGTGTTGTGTGGTTCAGATACCAAGGTATTAGGGACACATTGTATTTCATCCTGGGGGCCCAGTCCCTGAGAGGTCTAGAGGGTGGGATGCCCAACAGAGCCCAGCACAGCCCCCATGGCCCCACCACTCTGGGACATGGCCCGAGCACCCACACAGACAACACCCCACCATTACAGACTGTACCCTGAAGGGCTTCCCCATGGCACTGCCATGATCCCTTGGCCATCCCCAGCCCTCAGTCTCCGCTAAACTGACATAAACTCCACTGCCTGAGCCAGGGAACCACGCCATGCCCCCCCGAACTCAACCGGTGTGTAGCATTCTGATGAATGCAGATGTGTATGTCTAAAGTGCATTAATAGTGGAGTTATGGGTAAGGTGTATAAGACCCCACTGCTTGCTGACAGAAGAGTCTCCTCCAACCCAACCCCAAAGCCCTAAGTGTCTCCAGTGCATTAAGATTGACGTGGAGGATGGGGCTACATATAGCAGAGGGGGGGGGAACTGTATGGTTCTCCCCACATCCCCACAAGGTCCATCGTCTCACACCCCAAGACTGTGTGATGTGAGGGACGAGGGGGCTGATATTAACAACCGATGTTTATTTCCATCTTCTTTTTATTTTGTATATGTATTTCAGGAGGGGGAGGGAGACATTTATATCTCTATATATAATGGACATTAATGCCAGTGGCCCAATGGAGGTCAATTTGTGGGGGTCTGACAGTACCAAAGGAATGAAAAAAAAAACCAAACAAATATGGCAAAAAAATATACATAATCAGTATAAAAACAGAAGGAATAATAGAAAAGAAGAATGGAGAAACAAGAAAACAAGCCGAAGAGGAGGGAAAGAACTAAATAAAGAAAAACATTGTGAAGTACAAGTATGTACATGCCATGCAACTTCACCTGAACAGAATAACCCATTAGAAAATACATTATACACATTTATGTACAGGAAGTTGATGAGTGACATTTTATGACAGCTGAACAAAACCTTCCATGACCCCCCTCCTGCTGCAGAGGTTTAGCTTCCAGACAGGTCCCAGTCTGGCCTTAGGCTTCTTTCTGATTCTTGATAATTCAACACGCCTTCCTGCAGTAAGTCACTTTCCGGTAATGTAGCATCAAAAGGGAAATGAGTGAGGAGTGGTAAAACATGTCAGTCATCCTGAGGGCTTCATGTGCACTTGAATCTATATGATGCTTCAGTGGAAATCATCTATGCATGGTTGGCTGTGCTGAAGCTAAGAAGAAGTGATAGCTGGTGGAATAATTTGCTTGTTGACTGGGATAAATTCCAGCACCCCTCACAGAATAAAGCATTAATGGGATGATGGAGTAATATCCGGTAAAACCAACCAACATTAGGATCTTCCAATTTTCCCTAGGGGTCTTAATGTTTGTCCATCCCCTCCTTGCAATTTATCACTGATAAGGTGATTTGTTTTCTTGTCAGCTGCTCATATTAACATTAAATCTGGCAGGCTTTTAACCCTGCATATCATCTTTCCTATTTGATCATCAATGAACTGAAAGGAGGGTTTGGGTTAACACAAAAAATGGATCAAATAAATTACATACAAAGCCAGTGCAAAGTTTACACACACTCATCATTAGCAGGAGTAAAGCTGAGGTGGTAGTATTATGCTCTGGGGCTTTTTTTTGCTGAGGATAGAGGACAACCTACAAGTTCTTTAATTTCCTTTCAGGGTTGAAATATGGACATAATAAAAATAAACAAAAAATTGTTCATTAAATAGATAAAGTAAGGTAACATTATCTAAAATATCCTCCCCCAGCCCTAAACTCAACCCTATAAAAATGTATGGACAGTAATTTAGACGTTGCACAATGTGGATGCAGCAAATAGAAGAAGGACTATTTCCAACTGTTACAATTTCAAATCAACAGCTAGATGGTGGAAACCTGGACACAACTGGGTATAAAAGGTATGAGGAAGGCTAACATTAAGCTTTTGGAATGGCCTTGACATTTTGTAAATTCTCAGACTGTGCCTAAAAGTTGAATCCATAGCAGAAAACAAACCAATTTAAATGAGCTGCACCATTTCTGATAAGAATTGCCCAATATCCAGCCAGAATTATGGCAGGACCTTGTTCATGGCTACAAAAGCATGTGCTTTCTTTTGCATTATATTGGACATTTAACTAAATACTAGTGGGGGATGTACTGTATGTATATTTTTGAGCCTATGTGTAAAATTCCGTCCCTGTATGGATTGAAGAACTAGAACTCGTACCCAATTCTTAAATAATTTGTTTTCATTTAGTTCTCCTATTTGCGATAATGACAGCGTGTAAACTTCTGATCTGCACTGTGGGTACATGTTTTTAATGTTCAGCTTGAGTTTAGCTTGCAACAGAGACATTTGCTTTCCATTTTATATCTATCACTCTGAAAGTATTTAGAAAATAGTTTTAAGTCCAAAGTTATTCTTTCCAGATGAGCTTGAAAAGAAAAATGACCTAGATTTCATCACCTCTCATGTTTATTATGCCAGTGAGTTTCTGATAACGGCCAAACTTATAACCACATGTGCTGACAAATCTATGACAGTTTTCATATGATCGTGTTGTATCAACAGAGCAGCATACGCACGTGTGTCTGCTTCCATCACCTTTTGGACTTGCTTTTAAAGAGAAACTCAAACCTTGGCTCTAATGTAACTGGAAATAAAGTATATGCTTTCATTTGCGCCCGACCTGCACTTAAGTTGTTTTAAGCTAGTCAACAAAACATACAATGCACTATACAGTTATTGGTAACCCTTTCAAAAATGTATAATGCCTTAAAATAAATTAATATTTCATTGCAGTAACATCAACTCTGAAACTTTTTTTAAATCCAGTCTTTAATGTGAGCACATTTATACTGAGGAAAGTTGGTGCAAACAGAATCACCATTGCTAGAGAAATTTATTTTAAATATCCTAGCCATACTCTGTGGCAAGATTACAAGAGCCTTTGGAAGAGAAACAGCCCCACAGCATCACACATTCTCCACCGTACAGCTGGCAAGAGGTACAGATGATTCAAGTAAATGTAGTAAAATTCAACAAAGCTTACATCTTTATTTTGGTGATGCGACAGAAAAAATACCTCCCGGCATGTCTCCCAAACAAACCATTTTATAGATTGTGTGCAACGATTGTTATGGAGACTTGGTGACCGTTAAAAGGATACTCATTGTTCCAAATATTAGAGGATCAGCATGTAAAGTAAAATATGTGAATTCAGCAACACTTGTACAGCTCTTACAGTCGGTAAACAACTGCTGCTTCATTTTTCTGTCTGCTGAACTGTTTATTTTTCACCTGTTCCTGGATATTGTTGATGCATACTCAGATAATGTTGGTAACAATAGAAACAAACTGTGATCAAGAAGCTTAATCTACCATTTTTGATATGCTGTATATAACACAGCATTTTCTGCTCTGTCCTTTTTGCTTTGGTCTTCTACAAGTGACACCAGACCAAATAGCAAAAATTATCTCCCACATTAGCAGTCATGGCTTACGTACAGGCGAAAATGTGTTTTATTTGCTAAAAGCAGTTGATGGAAGCTTTGCAAAGAATGCCTTTACTTTTTGTTGCCATTGTTGATAAGAAGCAAATAAAAACATTGTGAGGGACACTGGGAGGGAGAACAGTAGAAGGGAATTATTCATATAACATCAAACACATCATATCAGAGTCCAATTGTTGGACAAGATTGTAGTCCAGTTGTTTAGCAATGGAGCTGTGTGGCATTTGCTGCTTGTAAAATTCTGGAAATATGTGTCCTTTTGTGACACAAGCTGAACAGTTATAAACTTTTGACAGTTAATTTTCACAGTGACAATGTCTAATTGGATTACAGCTTCTTAGGTGTGATAATGTTTTTGCTCAGCCTGTTTTGCATGCTTTGGATTTGTGAGAACTCAACCATGGCAAAACAGGTGGAACTGGACATTTTTAATACGACACATTTTGAATTATTTTTTTGCCGTTTTGTTGACTGAACATCCACTTGGTTCCACTTGAAGTAACCCTGCTGTTCTGCTCAAATACCCTGAAACACCTTTTTTCAACATGGCAGTCAAACAAGATATGTTTACTTTCTTTTTTGTTCCACATTGGTTTAAGTCAGAGTATTATACTACTCCCAGACCATTGGATGAGCATTTGCCTATTCTGACTATTTGTGACAAATGAAACTAGACATGATATTCTCTGGACCTCAGAATTTTTATTTATTTTTTTAGCACTTTTTAGCACTATAGACCAACAAACCAACTCCTACCCACTCTCTTTTCTCGGTAATTTAAATAAATTACTCATTGCAGTCTTTATCCATGACATTACAGTAGATGGGCCCTGTACTCAGAAAAATATGTTTGCAACAACAGGCTCAGCTGCTCAGTGATTTTTAAATATCTGACTATGTATAGGAATGTTATGTTGATGCAGTTCCATTTTCAGCCTATTAGGTCGTTACGGTGTGCCAGGTTCTTTTTATGGCTTTCCAAGGACAATGTACTTTGCATCCCTTAGCACCGTGGGCTGGGGAGGAAAAAAGGTGTTTGGATGTTCTGTATCATCTGATGTAATTGCTGCTGAGAGTGTAACTGAAGATCCTATTTAATTCTAATGGGGCTTCCAGTAAAATGTTTTCCCCAGATTTGGTCAATTAACACAAAGGGCTGTTTTGAGCATTAGCAGTGTTGCAGCTGTTGAACCGCTGTTTGGCTACCAGTGTTACACAAAGCAGCAGCTGGGGAATTAATATTGATCCTGAATAGACTGTATGCATTGCAGTTTATATCATAAAGTAAAAATGTAACGCCAAAAATCACAGTTTGTGACTGGGGTAGCATAGAACATAGAGGCAAAATGCGTATGGAGTATTTTGGTCTTATTAAAAAAATAAATTTTTTTGTCAACAATTAGTGCTTAAATTTAATAGCCATATAGTATAGCACAGCTGATACTAATAAATTATTATACTATTAATGAGCTATTAGCAATGTTCATAGATCAATAATATTTGTGATGGGACTAGCACCTACCACATGTCTTGATGCCCAAGCAGCAGGAAAAGAAAAACAGTCCTACTCCTCCAACAGCGACAGCGTTTCACCAGCCTGTGTTCCGTTTCCATGGCAATCAAATGCAGTACTGGCTCAAAATATTAGCTTTGCATTCCTTCTATAGATCTTCACCTAAATTAATAGCCAATTATTTCTTATGATTGGCTATTGTCTTATCAGAATGGCCAATAATTAGAAATTGATTGCGTGGCAATATTTTATTTGCCATTGTATTTATAATGACGAGATTGTGCGTCATATTTTTCAGGATATTTTGGTTGTAATTAACACTTCTTTGGGCAGATGTTGCCTTTCTCTCTTCTTAAACCTTGAATGTTTTCTATTTTTTATGACCATTCTCCACATCAGATAATTTATATCTTAATCACATCTAGATGCCTAAATATATTAAGTTGCTGCAGTGTGATGGGCTGATTTGGTGTTTATGTTAACAAGTTTAACAGGAGTACCTCATAAAGTGGGCAGTGAGAGTAAGTTTGGCAGCAGACCCCTCTAGTATGTCCAATTGGATTCAGAGGCATCTCTATGGAGATGGTCAAAACCGAAAACAACATATGTGTCTTACTTGCGGGTGTCAATAACCCATCTTTTTATCTAGGAGAAACAATAGACGAAAAAAACAGTGCTATAGTTGTTTTCGGCAGGTCAGCTCCAAGTCAGGCTCAGCTAAATGCTCTACTGCCATGCCTCCATCTCTAAGCACACTATACCCAGTAAACTGACTTCCTCCATACTTTCAAAGTTTTCATGTCCGCCCTCAAAACTATAAACAAATTTCAGAACAAGGGGTCACAAAAATAATTTCTCAGTTTAGGAGATGTGTGCATACATTCTCAAATCTGTATTTAAATTTTAAGCTGTTCTATAATCCACTGACATCACAAGTCCTTTATTTGACCTAATTAAATGTAACAGGATACTATTGAAGTCATGAAAGTGACTGGAATACAAAAGGCATTCTGCGACAGGTGCTTTGAGTTGAGGCTGTTTTAACAGATGTTAATGCAGCCCCACTGGTCTGGATTCAGTCTCAGAACTGATAGACTGGGTCCCTTTGAAAAGAGTGCGACAAATGACTAAACATAGGACTCATTTTTCAAATCTGCACATTAGTTTATCTTCCGCAGTCAGTATCAACTCTGATTTTCTATTTTTTTTCTTTTAACATTCTTTTAAAGCCCTTGATAAATGTAATCATAAAATGCAAAGTCTGGATACGTTTCAGATTCTGTCTTGTGATTTCTTTGCTGGTTATGCGCTTCCAACACCACACACATTTGCACACCATAATACGAATCATGTTCAGGAGTTTAAAATTTTTAGTTTTTGTTCTCTCTTGGAAAATGGCAAACAATCGATGGCCTTTTCTGGCTCCATAGTTCATAGGTCCATCACTCGAAGAAACAAACAAACTGTATTGACTTTAGCAAAAGCAGCAATAGACATTGTCCACAACATTTATTTGAACATACAGAGTAGGTCACCTTCTACGTCAACATTCTTGGCATACCTTGGCAAAGCACGTAAATATCCCCAGAGGCGCATTCCAAACAACATGTCTTTTAATGTGCTGTAAAAAAAGTGTTTTCCCCGTACAGATTTTTTTTTGTTGTTGTTGTTTATTCACATTTACATATTTCAGATCATCAAACTAATTTTGATATCAGACAAAGATAACTTAAGTAAACAAAAGAGCACAATTTTCAAATGATTTTATTTATTGAGGGGAAAAAAATTTAAATCAGTGTATAAATACAGTATAATGTGTAAATAATATGGCCCCTATGGTTAAATGTTGAATAAGTTGTGAATTACCACAATCTTTTTGGACAGCTGTGTTCAAATTCACTAGTAACACCCAGGTCTGATAACTGCTAGGCCTATGAAACCAAAAAATCAGTCAGTCAGTCAGTCAGTCATTTTCTACCGCTTATTCCATAGTGGGTCGCGGGGGAGCTGGTGCCTATCTCCAGCAGTCTATGGGCGAGAGGCAGGGTGCACCCTGGACAGGTCCCAAAAAATCAATACAAGCGAAATAAATACAAACCTCTCTGACATCAAATGGGCTAAAAGATCTATGATCTATTTTAGTACCTAGGCGTCTTCATATAAGCAACACATAAAGCCCAGCTATAAAGTAATTTAAGAACACATCAGAAGTAAAGTCAATGGCATATGTCACCCTGAATGGTTCCATTGCCTTATTTTTAAGGCTTTGAGAATCCAGCGAACAACAGTGACAGCCATTATCTATCAATGGAGGAAACATGGAACAGCAGTGAACCTTTCCACTAGTGGCCAGCCTACCTAATTACTCCAAGTGCTAATCGACAGGAGGAGTCGTTGGGAGAGTTTCAAGGCCAAAACCCCTGCTGACCAAAAAGAATGCAAAGGCTTAAACAACATTTGCCAAATAGCATCATGATGTTTCCCAACAATGTTGGAAGAATATTCTGTAGACTGATAACTCAAAAGTGAACCTTTTTGAAGTTGAACATGAGTAGTGTGATGATAGAGAATAGAACATGGTGGTAGTAGTGTAATGAGGAGTTGCTTGGCTGCTTTAGGACCTGGGAGACTTGCTGTAATTAATGGAACCATCAATTCTGCTCTCTACCAATATTTAGACGATTCTTATCTAGAAGGTTAATGAGAATGTCATCAATTATTGACATTAAGTCGAAGTGCAAAAACCACAAATAAGGTTTAGGAGAGAACAAATCAAAGTCAACAAAGTAAACTCATTCCAATAACAGTTTTTGGCTATTATTTAAAATTTCTATAATTTTCAGAGGTGTCAAAGTTTTCTTTTCTGATATCCTAACTGCTGTTTCTCTCTACGGTTTGACTAGATGTCAGTGCTCCCACATTTCTGGAGATCATTTCCAGGTTTATTTATATAAAAGAAAGTGGGCATGAGCAAGAATGAATACGTACAGACGTGTTGAGCCAAACAAAGCAAAACAGTTAGATGAGTGTTGTCAATCGCTTGGAGTTCTGTGGATAAAATAGAAGTCGAAACAGTGAAAAAAATAATACATAAAAGCTCTGGGAAGCAAAGGCTGCTCATCCTGACATCCGAATGTTGCTTTCATTAACTAATGGTAATGGTTTTGTTAAAGGATATTTAGCATACTTCACTTATTCATTCTGTCTACGCACGCTGTATTCACTGATCATCATTAGATGTATTCTGCTTTGAAGGTTAAGGCTTTAGCAGTGGTCCAAGATCCTTAGACCTGAGGAAATATTATGTTTTTTTTTTGTTTGTTTTTTACCTGTAGCTTGTTATTTAGTGGTTTATTGGATATTTATTATTTAAGTTAAAACTCTCGTGTGAGATGTGGTTCATCAATGTAAGTTTGGATGAGTTGCTAATTAATTGTTCAGTGAATCCTCCCAAATAAATTAGATTAAATGATTGCTCCATCAAGTTATCTTTTTGTGCAATATACAGTACCTTGCAAAATTATTTATACTCTTCCTTCGAAGTTTTAAACATTTTTGTCACAGTATAACTTTAACCTTTAATGTGTTTTTTTTAGGATTTTATGCAAAAAAATCTACACAAAGTAGTGCATAACTGTGAAGAGAAAGAAAAATGTAAGTTTTTTTCATTTTGTTTTTTGCTAATACAAATATGAAACATCTACCTTGTATTTGTATTTAGCATCCATCAGTCAATGGTTTCTAAAACCACCTTTTGCAGCATTTCCAGCTGTATCTTTCAACTTTTGCAGATTCTCCTTTGCAAAAAGCTCAGTCCGATTGGATAGAAGTTTCCATAAACATCCATTTTCAAGTCTTCCATGTAAATTCCTAACACTGATTTGGGTCTGGACTTTGTCTTTCCCAAATTAACACATGGGTACATTTGAAACCAGTTTTTTACATACTCTACAAAAAATGGCAAAATCTTTTGTCCTCACTGTCTCACATTAAATCAGTCTTATCCTTTCCTGTTTTAGGTCACTGAGCGAGGAAGAAGTATAGAATAGAATAGAATAGAATAGAATAGAATAGAATAGAATAGAATAGAATAGAATATATTTTAATGTCATTGTCTCAAGTACAACGACATGGAAAAAAAGGTTTCTGGTCTGGGAATAGGGAAATAAATTATGTGGGCTTTGTTGCTTCCAGGACTGTAAAACTTGAGCAGAAATGTTATTTCCAAATAGACAAGAACCCAAAACAAGTAAGCCTAAAAAGTGCAAATATCTAGTTTCAACTGCAGTTACACTTGTTGATAAGTAGGTTCAAATATGCAATCCCTTATCAGTATAAAGAGCCTTTTGTTAACTACTGGGTTTTATCTTTGAGACTGCCTTGCCCAACAGCCATGACAAGAGATGGAGTAACACAAGTAAAGGTAAACAAAATTCAATTTCAATTCAATTCGATTCAATTCAGTTTATTTATATAGCACCAATTCACAACACATGTCTCAAGGCACTTCACAAAAGTCAGGTACATACATTCCAATTAATTCTAATCATTGAACAGTGCAGTCAGATTCAGTTATTTATACAAATTGGAGAAAAAATTGTTCTATCAAAGGAAACCCAACAGATTGCATCGAGTCAGAGACTTGTAGCATTCCTTCCTCCTGGATGAGCATGTAGAGACAGTGGACAGTCACTGGCACTGACTTTGCAGCAATCCCTCATACTGAGCATGCATGTAGCGACAGTGGAGAGGAAAAACTCCCTTTTAACTGGAAGAAACCTCCAGCAGAACCAGGCTCAGTGTGAGCGGCCATCTGCCACGACCGACTGGGGGTTTGAGAGAACAGAGCAGAGACACAAAGAGAACAAAGAAGCACTGATCCAGGAGTCTTTTCTATGGGAAGGAAAAGTAAATATTAATGGATGTAGCTCCTTGAGTCGTTTCATCTAGACAGAAAGAACAGATAAACTCTGAGCCAGTTTTCAAGGTTAGAGTCTGAAATAGAGCACATATAATTCGTTACAGTAAAAGCTCAGTCAGTAGCTATGTCTAGGAGAGAGAAAGGGTTAAACACTGAAAGACAGGGTCATGTGGATCATCGGTAGAGGGTGAGCATTAAGTTGTTGCCAGCAGAAGCTTGGACGATGCCCCCCTCCAGAAAGGTGTCACAGGTAGACACAGAGTCAGGCCAGGTGTAGCTTCTAGGAAGGAAAAGAGAGAAGAACAAAGTTAAAAGGTGAAATAACAGCAAATAATACAAAATTGAAGAGTAGTGTGAGAAGTAGCAAAGAGGGTGAAAGTGGTCATTATGTCCTCCAGCAGCCTAAGCCTATAGCAGCATAACTACAGAGATAGCTCAGGAAAAACCTAAGCCACTCTAACTATAAGCTTTATACAAAAGGAAAGTTTTAAGCCTAGCCTTAAAAGTAGACAGGATGTCCGCCTCACGGACAATAAAACTGGGAGCTGGTTCCACAGGAGGGGAGCCTGATAACTAAAGGATCTGCCTCCCATTCTACTTCTAGAGACTCTAGAAACCACCAGTAAACCTGCAGTCTGAGAACGAAGTGCCCTGTTAGGAACGTATGGAACAATCAGACCTCTGATGTATGATGGAGCTAGATCATTAAGGGCTTTATATGTGAGGAGGAGAATTTTTAATTCTATTCTGGATTTAACAGGGAGCCAATGAAGGGAAACTAAAGTAGGAGAAATATGATCTCTCTTTTTAATTTTCATCAAAACTCTTGCTGCAGCATTTTGAATCAGCTGAAGGCTTTTAACTGCACTTTGTGGACATCCTGATAGTAAAGAATTACAATAGTCCAGCCTTGAAGTAACAAATGCATGGACTAGTTTTTTAGCGTCACTTCTGGACAGGATATTTCTAATTTTGGCAATATTCCGGAGGTGAAAGAAGGAAATCCTAGAAACCTGTTTCATATGGGATTTAAATGATATGCCCTGGTCAAAAATAACACCAAGGTTTATTACCGGACGTCAATTTAATGCCATCCAGGTTAAGTGATTGAATAAGCAGTTTCCTTTTTAAAGACTCCGGTCCAAAGACGACAACTTCTGTCTTGTCTGAATTTATAAGCAGAAGAATCCTAACAACAATAAACAATAAACCTGAACAATAAATTGCAAATAACAAGTGAAAAAAAAACATGAGACATGGACATCAGGGGATCATTAATGCAGTTATTTGTGAATGAATGTATGAATAATTTCCTGATGTTTATGCAGTGTAGGCACAACCAACTAAAGTGAGAGATAAAAGTTCCCACTAAAGGACACAGGAGAGGTGTGGTTTTTCAAGAAAGGAGACATCTGGCCCAGTTTTCCCAAACAGTTCAAAGACCTGCATCCTGATGCTGTAGCACAGATGAGGTAGATATAGATGCAGGAAGCAGACCATCATAGAGATGCTTCATGGCATACTTTCATGATGTTTAAAATTCTTTTTCATGCATCAAAATTGGATGTTAGCTTGCTTGATAAAACATCTTGTCATGTTTCTTCATGTTAACTGTATGACTAAACATCCATTGAGAAATTAGCAGTTGCATTCTCTGCAGTTCAATGTCTTTACAAAAGGCTTATATGAGCTCTGTTTTTAGACTGAGAACCCCCTTCAGTGGGGTTGGTCTCAGTAGGACAAATCCTTTGTTTACTAAATCTATCTGACAAAACAGATGTTAACATTTCTGTCACGCAGACATTCATTTGAGTGTTTATTTAAAGCCTTTCCGTTTGCAGGTCCATGTTTGACATTTTATCCCTTGGTTGGTGCAAACAACCTTCTCTAAAACTTGTTTCTGTCCCGATGAGACTTATTCAAATACAAAAACATAAATTCTGATCTCTGTTATGTTTTAAAAGGATTTTATGCAATTGTAATCAGCTATTCTTTAATACATCTGTGTCTGTGGGAGAACACTGAAAGTGAAACAGAAGCTATTGTGCTGGCTAACAACTAGGCTTAAAGAAAACGATTCATGTTAGGCCTCCCATACAGCAGGGGTCCCCAATTTGATTCCTCATCAGCTACTGTTCTGTGACTTTAAAATCCATCCCTGCTCCAACACAACTGAATCAAATTAATAACTTGTTACCAGGCCTCTGCAGAACCTGATAGCAAGATGAGGAGCTAAGATTGAAGAGGTTCAGGAGGTGGTGCAGAATCCCACAGAGCTGCGCTGCACAGGCCTTCAGGACTCTAGGGCTGACACGATCTGGTCCTGCAGCCTTATTCTGGTTCAGTCTTTCCAGTTGTCTCCTCACCTGATTTCTTGAGACAAAGGGAGCAAAGGGAGCATTAGCATCTTCTGATTTGGTTGAAGACAACAATGTAGAAGCAGAAGGATCCATGGCTGAGGTGGAAGAAAAAACATTTGCAGTGTGACAGGAAAGCGGTCAAAGGAAGGTGGGATGTCTGCTTGGCTGTGAGTGGGAGAGGAGGACGCTGAGCTTGTTTCTTTTTTTTTTTTTCTCCATGTCCTGTTCGCAGAGTAGCCTACCGCTCAGAATTGTGTCTGAGTGCCAGAAGAAGCCCAACAGATTTACTTTCACAAGTGGAGCATTATAGCTATTGCTTTAAAGCTCTGCTTGATATTTATAAAAGAAACTTTATTAGAAACTGCTTTGGGATTATTTTAATTGTTTCGGACACAGAGACAGAAACCAAAAGGGAAAAATAAGAAGCACGAAAGACAGAGAGGTGGGGCATAAAGGAAAAGGGGAGAGAAGGAGAAAAGAGTGGAGGAGAGAAAGAAGGATAAAGATAATACATGATAACACCCTGCTTGCTTCTATACCTGCAGAAACATACATAATAACTGCTTTTTTACAGAAAGGTGCACGGTACTTATGAATGCAAGATGTATTTAGTGGTAAATGCAGCTCAATATAGAACATTTGTGCATCTGTTAACACCTGAATCTAATCACCTGTGGGTCTGAGTGTGAGCGTGCTTGTGTGTACAAGGTTTCTCCATAAAAATATGCAATAGCGAGTGTGAGGAGCCACAGATCTGCCCTCTTGGACCTGGGACAGATACCGAGGAGAACCGTCGCTGGGACTACCGCAACCCCCACAGAGAAGAGCAGGGGAGAGTCCCAGGGGAACCACACAGCAGCCACAGTGCAGAAGCCCCAGGGAGCTGCAGCCATGAGCCCACAGGTGCTGCTGGCAGCTGTCTATGACAGAGCAGCCATGGACCCAGAGACCCAAGACCCCGGGACATATCACTCCCCAAGCAGAGGCCCGACAGAGCCCAGGGGTGCAGGCCCTGACAAGCAGACACCGGGAGAGAGCACATTACACCAGCGAGCAGAGTTACCAACCACTGGCAGGCAGTGTGGCGGAAAGGAAATAGGCCCCACATTTGATGGGGGGCCTTAACTGATCCAGGAGAGGGAGCAGTCCAAGACCCAACCTGACACAAAAACAGGCACACACAGTCACGCTCACACATTCCTACCCTCATGTGTATACACTCACAAACACTTACACCCATGCACCCAACGTAAAGACAAACAACAATAGACATGGTACACTCACTCACAATCCCCATACATACTCTATATTCCCAGGTCCAGGTGCCGATATCCCATAGGGGCAACCGGCCCCTGGACCCAGGAGGTGGTCCCTTTTCCTCCGAGTGGAGACAGGCAGACTGCCCCAGCACCAGCCCAGACTAGTGCGACACTGCCCGAATTTGAGCGACCCTGGCCCGGATCCCGACCTCGACTCAATCATGGCATGTATGTCCTCTCCATGTGGCTGGCACAGTGCGTCCAGGTCTGTAGCCTCAAAGCAACTTCGCAGGGCTTCTTCAGATTCCTGTGATGATCTTCTCACAGTTCTCTTTATTACAGGCTGCTTCTGAACAAGGGGCTCATATTTTAAGCAGAGAAAAACAAGATTGTGATCTGATTTGCCTAGAGGAGGTCTTGCTTTAGAGATGTATGAGTCCTTGACATTTGCATAAAGCAAAACCAATGTTTTGTTTTCTTTGGTAAAGCAGCTGAAAAACTACTCTACCAAAGAAAGCTGTTATATTTCGATTCTTTGTGCCATACTGTTTTGAACTGTGTGACCCTGATCAAAACCAGGCGAACAAAGTCAAGATCAGACCCTTGGCTGAGCGACCATACCCATGCCATCAGACGGGAATGCCAGGCGAAATGAGCAAGAATGGACAAAGGACAAACTGCAAGTCTCTTTCAAGATATTGAGAGAGAGTTGGTATCGCTATCAAAGAACTGTGAAAACTGCTAGAGCCAAATATTTCACTGATATAGCTAACTCTGACCATCCATCTTGGTCCCCTGGCCTGCTGTATTTGATCATATTTCCCTCTTATTTCTAGAGACACTGGTTACTAGTATAAAAGCATCTGGATCCCCCCTTGATGTTTTCCTTCCACGTTTTCTTAAGGAGGTTTTTCCTAATGTTGGCCCCTTCTTCTTTAACATTATTATCAGCAGCTTGAGATCCAGTGCGGTGCCAAGTACTTTTGAACATGCCTTGATGCAACCTTTGTTGAAAAACCCTGGCCTTGATTCATCTTCTTTGTCAAACTTTAGGCCAATCTCCAAGCTGCCTTTTACATCCAAAATTCTGGAAAAAAATGTTTTACCCCCAGCTGAAGGCCTGGATGGATCTAGAATTTTGGGAGTGTTCCAGTCTGAATTCAAAGCATACCACAGCACTAAATCTGCTCGTTTAAGGGTTTTTAATTACATATTTTTAGCATTGGATTCTGGGAACTGTGTTTTACTTGTGCTCATAGATTTAACAGCTGCTTTTGATACAGTGAATCATGACATCCTCATCTCAAGACTGGAGCAGAGGGTGGGCATCACTGATTCAGCTCTGCAATGGTTTAGGTCCTACATTTCTGATAGGAGTGTCAGTGTGAGGATGGATGATTTTACCTCTGCGTCTGCTGCCCTTCCCTGGGGGGTACCTCAGGGCTCTATTCTTGGTCCTCTTCTGTTCTCGCTTGGCTGTTTATTTGGTCAGGCTATCTGCTCAGGTAGCCGGTCTGCTATTAGCTGCTTAACAGATGTGCTCTTTGTAACTTTTAAACCATAGTTATAACCTGAAGAGTGGATGGCTCTGTTTTATTAGACTATTAATGTGGCCCGTTGACGCTTTCTGCACTCCCTTACCCTATTCTTTCTACACAATTTCCTGTCTGAATACTGTATAAAATAAGAAAGGCCACTAGAGTCTAAAAATAATTTGGCAGTGCATGGCCACATATGGGTAAGGTGCAGTGCTAAATTACTGTATACAAACTCAATTCACTTAGACTCTTTCTCTGGAATCTCATAAAAAGACCTTCAAACCCTAATAATGGCATTATGAATAATTTTAGCGGTATTGAAAACTTGGTAAACCTTGATACAAGTACAGAGGTACTAGTAACCGGTACCTCGATACTAGTAACCATCTACTAGCCTACTAGCCAATGGCAATTACTTGCAGTCAAATCGTGCATTTCTTATATGGGTGACTAATAAAGATAACTTGACAGGGAGGATCATACATTTGCATTTCAGCATTTATGCTTCTGCAACACTTCCAACAATCATTTATTTAGCCCGAAGCTAAGCAAAATCTGCACCAAAAAAAACACAGTATCAACATTGCATGTGTTTAAGTCATGCACATACACAAAATGCAATACTAAACATCAACATTATGTGATTTCTCACTGGCTTGACAGTTTGAATGTATGTTTTATTAGTGTTTGTTTTTTCAACATTAATTTCACCAGGAAAAATCGAATTGGGATAATGTGTTTTACAAAAGCGCCCGCTTTCAGACTGACAGCAGTACAGGTTAAGACAGAGCAAACAACTACCTAACAATCAAACCATATACAAAATTAGGTTAATTAATGAGGAAGAAACATTTATAGCTAGATGTTTATGCCTTAAATTAATTGAGAAGTCTTTAAAATGTTGTTAAGGACACCGTATTCTTATTATCCAAGTAACTTGCTAGGCTCAGAGGAGTCCAAGGTATTTAGATGGAATTTTATTGAGTAGATTTTGTTAAAATACTCCTTCCAGAAATGTTTTGAGGTTCTGTTCTTTATCAGTTGCACACTTCATCAGCACTGGGGGAAAACGACCTCCTGGAACATCTCATTTAACTACATACCCAAGTAAACAGATGATCATTTTTCTAATATCTTACACATAATATAGGAAATATTCCTAAAAGATTTTTTTTTTACATCTCATTATTTGTCAGAGTTGACACTAACCAGGCTTATGTCAGCAGCTCTGTTGATGAAGTATCCAAGCAGCAGAAAAATACAGGACAACAACCAACAAAGGGAGCCATCTCAGGGTCATGAACCCAGAAGAAAAGGACACAAACTCCTGGAGAGGGGGCAAGTCGGTGACATACAGAAAATTCTCATCTGAGGAATTGTAAAGCATATGTTGGTGCTTGAACTCAAAAACCCCACGGTACAACCAAATTTAAAGCTCTGACGTCTGTTTTAAAGATAAATAGTCAGAGCTCCGTCACTCACATGGATGCTATCTTCCAAGGTTTGAAATTTGTAGTAGTTATTTCATCTTTAGATTTACAAACATGTCACTGAGACTGATAAATGACAGTGATGAGATAATGGGTCAAAATAAGAACAATAAAATGCAGAAAGATTCTATATTTAGCTTTAAACAAGGCTGGACTGGAAAAAAAACAACATTTGGCCCAGGCATTTTTGATCCAGGTGGCACATTATGATTGGTCAGATATCATCTCTGCAGATGATCCTCATAAATATGTTTTCGTACATTAGTATTAAGATATTAAACAATTTTGCCAATAAAACAAAAATATATATATATAAGAACAGTTGTTTATATCTTTATGCTCACCCTTTATAAAATAAAAATAATGCCATTAGTTAAAACTAAGATGGTGGTTCAGTGTTTTTTATGGGGGCACAGAACAAAACAGTGAAACAAAAAAAAAAAAACGGCCAAAATTTTATTGTTTCAGCTATTAAGTGAGCCACAGAGCCAAAGAGCTACTTGCGGCTCTGGAGCTGCAAGTTGCAGATCCCTGATCTAGCAGATGAAAACTCTGATCCTATCTCCATATGGCTGAAGCTAAAAGTGTTTCAACTTCATTTTTAATTCATTGTTAAAGTAAAACTGTACAAGTAAAAAAATGAAAATGGTCCAGAGGAGGAATCAGTTACGGTTTTGTCCCAGTGCATATCATCACAAGAAATTGATTTTGTATTATGTCTTCAGTACAGGGGCCATAACAGAGGCCAGGACCAGTTCTACAGGGGCACTGGCCCCTATTGGCCCCTGTCTAGAACCACCTATGTGTACATGTTAGCACAATATTGCTGTGGCAGTCAGCTTGCATTAACTAAAAAGTAAAAACAAAGTTAGGGAAACTTTATTATGACGTTAGGACCTTTTTGTTGTCACACATTCACTGCCTCACTCCCTATTTTAATATTTCTGATATGTATAAATATTTGTAGTTTTTGCATGTGGGAGCATCTACCTGCAGATTTTCCTTTATTTGGAGCTTTTCTCCACCACCCATAGAAGCACTTTACATTCTACGTCATAAGTCTGTTCTTAACTGAATCATGATTTGCAACAAAACCGATTAGCAAATTGAGAAACATTTGGGAACATATTGAGAAACATGAACGTTGTCAGGGTTTGGACATTTTTGGACATTGGTTGTGGTCTTGTGTTTTGTTTACTTTTAGCTATATGTTTCATGTTTGTGGTTTTGTATTCATGTTGTTTATTGTTTTCTGTTTCCTGACAGTTCTGGTTTCCCTCTGCCTCCCAGTGTGTTCTCCTCTCGCCCTTAGTTCCCTTGGTGTTACTTTCCTATTTATTTACTTAGAATGGTGTTATTATTATTATTATTATTATAGTTCTCTGGTTTCCTAGCTTTGCTCTCATTTAGTGTCTTGCTGTATGTTTATGTGTCAGTATTGGTTCCTTGCGCTCTCCTATTTATTAGTTTCTTTTCCGTTACTCCTCCCGTCATTAGTTTTCCTCTTTTAGTTATTTATTACTCGGTTTTAGTTCCCTTTATCCTCCAGTCCCTCTTAGCTTTGTTCCCCTAGTTCATCTTTATTCTCCAGTCCCTCCTTTATAGGTTAGCTTTAGTTATTGTTTACTTTTATTCTAGTCCTCGTTTCCTCTGCTTCATTCTCAGTTTGTTCTATCAGTGTTGGTTTAGGTTTGTTTACTTTTGTAGTCAGGGTTTCTTTATGGTTTCTATTTTGCTAAGTGCTTAGGTTGTTGTGTTCTCTCCAGTTTCTCAGTTTCCTTTAGTTCATGTTTATTCTTGATTCTTATGCTTTATTTATCTTGGTCTATAGTTTCGTTTAGGTCTGCTCACTGTCTTGTTAATTAGTCCCTTTCCTCATGCTTTAGTTTTATTAGGTTCACCTGCTCCCTCTGCCTCCCTTCTTCCATGTTACACCTGTTCCCTGTTCCTTTGATTACCTGCCTTTGTCTCCTTCAGTATATTAGTTGGTTTTGTTTCATTGTGTGTCGCTGGTTCCTCCGATCACAACCTCTGATTAAGTTCAGTTTTTGCTATGTTCCTGCAGTGAGTACTCGAGTAAGTTTTGGATTTCTCTTATGCTTGTACCTGCAGGAAATTCTGCTACGTTTTTGCTACGTTTGTAATCTTTGAATAAAGCTGAAGACCGATTCAAAAATGATGCTGCCAAGCTCTTGTCTGCGCTTTGATCCACCCCAAAACCCCACCATGATAAACTTTTGTTAAGGTTGATTGATTTTTAGTCTTAGTGTGGGCTAGTTTTTCTGCTATTTATTTATTTATTTTTTACACTTTTTGACTTTTCACCTCACCTCGGAAGTAAACTCATGGTCCATGCAACCCTGTGCTGTCTGGGTTTGAAAGTGTTTTATAACCATGGTGAACTCAGACTGATTTGTTTCTACCTGCTTGTTTTTTGCTGTACATAAGTCAAATTACACCTATGGAGTCGAAATATAGAAATGCATACAGGTTTCCTATCCTGTTGATGATCTCATACGTCTTAGATTTTGGATGTAATGACATAATTAGGAAGCACAGTGTGTCCCTGCCAGATTACTGGTTCAAGCCTTATCTATTTTAGGAACAGTCAGACGCTATTTTGGTATTAAAAAGCACAAACTTCGCTCACTTATCCTTACACATTTATCTTTAGTTGTTTAGATAGGGCAAAAACAAAACCGCTAGATTAAAATAAAGCACAGTCAGGTAGTGAATATGGGTTCAGGGTTTAAAAATTACAGTTTTTCTTTTCTGTTTGAAAGTCTGCACACTCCAGCATTTTTTTAAGCTATTAAAGTTACGTAAATACCAGATTTATTTAAAATAAGCAGGATTTGCCTGCTTAGTATTAGTAAGGAGTCAGAGAGGAAGGCAAAGTTAAGCCATAAAAAGTATTTTCAGTAAATGTTAAGAATTTAGCTTTTATCACACATCAATATTCTTTGTGTCAGGGGACTTTCTTTGTAGCTGTAAGAAGAGAAGCTGTGCTAAGCCGCTGCACCCCACTGATTTACTACAAGGCCTTCAGCCTTGTTAGTCCAAAAGTGAGTAAGCCTTTTCCTTGCCTTTTTTTTTTCTCTTCCCAACCTGCTATTACATGCCAGGTGGATTACCCCCAGGTGTATGCGGGATATTTGTCACTGGGATGAGCATGTAATAACTATTTTCTGAAATATGAACAAGCTAAGTGTGGTTAAATATGCATCAATGTCTGCTGTATACTAAGTGTGATTTACTGTGTCTGAATGTGTGCAGAAGCATGTATTTGGACCAGTGATAAAAACCTTTTTCAACACAGCAAAGACAAATTATTTGATAATATTAGAAGCTGGTAACATAAATGTGGTCCTAAAACAGAAGGTAAATAAGAGCATCATGCCATCACATGTGTCTGCCTCCTGCGGCATCTTGTTGAGTGTGAATAAAAAGTGGCACATGAAAGACGCATCAGCCTGGACAAACCATAGACACATGACTTAATTGATAAGTGTAGTTGCTGTGAGAGAAAAAGTCATAATAGAAACCTAACCCAGCGTTTAAACACCCAACTGGTGTTTACTGAAAGTGAGTAAGAATGCAAAGAATGTCTGCCGTCTGAACCCCCCCCCCCAACCATCCGAGTTAAACGGTGTCCCAACCAACACTTAAACAGTTTTTATTTTTGAAGTATAATAATACGGTTAAATCACAGTAAAAACTTTAGGTGTTATGACTGTAACCATCTCAAATCGAATTAAAGATTTCCCTGTCTTTCATATTGAATGAAAATTTTGTTGGCCTATATTTTCAAGTTTAAACTTACCATCAAAGTTACACTATGATAATAGATAATTAGGAAATCATACACCTGAATGTCTTATATTTTAAAAGGTTCTGTGAATGAAAACAAATATTCTGCTGGCTGAGTCTCAAGATACTGGGGGTGGTTTTATGCAGGCTGCATCAAGTCACGGACATAAATGACCGGCAGAACTTCCCAGCATTGCCAAATTATTCAATTTGGTTGAAACAATCCAACACTCCAAGTTGCTATACCCCTAGGCATTTCCTGTGACACATTCTCCATCTCTGTGCACGGGAGGCTTTAATACCTACCTAAGGCCTCCCTTAAAGCCTTCCTCATGTTATCAGTTCGCTTCCTGCTTCCTGCCACGACAGCAATACCTGCCTTGGAGATTCACCTTGGTCCATGGGAGTCTACTGCTGGTCCTACTCCTTCAGACTACTTACCATAATTTACCCAGCTGCTTACCTTTGCCAATAAACCTACAGAAATCTGCAACCTTGTTTGAGGAAACAATCAGATACTCGGATCACCACCTGCCTAAGGATCTACAGTCCTCAATCTAATTATTACAAATTAAATAAGACCAAATGTATATACTCATCATACATATCCTCAGAGCTACGCAAACCTCAGTCTCTTTCATCTTATATCATTTTATAACTTCACAGATTGATGAGCAGCTGCGAATAATGGCTTCTTTAAGACTTTCTAACATAACAGATTTTTACAATAAACCTCATCCTAATCTAGGCTATGAAGCTTCTGCGTTCCTGCATTTGGTTTAAAGGAACAAAACTTCTTACCATGACCTGGCAGTGATAAAGCGTTAAGCCACTACTGTTTGTAATAGCAAGCAGTTCTATCAGCATTATCATGACACTTTGTTCCACGGCAATGTCAAGGCCATTTAAGAACCTCTTACCTTATTTAAAGCTAAAATGAACGTATACAAGTATCAAGGTGACCAAGTCTTGTTCTGAATCCCAATAATACCTGTTAGTCCCTCGCATCTGTACAAGAGCTTATTAACTAAATAAAATCACCTTTCTTAACATGGACATCAATAGTTGTACCCCCATCACACTATTGCCTTGTGTTTCCATGATGTAAGATATGCACTCTGTCTGCATGAAGAATACTCGCTCATATGCTCTCATGCTGACAGCTTGGAGTATCTCCAACTGACAAGCGCCTCAGCTACTCTCTGAATAATTTAGCTAATATTTATTTGATCACTTAGGGGTCAAATAGTAATAGAGGGCTGTTAATTTTACACCTTTCATCCCAGTGCACATGTACTATTCTGAACATAAGGACATCTAAAAGAACATGGCTTGATGTTTCATAAAATGCTCTTCATTTGCTCATGTTCAGACCCACATCACACTTTTTTGTAACAATAAAGAAAACAGTGACCGGAATTACAAGATGCCCTGAACAGCAGTCAGTTACGCATGGAACAATGATTCAAACCTCTTTGTCCAATCGTTTAAAGTGTCGCTTTGCTCATTTAGCTATTTTCCTCAGAAGACTAAACAGGCAAAGTGCAATTGAAATAATTAGATTTCTTTCATGTAAATGTTTTTCCATCTTTGTTGTTGTTTTGAGTTGGATGCCAGAATGAAGGTATTAACTCATATAGGAAACTTCAAATTGCACTCAACCATTTAAATACCCAAAAGCACAATGTGTTTATTTCTGGTTGGTTAGGATGTGACTTCTAAAATGTGTTTTCTTTTTCCATTTTCCAGGTCCCTATTTAAGCACCTGAAAACAGTTGCAGCAGTTTATTCATGCAAACAAAGCATTACATTCCTGGCTTTGTAACAGACCATTATCCTCCACTTCCAAGGGTTTTCTCCCACCTAATTTTGCACGACTTGGAATCTAAATAACTTTTTGTATACTTTTCTTTTAATCACGACTATTTCCCAGGCATGTCAAATTTAACATAAAGTCACTGAGAAGGTTAGCTGTTAACAGGAATGCTTACAGAGGAAAAAGTCAGAAAAATTGTGGAGTGTGTTCTAAGAATAGCTCTGGGCTGAAGTTTGTGGCGTGAACCCTGAATGCCAGAATCCCAAATCTCCAGCAGTCCCTGGACCAGAACATTATTCTGGGGGAATTCTGGGGGGAATTCTGGAGTTCCCAAAGGAAAAAAAAATTAGACAAGCAGAAATTCAGTTCACATTGTGTTTTTGAATTACACTTTCAGATTTTACTAGCCTGCATATTTTTGAGTTGCACCAACAACTTTATTTCTAAACTAATATTAAAACTGATGAACATAATAGTAAAGAAAATAAAGGCTAACGTGAGAATAATACAATGCAATGGTTTTCACCCATATACCATGAACTCTATGGTTATTTGGCATAAAGATAATGTCTGAAAATATTTTTGAAAATAGATCAAAAGATATGTTTTTTTTTTAATTTGAAAGAATGCATTTTAAAAATCTGCAATTTATCTATAAACCACTAAATGGTCCTGGGCCAAAATACCTGAAATACATAAGTGTATTGCTGGTTGTCAAGTATGACTAATGTAGACAGGTGTTCAGAGACCTTCTTAGTGTTCCCAGAACCAGGACTAAATAAGGGAAGAAAGCATTTCGTTTCTATGCTCCTCAGCTCATGCTCCTCAGCTCTGAACTTCCTAAAAACCTGCTGAAACTGTTGTTTCCTCTAAATCCGAATAGTTTTTTATTTTTAGCAGCTTTTGATCAAATAATCTCACTAATGAACTGACTGAAACATTCATTTCTTTTATGCCTTTAACATCTTGTGTTTTTTTTAAATATTTTTTCTTTTATGTGGTGCTTTTATGCTTATGCTTTGTTATTTTCTGCTATTTTCTTCTTGAACTTTCTCATTCTCTTTTAAATGTTTTGATATCCTTGTATTTGAATGGCGCTGTATAAATAAACTTGCCTTGAAAAAAGTAATTTTTCTCTAAATTAAAATCACTCAGTTCAGTAGTAAAAGTAATAAAACATAAAAAAGGATCTTCTCTTAATTTAAGAATGAAAGATGATCATAATGGCTCTTTCCATTAAAATGTATAAAAGTAGTGCAAATATTCACACATCCTTGTGCTTCATAATGTGTCGACTTGTTTTGTAAAGGGAAACTTTAAAGGAACTCCCTTATAATTTGCATTTTTCTGGCATTACGTGTTTGTCACCATGTGTTGCCTGTACGTGCCCTGAACCTGCAGCTTGTAATGATCTCTTGATTACCAGTGAATCATTCTAAGACATTTTGTGTTGCCAGAAGCATGTTAGCTCTGTCTGTTACAATAACCCCGTATCTGTTCAGCAAAGTTCAGCAAATATCAAAACTCGATACAACCAGAATCTATCAGGTGGTCAGTACCTGGACAGCAACCATGTTTTCTTAAACTTGGTTTGGTTCTGTGGTCTTTTTTAATTCAACTACCTGCATTACTCTCTAATATTTTCTTTTCATTCCTTCAGGATTTTAGGGATGATTGGCTTCCTGAAATCACAGCTCTTACTCACTTTTTAGCAATGTTCCAACTTTATACAGTTGTTTAGCTGCTGTTTTTCATATCCCTACCACTAATAGCAGCAGAAGATGCCATGTGTTTATATTGAAATTAAAACTGCGTGCCACTGAAGTGTTGGATCACTGCTTCTAACTCGCTTCGGAGAGCAGTGGGACACCACAAGCTCTGTAAGAATGTTATATGCAAACATATCAGTTTAGGATTAAATATGCACAGTTGCTAACTGTGTGTGTTGTTTTATGTATTGTTTTACAATACATGCATGTATGCATGCTTTATAATATTCCATTTAGGTCAATGACTACAGATTAGCACCTCATTTGAATATTTGAGTTTATTTCAAGACCTGCTGCATCCACTGAAAATGACAAATCATAGAAAAAAAGATTAAATCTCTGAAAGAATTACAACTGAATTCTTATTTTCACAATTTCAACACTTTTTTTGCCAACCAGGAAAACTACTGCAAATGTTGACGTTAACTTGGGACGTAAATCAGATAATGTCCTAAATAAGACCTCGCAATGTATCTCCGGAGTGACTGACGCCACATGTTAGGCTGTAGTTGGTATATTAGGCATGCTTTCATTGCGTGTTTTAAGTTGTCAGAGGAAGAGTCAAATCTGACTCCTGACTCATTTAAATAGTCAAGATGTTTTAACAACCTGCAGATTCTTGGCTTGGGGTGCACAATTGTCCCAGTCTGAACCTCTCAACTGGTCTGGTCACAACTGCTCTGCAAGAGATGTAAAAAGCTCGGGTGTTCCCACAATTTGTACCTTTCAAGTTTAGGTGGTTTCTGACTTTTTTGGAAACAAAAGGAGTTGTCTTGTCTAGGATCATTTCCATGGACCACACATCTGTTAAAACCTGCCAAGACAATTTCTCAAACCTGCTTTCATGACTGACAATTTCAAGGCATTTTCTATCCTATGGCCATTTTAATCTTCTCTAAAATTAAAAGAAAAATCTGGCAACTCAGGTATGAAATTGGGCTAAGAATTGGCCCAAAGCTTAATGCTTGCCTTTTGTCTTGATCACAGGTTGTTGGTTTTTGTTTTCTCTTGTTGCCTTTTCCCCTCCTGTTGTTTGTGCAGATCTCCTCAAAGCATTTCCTTTATCTTCAAGCCGTTTTCTGTTTTTTTTCCTCTGCTGAAATACTTATCATTGTTCCTCTGAGAACAATGATGAGGCTCTTTGAAGAAACCTACATAATGAGCTACAACATCATTTAATTTCCCTTTGGGATTAATAAAGTATTTTTGAATTGAACTGAATTTGATTTGAACCAACTTACCAAAGCTTACCTGCTTCTCTGTTCTGATCTGGATCATTATCACAGGCGACTATGGGCTAAAAAAGTCCAGGTCTTGCCAACCTTAAATAGGGATTTAATATAAGGGATATAAAGGATTTCTCTGGACGTCAGTGTTTAAAGGGTAGGCACCCCAGCATCAACAGTACCCCCCTTGGGCAAATAAGTTTAAACCAACAAAGAAACTGATATTCCGCAATTCATCTACCTCTGTTTTAAATGAGCTAAACTAAACAGCCTCTTCTCTCCTTCAGAAAGGTTCCTCAGTGAATGAATGTGTCTGGGTTAATTGCTAGAGTCTATCTTTTAATTGTGCAAACATAACACATTTTAGGTCATTCCAACGTCTAACTTGGTTGTGGTTTAGTTTGCAGTAAAGTTTCTAAATTCCGTAATTAATGAGAGCAAGTGTATTGAATTATCAATACAGCTGGGGACCGATCACTGCCTGTTGATCTTCTGTTGGGTAAAAAGAAAGTGACAAATAACACCAGTACATTATGAAATCCAAATATTTAGTGTAAAACTGCCTTTTCTGTCTTTTTTGTTCACACATGCAAAAAAAGTATATTTTTTGAATTAGCGAGTGTTTGCCAACTTCAACATAGGCGGCAGTCATTCCCATTCCTCTTAACCTCACTCACAAACAAGCATGTGTCATTAGTTTCTCTCTTTCACTAATTTTACTATTCTGCTCTTCATCCACCTCCCTCTTTTTTTCCTGTCGTGCTGGCAATCAGTGTGACTTTCTCTCAGCGGATCAAAGAAGCAGTGACCGAGTCAAAGGAAACATTGTTAATGATGCTGATACCGTGCCGTCAGCCTATTTGTAGAATGTTCCCAATAACAGGAAGCCAGGAGAATGAGTTCTCCCATAATTACATTGAGTTTGTTTCCCCCCTCTTACCCCAACATATAGAGTTTTTGCACTGAGATCAAATGCTAGAATGTTGAATGCTGATCTCATGTAAGATGAGCCTTCCAGAGCACAGCAGCAGTAGTTTAATTAACCCCAATGCTATAAGTGGGACTATTAGTGCCATATGCATGCAAAAGCTTGAAGCTTCATTTGGAAAAGATGCTTTTGCCTTCATTTACATTGTCTGCATGAATAGATGACAGTGCAAAGCTTTACCTGAGCAAAGCATGGAGCAGGACCATCTGGATTTCTTTCATTTTCACATCCTTGACTCGCACCAGTAGCATTACTATTTCTTTATTCATAACTGTCTGCATGCCTAGGAGATGCTTTGACCCACAATAAATGATGGACAAAGGATGGTGTGCAACTTTCCTGGAATGTTTTGCTGGTTTTTTGTTAAAAGTTTGCTTTAAAACCTGTCGAATGGAAAGGGTACAAACGTAATGTTCACTCCATTACAATTTGGTCCCATTTACGTACTTCTGGCCAGAAAATACTAAGAGGAAAAAAAGTGATATTGCAAATCAATGGTTCACAGAGAACAACTTTAAAGTTGAGACCAAGTGGACTGTGTATATATTCTCTGTGGGATTGACTTAAGGTTGGAAAATTAGACATGTAGAAGAAAAACTGCCAAAAATTAATGTTTTTAGAGTTTTTAGTCAGAAAAGCTGCCAACAGATCAGCATCAGATAGGAAGTATTATCAGGCACATAGGAAGCCACTGGATTCATCAGATCCAATTGTGTTAATCTCGCCTTCGTGCACTTCTTATGTGAACTATTTGCCAACCCATTTCTGTGTTTTAAAGGGAGGCGAGGGATATGATGTCAGAATGGATGCTGTTCAAAACGTCCATCATGAAAACAGCTGCAAAAATGTTGGGCCACAATGTGGTCATTAAATGTCAGGGCAGACACCCAAGAACCTGTTGCTGGAGGCCAGTAGTGAGCAATGCTGCTGCAATGAAGAGTCCTTCCGAATGTGGTTACTGGAAGTTAGTGCAGAAAGGGTCCAGAGAAAGGGTAATGTATGAGGCAGATAAGCCTCGATTTCATATAGACATAGCTGGAACATAAAAGCAGAATAAAATAGCTGATGTAAATCACCTCTGCAGAATAAACTTAACTAAAAAATGCTGATAAGGGGTAATGTTATGATACGTAGTTGTAGAAATTAGTTAGTTCACACAAGCATAGAACTACTGGCTTGTTATGTTTATTTGGAAAATTCACATTTGGCAGGCTGCAACTGTAGCACAAAGTATCACATTAACCACGATATTAACACCACTGAAAGTAAATAACACTTGACATTACCTTAAAATTCAGTGCAGTGTTGCTCCAGGTAAATCTGAAACTTGGCAATCAATACTTTTTTTCAATAGAGGCAATGTGACTCACTGCGCTTGAATCATAGCCTAGGGGGCACCACAAGCTTCGAGAAAGAAAAAAAAAACTATGTTTGTTGTTTCTAAAATGTCAAGCTGATGCAGAATGGACAGCCCCAATGAACTCTAACCTTAAGCAGAGTAGAAGAAAATGGCTGTCCACCATGGATGGCTAATGATGCTGAAGTTGGTGTCTGATTTACAATTTTGATTCAGTTTAACGTGTTCTGTTTTGGTATTTAGGTTACTTTGATGTATTTGCCATTAAGGGCTTTCCATAATAGTTAATTTCTTTGTGTGGAGTTTCATGGATTTCCTTATGTTCTGTTTTCTGTGCATTTTGGTTAACCCTCCTATATTTAGCTTTTTGTTAGTAAGAGCCTTTTTGTGTCCTGCTTAGTCCCCGCTGTGTTTAGTCCTGCATTTACCAGTCACCTTCCCTGAGCTCCCAGCGAAAAGGTGATTGTTCTTGTTCTCACAGCCTCTGGTAAAAGAACAAATTCAATATGTATTGGACTTTTAATCACACCTCGATTGTATTAAATTGTTGGTTTTCTGTCATTAAGTGCTGAAGTGGAGCAGGACCAAAGTGCAAACAGGAGGACTGGAGCTGCATGGTGAGTCGAAGAGTTTTAATATTTACTTAAATAAAAACTTCACTGAACGGAAACACAGGCAAGGACATGGAACAGGGAGGTTACTAAAGTAGGGAGGAGAATGGACCAATGAGCAAGGAAGGTTGATCGGAAGGAATCGGGAGAAGCTGGTGCAAGATAATGAATGACTAAAAAACATAAACAGGGAGGAACCAGATCTACAAGAAAATACCAACTAAAACATCTAACACAGGAATCCAAGAAGCTAATCTAAACATAAAAATAACTGAAATAACAACAATAAAAGTAAAGAAAACAGACAAGGAACTTCAACTCAAAACCTAACACAGCAGATCATGACATTTTCGTTTTCCAATGCAGGATTCTTCCATTTCTGTCATGCTGTTTCCATGTTCTGGTTTCCTCGTGTCCATTCTGTAAGTCCCTTATAATTTAAAATTTATTTTTATTGCTATGCTTCCCCCAATGTCCTGCATGCATTTGATGTCCCAAACATGACACATACAGAGCAGGATCAGCAACAGTTAAAATAGCCATTTTTCACTATCAACCTCATTGTAGAGTGTAAAACACTTACATTATTAATGAAGAAACCTGAATCCTTAAATCAATAAAAATAACACATTCTGCCGTTAATACAGTTTTTTAAAGCTGTGCACATAAAAATAGGCAGTGATTGGCTGTGAGAAATGGCTGCGTCTAGTAAAATAACAGATAGCAGACCCACAAGGTCTTCTTTCCAGGCACTTCACTCATTTAAAAAAGCCCTGATCAGGATCCTGAGCCAGCTGGGGATTAGATGTTGACATCCATAGTTCCTATTTTCCTATTGGTTAAGGCCAGTCTCTTTTTAGAATGCAGATGTATACCTGGTCTTGTTGTAAGTTGTTTTCATTTGTACATTATTGACGCTTCTATAATATTTAGATGGTTCCAAATGATTTGGTAATCATGGTACTCATGGCTTCTTTTGGTCTCTCTGACTTTATCGGATTATTTCCAATGTTTTCCAAATGTTATGAAACTCAGTCCCTGGGATCAGAGCTCGAATTAAAGATTTACATCAATGAATAATTGCTTTTTTATCCCATCAAAGGCCCCTTGGAAGAATGTCGTTTACCTTTGTTTCAACTTTAAAATGGTCATCAGAGAGGTTTTAATACCTTTTAAATCTGTGATTACACGCATTCATTAACTCAGAGGTTACAAGGCTTCTCTTTGAAATCATTCACGCTCTTTGAGTCATTGAAGCACTTTATGGCCTATCCAAGCAGTTAAGTGGGAGCTGGACGGCAAGGAGAACAGAGGTGTTGTGTCTCTGACCAGTATGTGAGACAGAACTAACAGAAATAAAAGGAAAGCGAGAAGATGTGAGAGGAGTGATAGCTAGTGGGAAGATCTTCTGGACTCCTTTTTCCCCAAATATGAGAAGGAGGATTTGGAGGTGAACAGCAATTATCTCCACACTGACCTGCTGGTGACTGTAATCAAGTACAGTGTGAGTGATGCAGTGATTGGTCAAAAGGTGGAAGACGGTGACAGTAATCCTTGGGAAAATGTGGACCACAATGAACAGGTTGTCCTTACAGATGACAGCAGTGACTCCATCATTTACAAGCGGAGATGGGGAAAAAAGATGTTTTGGACGAAGGGAGAAAAATTCTTGCTCTCTTGACGTCTCCAAACCTTTCCGGGATAGCATCTATTAATGATTCAAAAGTATTCCCTTCTTTACAGTTTGCATTATAAGAGCCCTTAGTAAAGTATTTAAATGTAATTTATCCACACATAATCACCCACAGGATGGACAGTTTCTTGTAATAATTTAAACCAAGAAGATTTTACTTTACACTTTTCTGTTCTAAGGAGCCTTATACTTGGAGCTAAAAATGTCTGTAGTATTTTATGGGTTTGTTTTTCATCACATTTGCAGAGCAGGGTAATAACAGAGTGAATGTTTCTATGAGGAGTAGACAGAACAGCAGAGTATAAATGGGCAAGACAGGTGAAAACAGAGAACTGATTGACATGAAACAGGTGGACCAGATGAAGCTGATTACAGGCTGTGGCAGGAGTGAACACAAAACATGGCTGGAACTAAAACAGGAATACAACGACATAATCAGACCTAAGAAACATAGCTATAACAGAACATAAACTTAAATGCACTCACAACACAATACAAGAATCATGAGAAACTAAACCTAAGGAAAGAACTAAAGCACCACCTGGAAAATTATCAGAAACAAGATCCAAACACAACTCAAAGAACATAATCAGAAAAGAGCCCAAAACCAAAACCCAAAACCCCAAACACCCCCAAATCATGACAGATTTGAGCTTATCATTGAAGTTAACATTTTCCAGACCAAATACTGCATAACTAAAGTTGAGTCAAACATGAATGTAGTTCCTAAATGGGCAGATATTTGCACCAATACTAGCACATTTTGACAAAAAGCGGCAGCTTTTGTTTTAGATGGTTAAATTCACATTTTGTTAAAGTGCAGAATTGAATGAGATGCAAAGTCCTGCTGTCATTCCAGATTTTGTAAGTGAATACAGCTTGGACAGTGCCCATTACTAATTGCATTATATGGTGGAGATATACAGAAGGTTGAAAGAGCAGCTAAAATTGCTATTTTAGGCTAGTCAAGTTTATTTTTATAGCACCATTTATGCACAAGGGCAAAGTGTTTTAGAGGAAAATAAAGAAACTACATTAAAAACCAGAAAAATTGTTCAAAAGAACAATAGGAAAAACTTCAGCATCAAGATAAAAAAATTTATTTTAAAATCCAGTCAGTGTGACTTGGGGGGGCGGATGTCCCGGCAGTGTCCTCCCAAGTGTTTACATGTATCTTCTTTTTCTCTCTCTTTCTGCACGTGTGGAAACAGACTTCTAGGGTTTTATCTTGTACTCTCCTTATCCCTCTTTTTCTCCTCTATTCTTATTTCCTCTCCCTTTTAACTTTTTGCCCCACCTCTCTCCCTTTCATTCTTGTTTTTTTTCATGTTATTTCCATCTCAGCGTCCATTGCATTTGAAATAATCCCAAAGCAGTTCTGATAAAGATTTGAATATACATACATACATACATACATATATAGATATATATGTATATATATCTATATATACATATAGATATATATATCGGGGCATTATAGAGAAGGTCGTAATGCTACACTGGTGAAAGTAAATCTGTTGGGCTTCTTCTTGACACTCAGACAACAATTCTGAGTGCTACTCGACTTTCTTTTTCTGTGTCTGAGTTAAATGAACCAGAGACTCTTTGATTTTTTCTTAGTGTTTTTACTCTCTTCCAATCCATTACATTTATAGCAGCTTAGAGGGCCAAATGTTTGGGGGCCAAATGATCAAAGTGTCATAAAAAGGACATTTTGACAGCTATATTTGTATTGCGGGTGCTGTTTCTGTATCTAAATTTAACACTTTTGAAAGGCAGGTGCTAATCTGCACGTAAAATGTTGTGTGATGTTATTGACCAAACAACACTGAACAATAACAGCCACCAGTGACCAGAAAACCATCACAAAGCCAAATGGTGTCGGAGTTGTTGGAGCGCGCCAGGGGAGTGGGGGAAAGGCGGATGTTTTGGTGGAGGTAAATAAAGCAGTTTAAAACTGTATTTCAATGTCTGACAGTGACTGTCAGGTTTTCTAGGTTTTTTAATTGATATTTCATGGTTTAACTGTAGCTTTTAGTATTTTAATGTTTTTAAATGTTTTTACAGTTTTTTTTTACTTAATGTTACTTTTACGGCCACTCTGCTCTCCAACACTTTCTATAGTGACAGCCAGTAGCACAAGCAATTTCCTCATTTAAATAGGGGGATCTGCTCCTCCCTCTCACCTGTTTGCACATGCAATCTTTGTAGATTGCACACAACTCCACTTATTGCACCAGCAATTTGTTTTTCACAATCAATTTAGCACTTCTTATTTGGAATCTTTGAAGATCAGGCTCGTAGTGTTTACATTTTGGCAAATCTGGCAACACAGTTGTTACTGGTTTTTTGTAGTACCGGCCTGACACATTGAAAACAACATAATTATCATCCGCTACAAGCCCAAACACAACTGGAAAAGAAAACCAAATCCACTTCATTCCTGTTCTATATCATCTCACATTGAGAAAGAAATGTTCTATTTGTAGTGTCTGGAGGAGACATTCCTGCTTCAGGAGACTTTTTCTGCTTGATATCCTCGGGGATGTGAGTTATACAACTTTACATCGCCGCCTGTAAAAAAGAGATCAGATGAGACCAGACATCCTTTTAGACAATAACAAAATGAGGAAGACTGTCGCAGACCCAAAATAAGGCACAAGGAGGGATGAGTGTTTCTCTGTTTTAATGGTCTGCAGTAACTGAGACATTTTTTTGTGTGATATGATGGGTTATAGTCCACAACAGAAGCTACATATTGAAAAACAAGAACTCTTCAGTTAACAAAATGGCTTTATGGAAGTCTAAGTCCTATTTCTTGTTTACTGACAATGTGTTTTAGTCTGAAAACATATTTTGAGTAGAATCAAAGTGTAACAAGTCAAGTACTGTTCAAAAAAGTAGTTCCTCTGAAAGTCTTAATATTTTTCCTTTTTTACTTAAATTATATGAGTCCAAACTAGAAGATGCATCTTGTTTTGCTTTTATAACATTTTATTTTATTTTATCTCATTTCTGCCCAATCTTCCCTGGCCCACTGATATAATTCCTACTAATTTTCTAATCATTTTAAATGTATTAAAATAATCATGAACAAATTCTAGATGCTCCAAAGTCACAGGTCTGTTTCCAATTAAATTCCTAAAATGTTATTAGTGGATTTCATTAATAGATGGACACAATATATTTGACATATTTAGTTGAGGCTTTCACCAGAATCATATCTCTTTAACTGCTGCTGAAAGTGAGGTGTTTGGATCACTGTCAGGGTTAATAAAGCTATACACCCCAGAGATAACCTGATTAAATTAAACTCGTTTTGTCATTCAGGAACCTTGGGGTTTAACAGTTCAGGTGACCTGGGTTCTTTGCAGCCCCTGAACACATCCTGCATGTCTTGCATGCTTGAAAGATCCCAGGTGCTAGCTTGCATAAGGCTGCCGTTGACACTTGCCAAATCCAGTTATGCCCGGAATGGATTTTTTTAATTAACTTGTACAGTCAGTCTTTATCTTTTTTGTCCTTCCTTTCCCTGTGAGGCCTTGTGTCAGGAGTTCATTGCTGGGCATTAAGAAAGGGAAAGTAGACAGTAAAATCCAGTTTCCCCAAGTTTTTTACGTTTTTATACTGCCTGAAAGTCGAAAAAGTTTCTGAACCTTTAAAGATTTCTAGTCTAAGAAATTTCTGAGAAGTTTATACAAATGCTATTATACAAGCTTTACACTGTTGTCACTCTTGCAATAAACAGTAGTTTAAATAAAAACCTATTGTCATATACTAGTTGATTTACACTGTTCTGGTCTAGTTAACTGCCTGGTTACCCTTAGGATTTTCTGTTTGGCCACACGTATTTGTAATGCAACAACATGGTCAGGGTTAATAAAACCCAAAACTATAGATTTTCGTTAAAAAAAACTGTCCACTGCAATGAGATGGAGGTGTAAAGTTTATAAAATGCCTCGTTGAGACGGTAGAAGTCTTCTTCAGATCTGACTTTGCTTTTAATAGCTGTTAGCTGGACGTAAGAGAGAACTCTTATGTTTTCCAAACTAAAGTTGTTTAAATAGCAAATGACTGAATATATTGGCTTACCACATTACAGATACCTCAGTGTAAATGCGTATGAAGATAATGTTAGATCATTATTTACTTAAACATGTGATCTTCTTACACCATTAATCCTTATATATGCAATAACATTGTATACATGCGCCAAAAACAATTTCAAACCAGTATTGCCCTGAAGGTTCAGAGCAATATCAAAAGCTCCACCCCACTACCTGAGCTGCTTTCTGGTCTAAGCTTCTGTTTTTTTCTCCTGGTTGCTGCAGTTTAACCGAAGGGGGCTAAATACTATTTTAAGTTCCTGGAAGAGGTTCCCTAAAGTAAAAATACATCTTAAAAGTAATTGCTCTAGCAATGGTGAAGTGGTGAGTGAAATGATAAGAAACACACTCCTGTTTCGACCAAACAACCTTTGAATTCCTGTCAGTCCTGTAGTTAAACTGAAACTATTATTAATTTGCAGAACAGAAAGAAGTTCATGAAACTAATTTTTTTAGTTTGCTAAATTTAAAGGTAATGAATTCAGATTCTTTATGGATGCATGTGCTGGTCATCCAGAGATGTAGACTTTTGACTATTTGGTGAATGTACACTCACCGGCCACTTTATTAGGTACACCTGTCCAACTGCTCGTTAACGCAAATTTCTAATCAGCCAATCACATGGTAGCAACTCAATGCATTTAGGCATGTAGACATGGTCAAGATGATCTGCTGCAGTTCAAACCAAGCATAAGAATGGAGAAAGAAACTTTGAACGTGGCATGGGTGTTAGTGCCAGACGGGCTGGTCTGAGTATTTCAGAAACTGCTGATCTACTGGGATTTTCACAGGCTACCATCTCTAGGGTTTATAGAAAATGGTCTGAAAAAGAGAAAATATCCAGTGAGCAGCAGTTCTGTGGGCACAAATGCCTTGTTGACAATGGGCAGACTGGTTCGAGCTGATAGAAAGGAAACAGTAACTCAAATAACCACCCGTTACAACTAAGGCATGCAGAAGAGCATCTCTGCACAACACATCGAACCGTGAGGCGGACGGGCTACAGCAGCAGAAGACCACACCGGGTGCTACTCCTGTCAGCTAAGAACAGAAAACTGAGTCTACAATTCACACAGGCTCACCAAAATTGGACAACAGAAGATTGGAAAAATGTTGCCTGGTCTGATGAGTCTCAATTTTTGCTGCAAAAATCGGATGGTAGGGTCAGAATTTGGCATCAACAACATGAAAGCATGGATCCATCCTGCCTTGTATCAACGGTTCAGGCTAGTGGTGGTGGTGTAATGGTGTGGGAGATATTTTCTTGGCACACTTTGGGCCCCTTAGTACGAATTGAGCATGGTGTCAACGCCACAGCCTTCCTTAGGATTGTTGCTGACCATGCCATCCCTTTATGACCACAGTGTACCCATCTTCTGATGGTTACTTCTAGCAGGATAACGCACAATGTCATAAAGCACGAATCATCTCAGACTGGTTTCTTGAACATGACAATGAGTTCACTGTACTCAAATGGCCTCCACAGTCACCAGATCTCAATCCAATAGAGCACCTTTGGAATTTGGTGGAACGGGAGATTCGCATCATGGATGTGCAGCCAACAAATCTGCAGCATCTGTGTGATGCTATCATGTCAATACGAACCAAACTCTCTGAGAAATGTTTCCACTACCTTTTTGAATCTATCTAATGTTGCCAAGAAGAATTAAGGCAGCTCTGAAGGCAAAAGGGGGTCCAACCCGGTACTAGCAAGGTGTGCCTAATAAAGTGGCCGGTGAGTGTATTTGCATGCCTAAAGTATTAAATAAGAGGAAACACATTCTTGTGGTCTTATTAAAGATTTCAATCTTCTTTTAGTCTAAACAAGGATTGCAAAGATAGCTTTACATTTTTGAGGCAACGATAAAAAGGCGCCTATTAACAGGAGGCTCTGTGAAATAACCATGAATTCGCATCTTCTCAGTCCACTGGGAATTTATTTCCTGCCTCTGCCCTTTGTCATACGTCTGATGTTTTTCAGTAACTGGCCAAGGGAACCAGTGCATTCTCTTTATCACTTTTCTACTCCAATACTTATTTTTTCCATGTAAGGAAATTGGAAATGCTGTTTAAAGTTAATGTTTGGTGAGTCGTTATTTCCTTCTTTATATTCAACTATGAGTGGTATTGTAAAATAAAGAGCTGTAACCCCTTTGGGAGCTGTGGGAATAACTTTACTACCAAGTATGAGTAGTGCTAAAATTGAATGTGTTATCTCACTTCTCGTGTATTTATTACTTAAAATTTTTACTTTCATCTGTTTTTTCCCAGCTGACAGACAAAACAACCTAATATATTAAAAAAGGAGAGGGTCAGTGACCCCATTTGCAAGAGAACTTGTTAAGTTTTCCTGAATTTCTTGCTGATTCCAGTGAAACATACATTAAAAGACTTTTTTAGCAAGCAAAAACCTGACTGAGCCTTCCAGAGAGGGGCTTCGGTTGACAAAGGTGGGGTTGTGTGTGCTGAAAATCCCACATAGAAGCCCATTGAAGAGAAATTGAAGGACATAAATTTGAATGAAAAAGGCGTGCTGGGACGGGACAGATGATATTTTTAGAGCAGGCGCTCAACTGTGAAATAGACATAAAAGAATAAAAGTGTTTGGTTTCCAGAAGGGAAAAGAACCCTAAATTCCATAGAATTACATAATACTACACAAGCTGTGGTACATTTTTAGCATTCTTTGAGATATAACCTACAACGCTTAAAACCTACAAAACAGACTTCTATCTTATTAATTCTTCCTTCACCTGCTAGGAGACTTCTGCAGTTCAAAAATTTAAAATGCATTTTTATGTTTTCTCCCTCCGTCTTTAGATGGAAGAGGGCGATCTGTGGCAGTTTTTAATCAGCTTTCAGATCCTGGGAGGACTGGCCAAGTGCTCCCAGTCAGGTTGATTACCACAGCTGATCAAGACCTGCAAAGAAACGGCAAACACAAAGGCAAGAAAACAGGCCCTGCCCAAAAAGACTCCAACAATACGTTAATCAAAATGTTCATTTAACATAGTGTATTATTTATAGTGTTTGTTAATTTGCTCAGTGATAAAAAAAAACGTTTTTTCTCCTTGGTGCTGTGAGTCATGCCTGTTCTACTACTATCTGTGCACCTGCTCCACCTGCACATACTCTCTTAGATGGCAAACGTGCTCTTCGATTCCTGTCAGCGTAAACCAAAGTTCACCACTATCAGAGTTCAAAATGACTGCTCTGTTCATAAAGATCAGTAGCAGGAAATAAATTGCGTTTTAGCTGCTTTATTGTCCATATGAGAGTATCCGTTACCCTCCTTTTTCCTTCTTGTCTCTGACGAGGAATGAAAATCCTCAGTGTCTCTGCCAAACTATACACCTCAGGACCGAAATCTGACCAAGTCTGAAAACATGAGCAGGAAATTAACAACATTCCTGAAAGAAAGTGGCTGCCTTTTAGAAAGTCTGAAACGTTAAGACTTCACCTGTGCTTTAGCTTAAATCTGAGACTAAAGTGGTTGCTTAAGATGTCTTTAGTATTTGAATGAGTTGTTATACGATCATCTCTTTGGGGAGAAAAATTAATTGTGTTTTGCTTCTTTGAAATTTAAATATAAGCCACTGCCGTATGGATAATCCATTAGATCCACTATTCCATAACATCGTTCAGATGGTCATATGTGGACAGAGGAAAAACACAAGCATGGCTGAGGTCAGGAGGTTAAGGCATGCTGAAACTGATGGACAGAATCAGATCTTCTTTGATGGGATGGAAAAACATCTAACAGTACACCCAACTTAATGAAGATGGATTGCACTTGGGAATCAGGATACAGTACAGACATTTCTCCCAAGAAACACGTGTGTGGACACTGAATTGGGATTAGTCTTCATTAACAAAACAGTTTTATTGTTTGAGTTTGGATTATTTCTGTGCTGAGAAGGGAAATAATTGAATTAAATCAAATACAAGAGAATGTCACAATATCCTGCTTTTGACTAGATACTGAGCAACTGCAACCCTCTGCCCCACTTGTTCTTTAGTAGTTTCTGGTAATGATTATCCCCCAAGGCCAGTACACTAAATGTTGCATTTACCTGTAATTATCTGCTGTACATCATGAGTGTAGACGTCCCTATACACGCTTTTAAACTGGAGCCGTGCACTCATCATGCTGTTTGTTCAACCAGACATCTGTCTAACAGGTAATTAAAATATTTTGTACTGTAGAAATCTTGCAGACGTTTCATACACCAGATCCAGAAAATGAGCCCATTATACTGTCAGCTAGCTGACTGATTTCATGTGCTGGTCTCCTAGTACCTTTGTTCCCAAACAGACGGAATATGGGAAAAGATGTATGACTGATTAGGAGAACACAGTATTGACCTCAGTTACAGCCGAAAAAATGCATCCAAACAACTTGTTTATGAATTCAGTTTGATCACAGGACATTTGGCAGATTTTTGTAAAGTGTCCTGTTATCGACCCGTTTTTTTTATCTGTCTTAAAGTTCTAGGTGTAAAAACTGGTACTACTACTACTGTCTGGTAGAAAATAACGTCAAAATGCAGCCTCTTGTATTTGTTTTGGGAGGGTCTGATTGTTGTAGGAATGCATTTAAAGATAAAAGGACTGCAATGAAACCCTATTTATCATTTTATTGACACTGTAATACATACACCCACCTGCCACTTTATTAAATACACCTAGCTAGTATCGTATTGGACCCCCTTTTGCCTTCAGAACTGCCTTAATCCTTCATGTCATAGATTCAACAAGGTACTGGAAACATTCCTCAGATAGTTTGGTCCATATTGACATGATAGCATCACACAGATGCTGCAGATTTGTCGGCTGCACATCCATGATGACAATCTCCCGTTCCACCACATCCCAAAGGTGCTCTATTGAATTAAGATCTGGTGACTGTGGAGGCCATTTGAGTACAGTGAACTCATTGTCATGTTCAAGAAACCAGTCTGAGATGATTTGTGCTTTATGACATGGCGCATTATCCTGCTGGAAGTAACCATCAGAAGATGGGTACACTGTGGTCATAAAGGGATGACATGGTCAGCAACAATACTCAGGTAGGCTGTGACACAATGCTCAATTGGTACTAAGGGCCCCAAAGTGTGCCAAGAAATCGAGACTCATCAGAACAGGTAACGTTTTTCCAATCTTCTTTTGTCCAATTTTGGTTAGCCTGTGCGAATTGTAGCCTCTGTTTCCTGTTCTTAGCTGACAGGAGTGGCACCTGGTGTGGTCTTCTGCTGCTGTAGCCCATCCGCCTCAAGGTTCAACGTGTTGTGTGTTCAGAGATGCTCTTCTTCATGCCTTGGTTGTAACGGGTGGTTATTTGAGTTACTGTTGCCTTTCTATCAGCTTGAACCAGTCCTCTGACCTTTGGCATCAACAAGGCATTTGTGCCCACAGAACTGCCACTCACAGGATATTTTTTCTTTTGAAAATCCCAGTAGATCAACAGTTTCTGAAATACTCAGACCAGGCCGTCTGGCACCAAGAACCATGCCACATTCAAAGTCACTTAAATCACATTTCTTCACCATTCTGATGCTCGGTTTGAACTGCAGCAGATCGTCTTGATCATGTCTACATGCCTAAATGCATTGAGTTGCTGCCAGGTGATTGTCTGATTAACGAGCAGCATTAACAGTTAGCGTAGGGAGCAGGCCTGCAAGACACATTAACAAGATTAATAACTATTACGACAAATGTGATGAATCAAACCAAAGTGTAATTGTATTTGTGCAGCCGACAAATCTGCTGCATCTGTGTGATGCTGTTATGTCAATATGGACCAAACTCTGTGAGAAATGTTTTCAGTACCTTGTCAAATCTATTCCACGAAGGATCAAGGCAGTTCTGAAGGCAAAAGGGGGTCCAACCAGTGAGTGTACTTCTGGATATTGTGATAAAAGTTCTTGCATTTCTCTTCTCTTAACTACTGCACAGTAGCACACTGTGAGGATGCTGGTAGAGAGGGTTTTTTTTTTCTTCACCCAGGGTTTCTACACTGTCTGGAAAAGTGGTAAAGTATAACATTTGATTTCAGTACGTTTCATGTTAGAAACAAGTATGGAAAAAGACGTGAGAGTATGGTAAGAGTAAAAATTATTTGTATTTTTAGACTTTAAAGCCCTTAATGATTTAGCTCCATCATACATCAGAGGTCTGATTGTTCCATACGTTCCTAACAGAGCACTTCGTGCTCAGACTGCAGGTTTACTGTTGGTTCCTAGAGTCTCTAGAAGTAGAATGGGAGGCAGATCCTTTAGTTGTCAGGCTCCTCTCCTGTGGAACCAGCTCCCAGTTTTAGTTCGTGAGGCGAACACCCTGTCTACTTTTAAGGCTAGGCTTAAAACTTTCCTTTTTGATAAAGCTTATAGTTAGAGTGGCTTAGGTTATCCTGAGCTATCTTCCTTATTTTAGCTCAGTCTTCTTCTCCCCTTGTTGGATGGAGTAAGGGGGAGTCAGGTTTAGCCTAAACCGGCTCAGTTATGGTTGAGGTGCAAACACACCCTCCATTTCTGCTACCTGTATGACCCCCTCTCTTTTCCAATGGTTATGGTCAATCTGACAGAGAGAGATATCCCAATCGTTATGGTTTTTAGTATCACAATGGCCATCAGTGGGCTCTAGATGGACAAGCTGTCTACTTTTAAGGCTAGGGTTAAAACTTTCCTTTTTGATAAAGCTTATAGTTAGAGTGGCTTAGGTTATCCTGAGCTATCTCTGTAGTTATGCTGCTATAGGCTTAGGCTGCTGGAGGACATAATGACCACTTTCACCCTCTTTGCTACTTTCTCACACTACTCTTCAATTTTGTATTATTTGCTGTTATTTCACCTTTTAACTTTGTTCTCTCTCTTTTCTCTTCCTAGAAGCTACACCTGGCATGACTCTGTGTCTACCTGTAACACCTTTCTGGAGAGGGGCATCGTCCAAGCTTCTGCTGGCAACAACTTAATGCTCACCCTCTACCGATGATCCACATGGCCCTGTCTTTCAGTGTTTAACCCTTTCTCTCTCCTAGACATAGCTACTGACTGAGCTTTTACTGTAACTAACTCTATGTGCTCTCTTCAGACTCTAAACTTGAAAACTGGCTCAGAGTTTATCTGTTCTTTCATTCTAGGTGAAACGACTAAAGGAGCTACATCCATTAACATTTACGTTTCCTTCCCATAGAAAGTACTGCTGGAATAGTGCTTCTTTGTTCTCTTTGTGTCTCTGCTCTGTTCTCTCTAACCCCCAGTCGGTCGTGGCAGATGGCCGCTCACACTGAGCCTGGTTCTGCTGGAGGTTCTTCCTGTTAAAAGGGAGTTTTTCCTCTCCATTGTCGTTACATGCATGCTCAGTATGTGGGATTGCTGCAAAGTCAACGCCAGTGACTGTCCACTGTCTCTACATGTTCATCCGGGAGGAGTGAATGCTGCAAGTCACTGACTCGATGCAATCTGCTGGGTTTCCTTAGATAGAAAAACTTTTTATCCAATTTGAATAAATAACAGAATCTGGCTGCACTGTTCAATGATTAAGATTAATTGGAATGTATGTACCTGACTTTTGTGAAGTGCCTTGAGACGACATGTGTTGTGAATTGGCGCTATATAAATAAACTGAATTGAATTGAATTGAAACTGAACTTTATTCCCTATGCTGGTGGCTCTGGAGGCTCTGTCCTTCCTTCCTTCCTTCCCTCCCACCTCCTTAAGTGCTTCACTCCTCATTTCCTCATGTTCTTTCTTTCCCTCCTTTCATTCTCACTTTACCCATCCTTCTCTTTCCAAACGTTCTGTATTTCCATCCTTGTTTCCTACTTCCCTTCTTTCTGTTCTTCCTTTCTTGTGTCCCACCTCTATTCCTTTCTTGTCAGCCTTCTTCTATCCCTTTCATGCCATTCTTTCTTTCTGCTCGTTTTTGTTTCCTTTTTTGTGTCCCAACTTCCATCCTTCCTCACTTGTGTCCTTGTTTCCTTCAATATTTTCTTTTTGCTTCCTTCTATCCTTCTTTGTGTCTTTCCTCCCATGTTATCTCCTTCCATTCCCTTCATGTGGCCCACCTCCCTTTCTTATGTCCTTCCTTTTTGTCCTGTTGTCCTACCTTTCTTCCTGTTATTGCTTGGTGCTGCTGCACATTTAAATTCTGGCCACTTTAGAAGTTTTAACTTTAGGATTTTATGTATTTAAATAAATGGAAACGACTGAGAACTTGGGAAATTGTGTCTTAGAAGGTTTGCAATTATGAAACATGAAAAATGTGCATCAACGCAGATAACCAACATGTCTTGCTTTAAATACCATCAATCCTTCAATCTCAAAACAAACTGGCATTGAAACGATGGGATTAAATGTTTTGGAGTCAAATAACTCTGAGCAGGTGTATTGCTAATCGTATGCTGACATCATTCAAGTGCTGTTGCTCCAATAACGTCTGTTTGAAAGTTTAACTTCCAGATAAATTCCTGAAGTTTGCCGTAGGATTAAAGTAGCAAGGCGATGGTATTTTGGATAAGTGCCAGCTTAGGAAAATAAATAAAAAGGATAAGTTTCACAAAGTGAAAGTCATTTTTGAACATACTTTATGTTTACAATTACTTTGTTCCTCTTGGAATTATCATGATGCTCTTACTGAAATCAAATGATGTTATAGCTCACTTTCTGTTTTTTTCTTTCAATCAAATAAAAATCCTAAACACATAAATAAGGAAGAACAGCTTTCAGACAAAAAGTGACACATCTCTATCTTTAGCTAACCCCAACAAAAGCCAAGACATGTTTTATGAGTTTGGCAAATATATCACAAGCCCAATATCTGCCATTCCAGTTTGCTATGTGCTTTAATTGTTACTGCTCAAATTTACAGTGAAATGACTATCCCTGGCTTGGCATGACAGTAAAAATTCAATAAAATTCTGTTAAAAACTAAGTGTAAAAGGTCCGGGACCAACTATAGCTTTGCAGCAGTAAAATGTGGATGATTTACAGCTTGTCTTCTTTTTTTATGGCTGCATATTTGAGTAAAAATATGTAAGTCTGCCAGAATTTAGCAGAGCGTCGTTTAAAACTGCGTACCAGCACTCTTGGCTTCAAATGTTGTGCGAGTGCATGACAAATCGATGCAAGTACATCAAAATATTTTTAAAACCGAAGGCTCGATGGCACCAAACGAAAAGAATAAAGTTCCTCAGTAGTGGTGCGAGCACTGGTAGCTGTTTGGGTTTAGATGCAATCATACTGGGAGTGTTGAAAAAAGCACATTCCACCACAGCTCCTTGTCTGCAGCCTAATCGGAGAGCTTCTGTGATTTGTTCTGTGCCTGGTGTTATTAGCTTTATATGCACCAGGCCTGCCACTAAACTATGCAGCTCTTCGTTGCTCGTGCAGCCTTGTTTGCAGATATGATCTGGACTAACTTGACCATGCGTCTGCAGAAAGAGCATCATACCAACAGCAGAGCATCCCTGACTAAGTGTAACAAAGAATTTAACAAGATTTTGTTTTCTTCTACAGTAGCAGAAAAAAACAATTCCTCTATAAAATGTGGTCATGGTGTATATTGTAATGAAACAGGTGGCCTATTGAAATTTGTGCAGCTGCTTTGCTTGCTGGACTGCCCTCCTCTGAGGCTTTTTCATCCCAAGGAGCAAAAGAAATTGCTCAAACAGTAACCCCTCCACACACACACTAACACACTCCTGCTATACAGTAGATGCAATTTGAGCTAAATAACTTGCACAACACACATCAATCAGAACTTTTTATCCTCTCAATCTAAAACATCTCTTTCACTTTGTACCAGGGGAAATAGCAAAATTAGTCTGCTTGACAGATGCTTATTTGTGGACAAGGTTTTAATCGTGTTTTTGTTTTTCACACAATAATTTGCATTATGTGCTGCATGCAAACCTCAAACCTCAGCCTTTGCACGATGCTCTGTCGCAGTCTTTACTCGCTTTGATGAGACGTTGAAAGAAAGATGTAAAAACATTACAAGTGCAGCAGAGGGGGTAATTATTCTGATGTGGTTTTGTTCTAAATATTTGGTCTGTGTTGGTGCAACAGCCGGAGAGACCCAGCAGGCTGTAGCAGCCGAGTTTTTCCAGTTACAGTAAATGTGAACCAGAAGAAATCATAAGAGCCTTTGTTGTGTCTACTGGCCTTTGAGGGTGTTATTCATAATTCATCCAGCTTTGAAGAGGAGAATAGTTGTATGTTATTTATCATTTTGTTTGAATTCTTCTGAAGAGACAAAAAGTTGAGTGATTTCTCCAGGGAGTTTTTACAAGCGCTATAAGAAAAACATTAAAATTTAGCCACAGATGAGGACCTGAGGTCAGTATCCAGAATTTAGATGTCAGGAAATGTTGTAGGCTAGTTTTTATTGGGACAAGGAGCTAAATTACCTGACAGGCAAGTTGTTGAATGAAAGAATAACCTAGACCTGATCTGTCGAGGACCTTAGTTTGGGCAATCTTGGGCAATTTCATCTTCATGGAAAATTTCACAAGCAACCAGTTTGAAAACATTTCAGTTAATCACAGCTCAGCTTTTATGTCTTTAGTGGGGCATATGATAAGCAACCTCTGTGAAAACATCATTGAAAGCATCAGGGCCTGTATTCACAAAGCTCCTAGTGACATCATTTTAAGAAAAATCCTAGAATTTCTTGAATTCTAGGATTTTTCTTACAATTTTTCCTCAGTAAGATAAAAGTGATTCACAAAGCACCTTAGGCCTCAAGAGAGTACCTAAAGAGAACAAATGGTAAGAGTAGTGAGGAGGACTTAGTGAGAAGATGGCAGAAAGATTGAAAGAGAGGAGAGACAATGAAGGACAGGAAAATTCATAAGATGTTACCAGTTCGATCGTGCAGGGATCCACCCTCTAAACAGTCGAGTAAATGAGCACATAAACTTCTATAACAATAAAACAAATGTTAATATAGATAAGATAAACTTTATCATCCCCATAGGGGGAAATTAAATAGTTTTATCAGCAAGACAGGTTAAAACTGCACTTCTAGTAAGGTAATATTAGAAAGGATAAATAAATAATAGAAAAAATAATGAATAACGATTAATAAAAGTGAACAAAATATTTATAGTGTAAAATGCTTTCAAAAATAAAAATCTTTAAAAAATTGTAATAAAAAAATATACCTAATTATACACTCTTGACAAAATGAAGTACAATACACTAAACCCTAGAAGGAAGATGTAAATAAGGTCAATAAGTATTTGCTGTGTTGTACATGAGGAATGTCCATAGCCACAGCCTAAATGATCGTCTACAACGCTCCCTTCTCTATGGAGAAGTTCGCTGGTGGTCTGCAATCGCTGCTCTCGCTTCTGAATGCAGCAGGTACAGCTCTGCTCACATTCCAGGCTGGTGCATGAAAACAGAGGAAATGACGTACTGATCTACTTGGGAATGGGCTTCCAAGTATGCCTGTTTGTTCACACAGTGATCCTGGGACCAAATCTACCTTTTAACACTCTCCTCCACAAGCAGTGCCAACAGCAGGCTCTGCTCCTCTGTCCAGTTCAGGTTTTTCCACCATTTGTTTCTTATTTACTTCTGAATTTTTTGCCAAATCAAAACTCTTTATACAATAAGTTAATCACAGTAAAATGCTGACAGGTGAATGTCCACATTAATATCAAATAGCTAAAATAGAAAAATGACCAACATGGCGAGTAAACATAAGAATAAGCAAATCAAAAGAATGACGGGCATGTAAAAAAGCTACGTTCAATCATTTTGATGCTATGTGACAATTAATTTAATTTTGCTAAGTTTCATGGTCATGATTTACACATTTCTTTATACAGTCTAAATTCTATCATCGGTTCATTTCTCTCCGTTGATGACAAGGAGGCATTTGTTTTTGTTTTATTTTTTGTTTTGTTTTTAACAACCAATCACAGCTCTCAGTACACAGCATCACACCTAGCAACCACACCTCCTCACTAAGATAGGAATTTCTATCATCTCCTTGCTCAAAGTTGCTCTCAGCAGCAAACTGAATCACTCTGAAGCTAAGACTCCTTACCAGGATTTTTTAGGCTAAAATAGGAGCTTTCTGAGATTGTGAATACGGACTCTGGACTTTATCTCCTCCCAAGCATGTTGCAAATGTGTCTGTAAATGCACACATAAATCTCAGACTTTTTAATCTGCCTGTTTGCTACCCATATGACTTTTTTTTTAGCAACTTTATATTTGACGCAGGATGCTGATTTTATTGTAAAGATGGAATATATTAAAAATACAAAAGGTACAGGGCTGCATGGTGGCGCGGTTGGTAGCACTGTTGCCTTGCAGTAAGAAGTTCCTAGGTTCAACTCCTGGCTGGGGGTGTTTCTGCATGGAGTTTGTATGTTCTCCCCTTGTATGCGAGGGTTCTCACCGGGTACTCCAGCTTCCTGTCACAGTCCAAAGACATGCCTGTTAGGTTAATTGGTCCCTCTAAGTTGCCCTTAGGTGTGTGAATGAGTGTGTGCTTGGTCGTTTGTGTGTTGCCCTGCGATGGGCTGACGAACTGACCAGGGTGTACCCTGCCTTCTGCCCATAGACTGCTGGAGATAGGCAGCATCTTCCTTGCGACCCACTATGGAAGAAGCAGTATAGAAAATGACTGACAAAAGGTACAGTACAAAACCAGATGATTTTGAGCATTGTCAGTGTTTTTTCCAAAACAACTGCAGCTTTTTTCTATTGGAATCTTCTAAGAATACCAAATATGTCGTCTTGATGAGGAAAAATCTTGAAGGACGCTGAAAAAGAATTTCCCTTGATTGAAATAACTTTGCGAGGAGCTTTGTTGTAGTCATCTACCAGTCTCTGACATCAGTCTAAGCATAGTTTGCTCAACTCCTTGCTTTCAGCTGTTAGATGTTTGAGGAGTTTTTTTTTCCAGGTTCAGCCTGTTTTAGGTCAGATCACACCACCTCAATGAGATCAATATCTGGGCTTTGACTTGGCACAGGACTTTCCTTTTGACAATTCTCAGCCAGTCCTTGGTGGACTCACTGGTGGGTTTGGGGTTATTGTGAAGTTAGATGTCCCAGTTCTGCTTTGGCTTTAATTTTTTACAGATGGTCTCACATTTTTCTTAACCACCCTCGGATGCACAGTAGAACTCATGGTAAATTCAGAAAAAAACATCCCCAAACCATTACACTTCCAACTCCATGCTTCGCAGTTAGTATGAGGTTGTTTTCCTAGAATGCTGTACTTGGTTTATGCCAAACATGTCCTCTTCTCTGGTGAATTACAGAAATAAAATACACTTTTTATTGATATTCTAATTAAAATAAGATGAACCAGTATTTTCTGCATCATTATAGGTCATCACACACAAATACTTTTCTGTTCTTCGATTAGTATCAACAATATGGGTGAATCTTAATACCTGGAATCTTTAATTCTGAACTTTTATGGCTGTAAAGAAAATTATCTTTCAGTCATCTTTAAAAGGTGTATATATTTTTGTTGTTTCAGAAATGTCACAGTCTCTGGTGATGGGTCATTTAGTCTCGAGGCATATTTTCTAAAAAACCTACAGCACTGAAGCAATCATTGTGAGACACATCTGGTAACTTTATCTATGTTTGGGTTTGCATTGATGGCATAGCTCTGTGGCTTTCGCTTACTGTATGTCTGTGTTTCACACCACTGCTCGTAACACAAGTTGCTTTGTACCCCATCCCAGCCTGGTAGGAGGCACCGAAGGAGACTTCTGGGTATGTTAAGTTGATGCAATTTATAATCAAAACTAAGATGAATGGAGAGTTTGTTTAAGCTACTGGAAGGTTTCATTAAATGTGAGAGATCTTTTCATTTTAGTGTTTCTGTAAGAATTGACCCCCAGAGTTTCTTTGGCTGAAACACAGCTTTCCAAATATTTGCATGGGTCTGTATTTCAGTGAATTTCAAGTTAAAAAGAGCATCAGATGTTTTTCTTTTCTGTCTCAGAGGTACAAATGTTACACTAGTACCCAGACTGAAACACTCAAGGATTTCCTAAAATATCTCACTAAAGTAAGAAGCGACAAAATATTTCTAGACACCTGCGAAATAACAGCTTGTACTAAGTCCTGCTTTTTTGTGTGATTTCCCATGACCCCCTGTCACAGGCCAATTGGGTTTGAGTGAGTCTGTGATCTTGACCCAGAAAGCTGAGAGCAGTAAAGTCATTATTAAACCACCGGAACAGCCAAAAGGCTTATTCCCTCAACAACCAGCAACCTCACTCGCTAAGTCAAGCCACAAGGATGTGAAAGGGTATCCGAGGTCTCAGTTTCTCCCGCATCTTTTCCAAGAAAATATCGTTTCTCTACATGAAAAGTTGGCCACCTGGTGCCCTGTTGTTACGCAATGTGCAGCTGCTTTACTAGCAGGAATGACGATCATTTGAAAAGGTGCAAAGAGAATTACATAATTCTGATTGTTATGCAACACAAAGTTTTGGCAGCGAGATACAAACTATCTTACCAGCTTGATCATGTGGTAATAAATGCATCATCTGAGCATGCAACCAAACAAAACAAAAACATAATTAAGGTGAATGAGGCATACGATGATTTAACAAACAAACAATGTTTAGGATGATTAGGTCCAACACCTATGGTTTAAACTGTTCATCATAAGAATTTAGGACATATTCTATTTTATACCCTAACTTATAAACCACTTTAGACATCTGGACTTTGTGGGGTGGCAAGAAGAGAGATGTTGTAAAAAAAAAACAATAAAAGTTCAACTTTGCCTTAAGCCATGTAGGGGACACAGCAAACAAGTGGAAGAAGGTGCCCTAATCAGATCAGTCAGACCACAAATCTAAAAATACAGCCAAAGTTACAAGGGAATGGTTTAGAGCAATGCTAATTAATGTAATCTTCAGCCTTTTTTTATTTACAAGTAATGGGCAAAAAAACAAAGTCTCTTAATCATGGTTTGGCACATTTTGTCCTTGAACACTAGTGTCCTGCATGTTTTAGTTGTGTTGCTGCTTTAACATACCTCAGCCAAGCATACTTCTCTCCACAGAATGTAACAAATTCTGCATGAGCCTGCTAATGACCAGTTCAAGTGATTCAGATGTGTTTAAGCAGGGAAACATCTAAAATGTGCAACACCAGGACCGCCCACCCCTTCTCTAGATGTGTAACGCTAGAAGAGACATACCCCATACCCCCAAGTGACTTGCAGTTGTAAATGCAGCAAAAGGTGAGTCCACCAGTCATTGACCTTGGCTGGCTGAGTACTAATCCATTCTACATACTCTTTTGATTACACTTCACAATTATGCAAGACTTTGTACTGGTCTTAAAATAAAAAGGTCACAATACAACCAAAAAGGTTTTGGTTGTAATGTGATAAACTGTGAAGAAGTTCAAATGGTAAGAATATGTTTGAATCATTGTACCAACTGAAATGGATTCCTTCAGCAATCTGCCCATATATGCCATATAGACAGCAGGCCTGCAAGACACATTAACAAGATGTGTTTTTTAAACTGGAGGATTAACAACTATTGGGACAAATGTGAAGCATCAAACCAAAATGTAGTTGTATTTGCTAACACACCCTCCATTTCTGCTACCTGTATGACCCCCTCTCTTTTCCAATGGTTATGGTCAATCTGACAGAGAGAGGTATCCCAATCGTTGTGGTTTTTAGTATAACAATGGCCATCAGTGGGCTCTAGATGGACAAACTGTCTACTTTTAAGGCTAGGCTTAAAACTTTCCTTTTTGATAAAGCTTATATTTGGAGTGGCTTAGGTTATCCTGAGCTATCTCTGTAGTTATGCTGCTATAGGCTTAGGCTGCTGGAGGACATAATGACCACTTTCACCCTCTTTGCTACATTCTCACACTACTCTCCAATTTTGCATTATTTTCTGTTATTTCAGCTTTTAACTTTGTTCTCTCTCTTTTCTCTTTCTAGAAGCTACACCTGGCCTGACTCTGTGTCTACCTGTGACACCTTTCTGGAGAGGGGCATTATCCGAGCTTCTGCTGGCAACATCTTAATGCTCACCCTCTACCGACGATCCACATGGCCCTGTCTTTCAGTGTTTAACCCTTTCTCTCTCCTAGACATGCCGATTGACTGAGCTTTACTGTAACTAACTCTATGTGCTCTCTTCAGACTCTAAACTTGAAAACTGGCTCAGAGTTTCTGTTCTTTCTTTCTAGGTGAAACGACTAAAGGAGCTACATCCATTAACATTTACTTTTCCTTCCCATAGAAAGTACTTCTGGATCAGTGCTTCTGTGTTCTTTTTGTGTCTCTGCTCTGCTCTCTCAAACCCCGTCGGTCGTGGCAGATGGCTGCTCACACTGAGCCCGGTTCCGCTGGAGGTTTCTTCCTGTTAAAAGGGAGTTTTTCCTCTCCACTGTCGCTACATGCATGCTCAGTATGAGGGATTGCTGCAAAGTCAACGCCAGTGACTGTCCACTGTCTCTACATGCTCATCCAGGAGGAGGGAATGCTGCAAGTCACTGACTGGATGCAATCTGCGGGTTTCCTTAAACAGAAAAACTTTTTATCCAATTTGAATAAATAACTAACTCTGACTGCACTGTTCAATGATTAGGATTAATTGGAATGTATGTACCTGACTTTGTGAAGTGCCTTGAGACAACATGTGTTGTGAATTGGCGCTATATAAATAAACTGAATTGAATTGAATTGAATTTAATTTAATTGAATTAACTTATAGTGCTATGATAGAAGAAGAATGACTTGCCTGTAATTCATTTCACAAAAAGATTTGGAATGCCTCTTTTGGGAACATGCAAACTACAAGAGCAAAATTTAGGAGAAAGAATTTTATTTGAATTAAATTTTAAAGTGGCATCAAATGCTTTTGTTTTTGGTACAATGCTCATGCATTGCTTAAAGAGTGCTTTGACAGTATGTCTAGAAATAACATACTGTGCAGGCATATGAAAATAAATTTTATGAGTAGTATTTTTTGATATAAGCCTTACCTCACAGGGCGGCATAACCTAGGAGGGCACTTAAAGAGACCTTTGGGAAAAAATAATTGGCAAGTGTAATATTACTTACTTGCATGTCTACTCAATAGAACAAAGTGCCACTTATCTGATTTCCAGGGTTAAATAGAACAACTATTTTACTTGTTAATTTTTAAATTGATATGAACTGCTTTGATGATCACACTGCTTGGTGAAACCTGAACTGAGTGATTCGATGTGGATTACAGATTCCGATCCCAGTGAAACCTTTAGGCTACCTTCTGGAAAAGAACAAAATTGGGATTTTCGAAGAAGGGGAGACACCCTAAGGTTGCTAATTATACATAAATTGATGCTGACCACTGCAGCTGCAGTTAGATTATTAAATTTGTGATGGTGCACATTTAGAGCCATTAAATTCAAATCCAGGCTTTCTGTCTTTGGACTCTGTCTGAGTTCTATGCTTGTAGCAATGAAGTAGTGAAAGATAAACTACCGTATGAGACTGGCAGTTCACACCTCTCCTTTTAGTTTTAACTTCAAGGGGTCAAGTATGTCTGCAGGTTGAAACTGAAAATCCAGTTAACAAACACCTTGTTATCGTGCATTTCCAAACATAAATTAGCAGATACTCTTTTCGCAAGTGCAGAAGCTAAATCGAAAGGCTGTGTTAGGTTGTCATTTGCTTTGAACTCTAAATATTTATAATAACTGAAAAACGTGGAGCAGTTTCTGACAATCTGATGATGGTTGTAGCATGATGGGGTAATAAAATCTGACTATTTTAATGTTTGATAAAATGACTGCTTAAGGAATTTTGTCACAGTTTTAAGCCAAACAGTGACATAAGGTTTAATAAAACTGACTTTCCCCTTTTAGGTGACTGCAAACGGATGAATAAGGATTTACCATCTGTGATTTAGTAACTGAAGACATTTGTGACTTTGGGAAAAGCTTCACTCGAAATTCAATTTTCTGAGCTCTCCTTTCCTGGGTATCACTTCATCTTTTCTTTCAGGCACAGTTGAACTCTCTATTGGACCATGCTGCTTCTTATTTCCCATCTCATTTTACATTAAGAAGTGGGGGCTTCACTGAATCCCAGAAGGGGTGAAGCAGTTCATGCGTGCAATGTGACCTTCTCACACAGAGAACCGTAAAGGCAACCAGACATGCCTATTTACCGATGAGGACTTTTTGCACCAAATATTGACAAAGTGTTACGTCAAACTCTCAAGGTCATACCTTACAAAACCCCAGTGCCTGGTTCAAAATCTCAGAATAGACCATAATTGCATTCCTGTGTCAGCCCTGAGACAGAAATGTTCAAAGTGTAAAAAAAGGATAAAGAGGGTTTGCTATTTTAAGTGTCAGCACCTCTGCTTGTACTCTCATACACCCTAGCATCAATGTAATGTTGCATAAGTGTTCAAATTATCTTGGAATTTTTGAAGGCTTTTAACATCTTTAACCAACACCCCCCCACCCCCATCACTATTAAAGCTCCCAGGCAACAAAGGTAAACACAGCAACAAACCAATCAAAGAACGAGCCGTCAGCAGCATAAAACAGCCACACACTGACATATTGAATGATAAACTGTAGAATCTCCACCTCTACCTGGCTTTAATGATGAGCATGCTATGGTGCATCCAGCTGGCAAAACGAGAAAGTTTTCATGAAACACAAACTATTAATAAATATGCGATCAGTGCAGGATATCTTGGTTCAGGTTTGAGTCTCAAACAATAAAGTATTCACGTTCAATGTTTTTACTCCATACCACAAGTCCTCATAAGACAAATTCTGGTTTGTGCATATTTAGTCCAATCAAATATTTTTCATGAATTTGCCTGTCAATGTTAATCTTCCAAAAAAAGAGATAATACTTTGATCTAGGCAAAGCAAAATGCCTTTTTCACACACTTTCTAATTAAAACTACAGCTGTTCCACTTTCAAAAACCTGCAAATATACAATACAACAGCTAGGTGTCATGGTCTTTGGGACATTGTTTTTGTGTTTAGCTTTATTTTGGTATTTTTATTCTGCTTCCTTGTTCAATTAGCCATTTCTCCCATTTCTTCAGTTCTACTTCCAGCTGCATCCCTTATCTAATTACCCATCTGCTCTTGGTTTAGTAATCAACTCTCCAGCTTCAATAATTCTTAGTTAGTCAGCTCTTAGTCAGATTTGATTTTCCTTTTTTTAAATTGTTTCTTTTCACCTGCACGCCTACTGCGTCCTCCTGCAATAGGGTCCTGCTCTGCACCATTTCATCAAAGTAAGAACTTTTACCAGTTGTGAAACATATAATGGTTATGGCAAACATGTCATGTGACAGATGTTGTAGAACAAAATTCAAATTAGTTTAATTCAGTCTATTTATATGGTACCTATTTACAGCAAATGTCATCAGAAGGCAATTTATAAGACAAACAGATCAAATTTATGTGCAAAAATGCTGTATATGGTCAAAACAGTCCATTCTTTTTATGTTAGAGACATTGTACAACTAAAATTATTTTGTTATGTAATTCCACTGTGAGGAAACAGCAAAGGCTTACACAACTCCAGAGGTGCCATGACTACCTGCTGCAGTCAGAAAACAAAATTAAAAGTGGATTCTTTAACATGCATAACTTTTCTTAAATTAGAGAGTATGCATAACATGCTGTATTTTCATAAAAACTTAATGAAAGATGTTAACTAATGCAGTACCACTTTACTTTCAATGAATAATATTAAACGTATTTCAGGCACAGTCATTGCGGTAAATTGATTTGCAGCCTTGTTTTCATTTAATAATTATCTTGACTGTCAGCACATTATTTCTCAACGCCATGAACTAATAAAAACATTGTAATAAAACTTTGACAAGTCACAGCAAAAAAAAAAAAAAAAATCATTAGTTAAAGGAAAGATAAAAGACCTGCACAGTCTCTGGGAAAGTCTTGTCTGCACTCAAGTCATCTGCAGGACAGAGGTCCAGGCTTGTCAGATCATGTCCAGTCACTGCTCTGCATTCTCTTTGCTTTTCTCTGTACAACAAACATGTCCTTGGAATGGTTTTCAGCGAAAATCATTAGCAGATTGTTTTCTGTCTATGCTTGTCTACGGTTTCCTCTTAAGTTTGGCTTTTGTTAAGCTTGCCACACTATGATGTTCCTTGTTGGAGAGAACACTTGAGAGGTTTTTGTGCCTCCGGGGTCAACACACTTTTTGGATTTTATATGTCCCTCAGAACCTGGAAGATAAAAGGATTTATTCATGGGTGAAGCAGCTACAAGAAAATCTCCATAACATCACCTTATTGATGAAAACAGAAAGTGTCATTAACTTTCACAGGATTTCAGGCTAAAATGTTGTTTGGGTTTACCAAAAAATAGTTAAAGTGTTGCTACTATTTGTAGAAATTAATTTTGGAATATTATTCACTGTATTTTGCCACTAAACTACATAATTTAGTGAAGATACAGGAAAACTACTTGATTTCAAGAATTAGGAGGACCCAGTTTTGATCCTACAGTAGAACTCCACCTTGATTTACTGAATCTTAGGCTCAGTTGTCAATTTGACTCAGTTGAGGTTTTTAGGCAAAGTTTGCAAAGTTAGACACCAGGGTTTTTTTTTACATCAAACATACGCAAAAGTATTGGGTCACACCACTAAATCAATGAATTCTGGTCTTCAAATAACTTCTGTGGCTGCATGTGAATGAAGTTTGCTGTAGAGAAACTTGACTGGCCTGCACAGAGTCCAGTCCTCAACCTTCTTGAACACATTTAAAATGAATTAGAGTGGAGGCTGCAACTCTGGTTTTCTCATCTAAATATGAACGCACTTCTAAATCTTGTGGAAGATGTTTATAGAATAGTTAAAGTTGCTATTTCTAGCCAGGAGGATGACAGGATGTCATCAAAGTTCATTTACATCTAAAAGTAGACAGACAAATACTTTTGTCAGCATAGTGTATTAAGTAGGGTCAGATATCACACCCTGATCAATGCATTTTTTTATTAAATGGTGGCCAGTTTTTAAAATTGTGGCCTATTTTAATGTTTATGGCTTTCAAAACTGTTCTATACAGTGCACAGGATGAAAAAATTCCTATCCAGGCAGAGAGCAACATGCTAGTGTTAGCCTAGTACTTTAACAAATTGTGCCTCATAAAACACCATGGACACCAGCAGCAAAATGCAAGTTCAGTGAAGACTGTAGCTCTACAGCATGTGTCGCTGAAACAAAATGCTTACATTTAGCAAGTTGTTGGGGGAAAAAATGTTGCTGTCAAGAAAAAGTGGTACTACAGTGTCCTAGAGGTCACTGGTGAGATATGTGGGGCACATTGACAATCCTAATGTGGACCATGCAATACAGCACTTTAAAGCTGCTGCGTTTTCAAGCATATATGTTGCACTGGTTTTAATAAAAAATCAGACTGATAATATGAAAACAGACAACGGTTTAAAATGAAAAGATTCAGATCAGTATTGGGAAGAAAAAATCCTGACTAGGACATCCCTAGTATTAGGATTTAAGCAACAAAACTAATGAATTATAGCTGGTGCCTCAAAGTATTGAGCAAAAGTTTAGGCCCATGAAGATAGATATCCTGGTTAAGTTTAGTTGCATAACCACTGCACACTAATACACATGTACAAGGCAATTAAGATATTCAGAGTTTCAGCATCATTGTTGAGTTCTAAAACTTTAATTAAACCATTATTCTGATGCTTTAAATGTATTTCTAAGAATATTGCCTTTTATTTTTTACTGCTGCTCTAATTCTTATTATTTTAGAACCTGCAACAAAGTTAAATCAACCTACCTGAGGCAACAGAAATACTAGGCTTAAAGCAGCAATTCTGAGAAACAATGTTAAGAAGCCTAATCTTGGGAGTTGTGTTCAAGCCAAACAGGAGATGGTTTAATTTTTGTATGCTAATGATGTATTTCAAAAAACTATTCCAAAGATGAATAAAAAAAAATGTTAGTTTTTCTCTTAAATCACAAACATATTTATACAGTCATGCTCACTGAAGGCTGATTGACTCTGTGTCAAAACAGCAGTTATTTCAAGTGAAAAAGCTATTCCTGCTTTATACTATTCCTTGGCTTCCATAGATCATTTAAACATCTCACCATAAATGTCAATGAGTGAATGGCTTTAAAAGAATTACAGATGGAAAATGTTGGTGCATATCTTCATTTAACCTTTCTACCCATAAAATGTTAGCAGACATCTGAAATACAAGCTGTCATAATAAAATATTGCCCAAAATCTACATAAAAATAAAAGGCACCTCCCATATTGTTCTAAATTACATGTGCACACATCTTGTTCATTGTTGCAGTTTTTCTCTGCTAAAATGAAAACTTTGGAAATAGTTACAGATTCACCCACAGATGATTACCGCCCATTATTCATTATTTTCTCTTTTATAGATGTTCTGACTCTGAATTGTGTGGGAGCTCCTCTTCTTTAATTTCTGTTTCATACCCAGTGAGACTGATACTCTTGGGAATAACTGAAACTGTTCGGCACATGAAAAGCGTCATGCCCCTGAGGCAATGCTCAGACTGTCTGGCTCTGCCTTTGTCCCGCTGACTCACTGTCATCGCCATCATCGAGCCTCCTCTCATCCACTGTTCCTCTCCAAGCTTCTGTCTGGAGCGATGCAGTAAAATCTTTCTTGGGTCAGACTGCATCATGGTTGTCAGAGCTCAGAACTCCAGTGCTGACTTCCAGTTAAGTTTTTGAGTCTTTCCCACTGCGTGAGCCAATGAATAAGCAAAAACCTGACGTGGATTTTGGCAGATGTTGTCAAAAACGTTTTCTCTCCAACTAGGACAAAATGCAAGATGTAAAACTTTAGTTCTTATAAATGTCATCATTACCGAAGCAGAAAAAAAACAATATTAATGTAAGTTTTTTGTGTTATGTTCACATTCCTCTACAATTTTCCTTGTGACTCATTAAGATTAACAACCGATCCAGGGCTGAAAGAGCACACAGTTCTGTTGAGGGAGGACTGCCTCCTTTCTGGAAGAAAATAAAATAAAAACATTTATAATCTCTTCCTGCTTTTTAGATACCTCTTAAAAATTGACCCTCAAAAATGTAATCAACACTGAAACCTCCTTTTTATTCAGATGTTCATATCTTTTGAATTGTAGCTGTCTGATTTAGCCTTGACGTTGCACAGCGTTTAATCTTCATGCCCCCTGGCCTTTACTCTTACAATAGCTGTAGGGAAAAAGGACGTTTTTTTAGGTGAAATGGGGTGGTGGTTTTTAATAAAATACCAAATACCCAGCGCCACAATTATTGAACCCCCTAACCATTCGGATAGTGTTTGTTTTACTTATTTAAGAGTACCAGTAAGCTCCTGGTTACGAATTTAAAACTTTCCTTTTCCCTGGAGCGAAGGATCAAATCAAAATTTTAACTGCTTCTTTTCAGGTGTAGCCCAGTCTAAAATGTGCTATTTAATATAAACTGTGATGTTTTGCTGGTCAACAAGGGAAACACTCCTCCTCCTGACTGCAAGGTTCCCTAAGGGCTTTATCCTGTGTCCAGTTCTCATCTCCTTGTACAGTATATGCTTCCTCTGGGATCAAGTAATTGAAAGCATATTATGACGTTCGACAGTTTTGCTGATGATATTCAACTTTTTTTATCTGTTCCAGATAACACCCACACTGCTATTTGAGCCTTACAAACCTGTCTTAGAGATGTTTAATTATGGATCGAGAGAAACTTTCTTAATCCGACCAAAAATAAAACTAAAATCCTCTTACTTGGACAAGTTGAATTTCTAAATGGCTGTGATTGTGTCATTGGCCTATTAGATTCATAATGTCATCTATTTGCCTACCAAAGTGTGGGTAAATTTTGACAAAGCTTTTGAATATGACAGATTACCAGTGTAATAATAACAGGATTTTTCCAACTTTATCAGTCCAGTAAAATTAAGGCTTACATCCCTCCAGACCAGTTTGAGGCAGTAGTCCCTGCATTCTTTTCATCTCGTTTGGATCACTGCAACTCATTCCATGCTGGTGTTAATCAGGCTTTGCTAATGCGTCTGCAGGCTTTACAAAATGCAGCAGCTCACCTCCTGACTGGAAGTAAAAAGCATGATCACATCACCTATGTAGTTGTATCCTCGCCCTTGCTTCCTATAAACTACAGAATTCAGATTAAAATCTTGCTGCTTACTTTGAAAAGTATTAGGTCACTTCATATCTAATCTGCTTCACCTTCACAATCCAGCCAAGGCTCTTAGATCCACTGGTTAGTTGCTCTTGGACGCCACCAGATTTAGACTAAAAAACAGAAGTGACAGAGCTTCTTCTGTGGTGGTCTCTAAACTCTGAAACATCCAGGCTTTGAAAAGTATAGAGGCTCAAACTACCGATAAAATTAAATCTCTGCTAAAAACAAATTTCTTTTCATTGGCTTATAGTCAGGCAATATCTCTGTGTTTCTTTTGCCAGTTTTATTTTTTAATTATGTGTTTTGTATGAGTTGCTGATTTTTTACCTTGGAAAGCTCTTTTGCCATCTGTGGCTTTTCTATACAAATAAACTTCACGTGATTAGGCATGTTTTAATTAATTTCATTTAAAGCCAGGGTCATGGTTACTTTATTGAAACCAGTAGGTAGATTTGTTTTACAGTGGTTCAAAGTATTCATACATTCAATTTAAGTGTTAAATGAGTGCATTACTTATAAATGTGACAAACAAAAAGGACAAATATGTTCTGTTAAAACTACAAAATGTGCATTTTTTTGGGCGTTTTGTTTTAAGAAAGCAGTTCATGATTTATATAGTGCCAATTCACAACACATGTCGTCTCAGGGCACTTTACAAAGTCATTGTGGGCCAAAATTGTAAAGTGGAAAGTACAGACGGGCCACAAAAACTTAAGCTTTAAAATGCTAAACTTTCATTGTTTTTTTTTCACATTTACATGCTCAACAGTAAACTAAACATTGAAAATTTTTATGAAAGCAGTCTGTTTTGTAGAAAGTTCTATTATTCATGTTAGATCTGAAATATAAAAAGGGTCATACAATTTTACCTTATTGAGTGAAAGGCATCTAATTTCAGATAAGTTTTTGTCAACTGTCATAGGCTATTTTCAGCAACAGGATAAGGGTCACTCTTTCTTGCTTGCTGCAACTTATCATCTGCCTATATATATATATATATACATATATATATATATATATATATATATATATATATATATATATATATATATATATATATATAATACTGTATATGTTTGAAACTCCTTCAGTGTCCTTCAGTAGGCATTAGCATGCCAGCGCGCTTTAGTGTCTCTTTTAGTGTGTCAGCATCTCATGTTAGTGTATTGATTATTTGCTAACATTGCCTGCTAGTTAAGCTCTCACATTCTTGGTAAGAGAAGTAAATTTCTTGTGCAAAAGAAAATTAAAGGAACTAAGAAAACTGCTAATGTTTGCAGTGGACCTGCTAGAAGAGCAGATGTTCCTCGTTCAGCTGCTTTGGCTTCACAAGTGAGACGGTTGCTGCCTTGGGGGACTTTGAGGAAGGTTTTTCCTCTTGCCCTGCTGCTCAAAGATGCAGTGGCCATCTACACATCTGTTGTAAAATGCAAGGATTTTGTGAGCACATGCAACACTGCACATACTTTTATTTATTTTGCATAGTGAACAAATTCAAGGTTGGCTTTTTTGGCCACAATGCACCCAAGCAACAACTCCTGCTTTTTATAATGAGTTTAAAGGACCCTTCTTTGGTTAGATAGTATCAGAGACTTTTTTAGTAATGGTCTGACACTGTGGTTTGTTTTGATAAAACCAAAACGTAAATATTGTAAGAACATTTTAGGAACTATTGGGATCACATTTTGTGTGTATGTTATTTTTTATTAGCACAACTTTTAGTTTATCTGTAGCATCCTTTTAAATTATAATCCGGCATCTTAATTATTCCAAAGTTTTTATATGTAATGAGACTGTATTTGACATACTTTAAAAAAAAAATCAAATAAGTAACAAATTGTATCACCTGTGAACCCGTAGTATGGTAATCCATTAATACCAGTACCCAGGGTCTGGTAGGTCCTAACTATATTTGACCTTATAAATACTAGGACTGGGGGACCATGAAAAACAAAGCTTTTCTGGTGAGGTTTACTAAAAAATTTATACCTCTTATTGCAATTTTGGGTTTTAAAAGATTTATTAAATATTGAGTATTTTCTAGCATCAAAATTCGAAATTATAGTTTGACACTAATATTCTCCATTTTGTCCAACAGTCTTGCATGCACAATTCGCCTTGTTTCTCCACCAAATTACCAATGCAAATATACAGGGGTTGGACAATGAAACTGAAACACCTGGTTTTAGACTACAATAATTTATTAGTATGGTGTAGGGCTTCCTTTTGCGGCCAATACAGCATTGGGAATGACATATACAAGTCCTGCACAGTGGTCAGAGCGATTTTAAGCCATTCTTCTTGCAGGATAGTGGCCAGGTCATCACGTGATACTGGTGGAGGAAAACGTTTCCTGACTCGCTCCTCCAAAACACCCAAAGTGGCTCAATAAATATTTAGATCTGGTGACTGTGCAGGCCATGGGAGATGTTCAACTTCACTTTCATGTTCATCAAACCAATCTTTCACCAGCCTTTGCTGTGTGTATGGTGCACTGTCATCCTGATACACGGCACCGCCTTCAGGATACAATGTTTGAACCATTGGATGCAACATGGTCCTCAAGAATGGTTCGGTAGTCCTTGGCAGTGACGCGCCCATCTAGCACAAGTATTGGGCCAAGGGAATGCCATGATATGGCAGCCCAAACCATCACTGATCCACCCCCATGCTTCACTCTGGGCATGCAACAGTCTGGGTGGTACGCTTCTTTGGGGCTTCTCCACACCGTAACTCTCCCGGATGTGGGGAAAACAGTAAGGTGGACTCATCAGAGAAAACAATACATGTTTCACATTGTCCACAGCCCAAGATTTGCGCTCCTTGCACCATTGAAACCAACGTTTGGCATTGACATGAGTGACCAAAGGTTTGGCTATAGCAGCCCGGCCGTGTATATTGACCCTGTGGAGCTCCCGACGGACAGTTCTGGTGGAAACAGGAGAGTTGAGGTGCACATTTAATTCTGCCATGATTTGGGCAGCCGTGGTTTTATGTTTTTTGGATACAATCCGGGTTAGCACCCGAACATCCCTTTCAGACAGCTTCCTCTTGCGTCCACAGTTAATCCTGTTGGATGTGGTTCGTCCTTCTTGGTGGTATGCTGACATTACCCTGGATACTGTGGCTCTTGATACATCACAAAGACTTGCTGTCTTGGTCACAGATGCGCCAGCAAGACATGTACCAACAATTTGTTCTCTTTTGAACTCTGGTATGTCACCCATAATTTTGTGTGCATTTCAATATTTTGAGCAAAACTGTGCTCTTACCCTGCTAATTGAACCTTCACACTCTGCTCTCACTGGTGAAATGTGCAATCAATGAAGACTGGCTACCAGGCTGGTCCAATTTAGCCATGAAACCTCCCACACTAAAATGACAGGTGTTTCAGTTTCATTGTCCAACCCCTGTATATCTGTATTTTAATTCAAAAAAGGAAGCCTATAGGTACAACCTGCTCATGTCACTTTAACCAGATTAACATCTAATTTTCATTTGTGAAGGTATTTTAGATAACTAAAGCCATGTCCTCCTGGGTTGGCCAGGAGGAAAGTGGTACTGAAAACTGTTCCCAAAGATGTAAGGCCAAGACTGTGGGTAAAAAAGGACAAAAAAATCACTTAACCTTGCTAAAATGTTGTTACATAATGATCCTAATACAGTAGCTGAAGAGAATTACTGTTTGGCTGCTTAGATTGCAGCCAAACAATAGAAGTGTAGAAGTGTGCCATTATTCTAGGGAGTCTGCATCTGAAAAAAGAAAAGGTTCCAAGCACAGTCCATGTTTTTATTATTATGATTATCTGAGTGTCTGATTGTTCTTCAAATGCGAACAAAGAACAAAGAACTCTACATTAGTGTGATAAGTGAAGAGCTGTACATTAAAGTATTTATATTTGTTCTTACATTTAGTCTAGCCAAACTGATTGTTTTAGATATTATATTTCAGTTAAACTATTCCTGCTCTATGATTGACCGGACTACTTTTCTTTGTAGTTTGTTCACAGAATTTTAAGGCTACTATAAAAAGTGCATTGGCTGTTGAAAGATTAGCATTCATCTTAATCAGCTGTTGTTTTTCTCACTGTTTGTTCTGCGTAATGAAATAGGAATAAACTTGATTAAGGTTGTCCTTTGTAGGATTCTTCCACCTGAGCTGTGGGTTTCTGCAGCTCTTCCAGAGTTACCACAGGCCTCTTGGCTACTTTTTTGGTTAATGTCTCCTTGTTGATCCTTGAACCCACCAAAAGCCACAGATTATCGTTTTTGACTAAATGTCAAAAAGCACAAGGGCTAGAAATACCTTTTCTGGGCAATTTTAATTATTTAATTTAACTCTATGCAAAATCCTGTTACAATGAATTAGCAAAAATCCCTCGATCCATTGAAAGTTTCCTTCAGCTGTTCATGAACAGCCTGTACCCTGAATAGAGCTTATTGGAAAGACCTAAGGCCACCTTTGGAGAGAAAATAAGCAGATCTTACTCAGATTAGGCCTGAAACCACCAGTTTCTGTTAATTATTTGTGTCTGAGCTGACAATAGACTCTGTGGTCTGAGGAACCTTTTAACCACTTTCTGTATATGAGGGGGGAAAAAGGGAGAGGTGCACGTTACATAACTTTTTCCAAACTGAAACAGATTTCTGGCAACTTTGCGAATTCCTTTTTTTAATTTTTCTTTTAATCCACTTCACAATCCATTAAAAGTTGGAAAGCTTTGATGTGATTTCCCCTAATATAGTTCTGGCCCATTTGCTTCTAATTTGATGGTTTGTAGCACACTCTGCTTCCACACTCTAATCCGTTCCCAGAGTTTTATTCTGACAATTTTCTTAAGACTTTGAAGAAAAGTCTCAGAGCACTGGACATTATTGTTTAGAGACTAAATTCCTTGTCTAGCTATAAATTGGCTAAAATATGTTTGGAAATCTATCCAGACTAAGAATAGAAATATGTTAAATCATTGTTGAGGGTTTAATAAAATATATTTGTTTGTTACCAAGCAATTGCTGTAAATATGCCATAAATGATGGCATAGCTTCAGAAATTAGTAAATGCAAGTTAATCCTTTTTGTGTTCAGATTTTAGTGTTGGATGAACTGGAAATGTTTCATTAGTGATTTTCTTGATTTGTTTAGGTTGCACGTACTGAGCAGGCCCAAAGGAATCTGCCGGCACATCTGGCTCCAGTGATTGCTAACTCTGCTGCCTTCTGTTTGCATGACTGAAGATTTTGGTTTGTGATGAAAATCAGCATGCTCTGGGTTTATTACTATACTTTTATGAAGAGATAAGGAGATTATTAAATAGTTTTGGTATAATATTCTGCCAGTGTTAACAGGTGGTAATATTTTGCTAATCATGGGTATGAACTGATATTTAAATATACTCAAGCCTTTATTTGATACATCAATATAAGACATTGTTATTGGACATGGCCAGTGGCTGCAGGTTTCAGTCACTTAGCAAACTTATGTTTTTTATATTCTGGTACTACAGTGGTCTTCCTTGCTGCGAACTATCCTTTCTGTATTGGTAAAACTAGTGGTTTATTATCACAGCAAAGCTGAAGATGCTGTGCAAATCATAATTCCTCTGTGCTTTAAAGAGTTTCAAAACTTTTTAACTCCACCTTTACAAACGGACATCTATCACCAAATGTTATAGTAAATGTGAGTAAATTAAAATCATTGAAATTAGTTTTTTGTTCTGTTGTATAGAGCAGAAGAGCTCCTTTGGACTTCGGGTCAATTTCCCCCTTCACTAGTTTGTGCTCTTAATAATCAGTTGTACTTGTTTTCTTGTGTTTATTTTAGTTTATTGTTGTGATCTGTTCCGTCTTAGTTATTGCTTGCGTATTCCTAGCTATTGCCTTTTGGGTTTATTCAGTCACTGTAAATTTTCAAAAAAAATCATTATTTATGGTTTGTAAAATTTCAATCAAAAACTCTGCAATATCTGTTATGCCAGAAAGTGACAATAAAGATCATTGTGCAATGCTGTTCTAGGCTACAGATTTTCCCAAAACAGTTGATGCTCCAGTTTTCTTTGCCACTGTTTACCCTTTTCTTTCACTAATCAACTTCTTTAGCTTATATTTAAAGTTTAATCAAAAACAGAGTTTGGACAACCACTAAAAATTGTGTCTTTGTTTTTTCTAGCAGATTGTGAGGATGGACATGTGCAAAGTGGGCCTCTATGATATTATTTTTTAATGATCTCTGTACTTGCACTCCTACGGCACCCGGGAACTGACATGGGGGGAATAATATATAGTGTGCCCACGATTTAATTTAATTGTAGGTTATTTGATGAAGAGTTTAAATTTCTACGTATTTACATTACTTGTGGTTTTAATCCAATTTGGGCCATCTCACTCTGAGCGATTCCATGTTGATAGATATTTATTGGAGTCGTCGTTGTCTTCCGCTTTATCCGGGACCGGGTCGCGGGGGCAGCAGACTCAGCAGAGACACCCAGACGTCCCTCTCCCCAGACACCTCCTACAGCTCTTCCAAGGGGAGCCCAAGGCGTTCCCAGGCCAGCCGAGAGACATAGTCCCTCCAGCGTGTCCTGGGCCGTCCCCTGGGCCTCCTCCCGGTGGGACGTGCCTGGAACACCTCCCGAGGAAGGCGTCCAGGAGGCATCCGGAATAGATGCCCGAGCCACCTCAACTGGCTCCTTTCGATGTGGACTAGCAGCGGCTCTACTCCGGGCCCCTCCCGAATGGTCGAGCTCCTCACCCTATCTCTAAGGGAGTGCCCGGCCACCCAACGGAGGAAGCTCATTTCAGCCGCTTGTATCCGGGATCTCGTTCTTTCGGTCATGACCCAAAGTTAATGGCCATAGGTGAGGGTAGGAACGTAGACCGACCGGTAAATCGAGAGCTTCGCTTTTCGGCTCAGCTCTCTCTTCACCACAGCGGACCGGGACAGAGCCCTCATTACTGCGGCAGCCGCAACGATCCGTCTGTCGATCTCCCGCTACATTCTTCCCTCACTCATGAACAAGACCCCGAGATACTTGAACTCCTCCACTTGAGGCAGGAACTCCCCTCCAACCTCAAGAGGACAAGCCACCCTTTTCCGGTTGAGTACCATGGCCTCTGACTTGGAGGAGCTGATCCTCATCCCAGCCGCTTCACACTCGGCTGCGAACCGCCCCAGCGCATGCTGTAGGTTTTGGCTAGAGGGGGCCAGCAGGACCACGTCATCTGCAAAAAGAAGAGACGAAATCCACTGGTCCCCAAACCAGACCCACTCCGGCCCTTGGCTGCGTCTAGAAATCCTGTCCATAAAAGTTATGAACAGGACCGGTGACAAGGGGCAGCCCTGCCGGAGTCCAACATGCGCCGGGAACAGGTCCGACTTAGTGCCGGCAATGCGGACCAAACTCCTGCTCCGCTCGTACAGGGACCGGATGGCCCCTAATAAAGGGCCACCGATTCCATGCTCCTGGAGCACCCACCACAAGGCACCACGAGGGACACAGTCGAATGCCTTCTCCAGGTCCACAAAACACATGTGAACCGGTTGGGCAAACTCCCATGAGCCCTCAAGTACCCTGTAGAGGGTATAGAGCTGGTCCAGCCGGGACGAAAACCACACTGCTCCTCCTGAAGCCGAGGTTCGACTATCGGCCGGACTCTCCTCTCGAATACCCTGGCGTAGGCCTTACCAGGGAGGCTGAGGAGTGTGATCCCCCTGTAGTTGTAACACACCCTCCGGTCCCCCTTCTTATGAAGGGCCACCACCCCGGTCTGCCAGTCCAGAGGCACTGTCCCTGACCGCCACGCAATGTTGAAGAGACGTGTCAACCATGACAGCCCCACAACATCCAGAGATTTGAGGTACTCAGGGCGGATCTCATCCACCCCCGAAGCCTTGCCACCGCGGAGCTTTTTAACCACCTCGGTGACTTCAGCCTGGGGATGAAAGAGCCAAACCCCGATCCCCAGCCTCTGTTTCCCCCAGGGAATGCGTGATGGCAGGGTTTGAGGAGACCCTCGAAGTACTCTTCCCCCCGCCCAAAATGTCCCCAGTCGGGGTCAGCAGCCTCCCCCCCCTAAAAACAGTGTTGGCGAAGCACGTTCCCCCCCCTGAGGCGCCGGACGGTTGCCAGAATTTTTCGGGGGCCGAGGTAGTCCTTTTCTCCAGGCCTCACGAATCCCCCCGGCCGGGTTTTTTTCCCCACTGCCACAGCCCGGCCGCAGCACGTTTTGGCCTAGGGTACCCGTCCCCCGCCTCAGGGTCCCACAACCCAAACCCCACAGCCGATGGACTCCTTCTTCCTTGACAGATCCCATGGGTGTTCCACCAGGGTTTGGGATTCCCCCCCGCACGGGGCACCGCAGACCCTTTACGGCCGCAGCTGGGGCAAAACGACAATAGATGCGGAAAACATGGTCCCACTCGGACTCTATTTCCCCAACCCCCCCCGGACTCTGGTCAAAGCCCTCCGGAGGGGGATTTTGAAAAACCCCTGGCCAAGGGCTCCCCAGGCGTTCCCAGCAGACCCCACTATGCGCTTGGGCCTCCCAAGTCTGCCGGCTTTCCCTCCCCAGCGGAACCAAATCCCCACCAGTGGTGATCATGGACAGCCAGCCCCTCTCTTCACCGATGCCCAAAACATGCGGGTAAAAGGTCGATGTAGAAAACAAATCGATCATTGCCTCCTCCCTAGGGTGTCCTGGTGAAAAGTGCACTGTGGACACCCTTATGCTTAAAAACATGGTGTTCTTTTATAGACAATCCTGACACACAGAAGTCCCAAAAACAAAACACCACCGGGTTTTAGTGGGGAGGCCATTCCCCCGATCAAAGCCTCTCCAGGTGTCACTGTCTTTTTCCCCCGTGGGCGTTTTAATCCCCCCGCAAAAATGGAGTCCCGGGAGGGGGACTATCCCGCACCCCCGACAGGGGGGCACCAAGAAAGGGCCCGGGGTTCCCAACCCCCTCGGCCCGTTGCGAAACAACAGTCAAACCTACCCGACCCGAAAAGGGCAGGGGAATGCGACCCTTCATCCAACGGGGGAAAAACCCAACTGAGACGGATGAGCTGGGGGGGCCCAACAAAACCCACCCCCGCCCGCGCCTCTCCGGGGCCCTCCAGATAGAAGAGAGTCCAGCCCCTCTCAAGGAGATGGGTTCCAAAGCCCCCTATGGTGGGGGGGAGCCCCCGACTATTTTTAGCGATATCTCTCGACGTCCGCACAAGCCAGGCTCCTTTTCCCCCAAGGTAACATTCCACGCCCCTAGAGCCAGCCTAAGCACCCGGGGGATGGGCCACTGAGGTCTCCACTTCGTCCCCCCCAACCCTCTTTGCACCATCCCCCCGGGTTTCCCCCCTGCAGGGGTGGGCCCACGGGGGGATGGCCTCGCGTTTCGTTGGGGCTGGCCCCCGGGCCGGGTTCCGCAGGAGCAACCGGCCCAGGTGCTCTCGACAAGCCCGACCCCAGGCGGCTCCAGGGGGGGGACCCCGGCCCCCGTACGGGCGACGTCACGGCCCCGAATTTTTTTGTCCTCATGAAGGATTCTTTAAACCGCTCTTTGTCTGACCCATCACCTATTATTGGAGTCATATAACTATATTTCACCTTAGTAGACTATATGCAAATTATAGAAAATTATCTTTGATCATTGATTGTCAAAACAGGTAGAAAACATCCTAAAGTACAAATTGACACACGGTTGGTATGAAATGTCCTATGAAAAGATACCCCAAAAAAAGTTGGTCCAAAAAGGCTGGAATTGCAGGAGTAGAAAGTGACTTGCACCAGGGGCTTTGTAAACTAAATTATTTAATTGTATTTAGCTGTATTCTATCTTGCTTTCTATCTGGACCACACCAATGTTTTCTTTACAATCATTTTCAGTCCTGTATATGACCAGCTTTAAGCTGTCTGTTCTTGTGACATACCACATAACATGACATTCTGACATGAATCATTCAGGCATAAAATTGCTCCTAAACTCAAGGTATGCACCAGTGGTGTGTTGACCTAGTACAAAATAAATGTGCTGTAAATTCCTTTACTTCATTCACATCAGATCTCAAACTTAAAACTTCTATTACACAACAGGAAATACACTTCCGTTCATAACTCTATTATGTTCACCTCCTCTTTGATCACTTCACATCCGACGCTCAGTCAACCTCCTCTGAACAGCTGCCTATAATCCACGCCATCCTTGTCTGGCCCGCAAGCTGAGTCATCTTAATTTGGGGACCAACTTTTTTAAGGTATCATAACATAAAATCCTAAAAATAGCTAACTTTTATTAATTGGCTCCAATTTCCATTTTAAATGAACGCTGATAGTAAAGCCCTGAATGGCTTTTTGGTACAAAGCATCATAACTTACTGTTGAACAAAGTCCTTCTTACATACAGACCTGTCTGTTTCCCCACACTGAGATAATTGGCAGTTGCTTTCCTATGTGGAGCCCAGAGCAGGAAAACTAGCCTCTGACAGAGTTGGGTTTGTTTGATGGGTACAGTGGGTGGCCTGAGCCTTTCCTAGTGGGGCAGTGGGCCAGGGGGACTGATGTTTAGAGCATGTGTGCGGGTGAGGTCAATGCCAAGCAACACAAGCCAAAGATAAGATTGTGTCTATATGTGAACGTCACACACATGTCTTAGATATCATTTGTTATTCTTTTATTACTCACTTTGATTAGTTAAAGTAATGTACAAGGTGTTATGACTATGAAATTTACACTGTCAGTAATTTGAGTTTTAGTAATAGGTTTCCTCTCTGCCTCGAACAGGCTTGTATGTTTTGCAGATGAAGGGGAAGGCCTCATATACAAAGTAAAAGAAAATGAAGTTAGATATTTTTTACATGATTAAGATACTGTGAGAAAGTCTGTTTTAATGCATGTCAATAAGTTATCCTAAATGTTACCAAGTGGTTTTTGATAAATAAATCCAGCATTGGATTTATTTATCAAAATTCAACCTATTTCAACTGAAGAAAATGATGGCACATCCACGCATTGATTATTTTTTTTGCATCTACCCAATGCTTAAATAGGTTCATATTCACCTGGTGACATTGTAATGTAGAGCTGAGTATCATCTGTGTAGTTATGGTAACTAATCTTGTTGTTTGTTATAATCTGAGCTATGGGGACCATGTAGGAATAGGAGGGGCCCTAAAAAGGAACCTTGGGGAACCCAGCATGAGATTTTTGTTGTCTTTAATGACACAAAACGTTTGACACAAAAACGTTTCTGTCCTTTAAGTAAGACTCAAACCAGTCAAGTGCTGTACCAGAAAGACCAGCACAGTTTCCCAGTTGCTCCAGTGATATACCATGGTCAGCAGTGTCGAAAGCTGTTCTGGGGCCCAATACTACCAGCACTTCCACAGTCTGCATTTATGCAAATTTCATTTAACACCTTGACAAGCACGGAAACCTGACTGGATTAGCAGAATTCTTAGTTTTGACCCATTTTAAAGTACTAATACAAACATGTCCCGCTACATATAATGAATATATTTCGATCAAGACATAAAAAAAAAACCTTGGATAGATGTAGGGGTGGATGGAAAAATTTAGATGGATAGAGGGTTGAAGAATTAATAGACGGATAAATAGATGGATGGATGGATGGACGGACGGAGAAATGAGGAATAAAGTACAAATGTAAATAACAAATATGGTCTGGAAAAATAAATACTTTTCCATACTTGTCCGGATCTGAAAAATACTTTAAGGACACTCATGTTTATAACCCTACAGTCTGGTTTGTATATGTTTAGTATAATGTGTTGTGATTATGAATCTGAATATATTATTTAATCTTTAATATTAATATTTTAATATTTTATCAAATAATATTTCGGTCTGCTAAGGGTTATCCTGAATACCCGCCCAGTAAGGCGATGGTATTAGGACAAAGTTGAAAGGTGTGAGCCAAGCTCTGACATTATTGAACAGCAAAACTCTGCACACACATGGAATGAATTCACACAATTTCTTAAAATACAAGAATTTATTAACAAAAATAAATCAACTCAAAGTCAAACATATTTCAATCAACAAACACTTCACTATGCTAAAACAATCCAACTAAACTACCAAGCAGAATTAAAGAATAACGAAGACTAATGGGCTATGTACAATATAAACAAGTTGATTAAAGATGGTTGAAAATCATGACCAAAAGAGTGATGCAACATTATCATGCAATGTTATTTATGTTTGAGAACCAAGGATTATCTAGAAGAATCTGGAAGTGAAGTTAAGTTAGTCTTGGAACCAACTTACGCAATAATCAGCATACCTTTAGACAACCATTCACAATGCAAGATCAGATAAAATATTATTTTAATAAAATAATGTTTTAAAGAATGATCTGCTGAATAAAACCAACCTTCTGGATGACTAATTCTCAACAGTGTCTCATAAGCTGCCTTTAATTATTGAAATAAAATTTTAAGAAATATTACTAATATTTTGGAAAAGAGCCAAATCTTTCTGGAGAAATGGGGCTTATGGTGTTTACTTAGTTATCAGATTTAGTAAAATAATGTTTAGGGACTATTATTCACTAGCTTGAAAACTAACAACCTTCCTGTTAAATATTCTGCAGCAGCAAGCACGTGTTCTTACCTGTTAGCAGTTGAAGCTAACAAAAGAAGCTGATAGCTTAGCACCAGAATCAAACACACACCTTTTAAAATACCATTTATAAAAGGGTTAAAATGCATAAGCACGGACGGCGCGTTATGGCCGACCTTCTGTGTTTAAAATAACCCCTTTAAATAAAGTTTGTCTTAACTTTAAAAACACACAAACGCAGAACACAAAGCTGAGCACGTGTGCTGCAGATAGCCTGCTAGCACCAAGATAGCAGAGTTGAACACAAACAAAACCAAACTTCATAAAATAAAAAATGTTTAGATCATTTAATCCTAAATATCTCTCTGCCCAAACCCTAACCTCATTTGAGTTGTGTTGAGGAGGAGTTGTCCGGGCGACGACGAAGTTTAAAGAAAGCTCTGTGAACAAAGGGTTAGCTTCCAGCTAACCTCCGGAGCAGTGGCTGGGCGGCCCATTCTGTCCGCTGACCACACTGCACGTTACCACGGGATGCGGCTCCTGTTGTCGTCCTTTCAGACCGGGAAAAACCGCTCAACTCGTTGTAGAGACAGCGTCTCTACTGGGGACTTCTCTGGGACACAGTTTGCTTCTGCAGGCCTCAGAGAGAGAAAGTCAAGCCAGGCTTATACCTTAATTACCCCTTTTATGAATGAATACCGGATTCTTTCAACAGTAATTCATCAGTACTTAACTTGTGCATATGATCGCGTGATCTGATGACACCCTTGGATCCAGTTTGAAGAGTTTATGTCTGTTTGCCAGCAAAGAGACATTAGCGTGCTGTGCCTCCCCTATCCCGATGATCACCGGTGTGGAAGAGATTGGACCATTGGGAAGGTGGGGTTTTATACGGGCAGTGGCATCATGGGAAGTCCGCTGTTACCCCCCTTTCCCTTCTGAAGTTGTGCTGGAAGTCGGTTAAATGCAATTTATTTTGAAAGTTCCAGAAAAGTTTGTACCGGAGTTTAATGTTGAAATTCATGACTGTGGTCCCAACAAATGCAAGTTTTATTCATTCAAATAATCTTGTATGCATTTAAAAGAAATGCTGGAATGTTGGTCTATGTTTCTGATTTGTTCAAGTTTCATGAAAACAGTAGACTCTCAAACTGTCAAAACATAAAAGATCTTTCTCATTTTGACTCTTGTTTTGTACGTGTAAGCTAGCATTTTCTGTCAGTAAATTTTCTTGCTATTTGTTTATGCTGTAGCTGCAATTCTGAAAACGTTCCTGTCCTTTTATGCATTCTACACTTTCTTAAAGTGATCTGGTGCAGGTCTTGTTTTTGCTGCATGGGAATCTGGAGAACTGTTTTATTTCACCAAACATCCTTTGAGATAACCCTTTCTTCTTTTTGGAGGGGTTCCACTTGCTGCGCTTGCCTATCCCCTGCTGGCAAGGCAATGGAAAGAACCAGGCAGATGAACTCTTGAGATTATCAGTGACTGTCAGAGCGAAAGGAAATGACCGTTCTTTGTTTTAATATTTACATAGGTGTACACAGGCCCTTTTTCAACAATAAAAACTTCTATGTTCCAGTGGCACATCCTGTTAGCCAATCCAAGTGTATCATGTTAAAAGGCTTATTGATCATTTAAAAAGTCTTGTGCAATCATGTCAGTATAGCTGAAAATTGCTCTACTGATTATAGAAGCCATAAATTTGGTCTTCATTTGGCTAGTTGTGTTATGATTCTGTGCTGTTTGTCTGCATCACCTCTGTCTGCCAGCTCTGGGCTGCAGCTTTTAGGAGGATTGATGACACCTGCTCCTTCCCAGCCAGCTCCCTAATTACTCTTCATCTGCACCACCTGTGCTCCTGCCTTTGTATACAGCTCTCTGACAGACAACCAGTGCCAGATTTCCGAAAGCCTTTGTGTGAGTAGTATCCAGCATGCCTTCCTTGCCTGTCTGTCTGATCTGATCTTGTTTTGATCTGATCTGATCACGGATTTCCCTGCTCTGCCTTGCCCACGCCAGATACCTCATTGGCTTCAGCTTTCTGGACAAATGACCTTGCTTCTGCCTCCTGACCAACCCTCTCTGCCTAACCCTTGGATCCGTATGCCTGAATTTGCCTCCCCGTTCATGACCTTGCTTGTGCCCTGACCTACTATTCAAGCCTTTCCCTCGGATCCTGTCGCCTGACTTTGTCCTTCCGGCTCTGACCCTGTTTCTGTTCCCTGACCACCGCATTGTGCTTAGTCACTGGGATTGCAGACCTGACAGCCCGTGTGACGTAACCCTGCTGCTACAAGACGATCACACTGAGGAGCCGAAATTCAGCTTCCTGACTCTCCCACAGTTTCTGAAAAGGTTAGTGGCTTTATTCCTGAGTCTGGCAATATTCTCATCTCTTCGCTCAGCCACTATACAGTCTGTCTGTCCTCAGAGGTTCCTGTGCCTACCGCTGGTGTTTTCCTGCCAAACGCCTTCCAGAAAACTTAAATCTTTTGAAGCATATCAGTTGTGTGCGGTTGAAATTTCGGGTCTTCTGAACTACCCATTACAAGTTGAATATCTGTCTGGAGCATTCAACTATAGTCTTAAAATGGCCAGAATAAAAGAATTTTCAACTGAAACTCGTCAGTCTATTCTTGTTCATGTTGAGGTTTAACTGGAGGAGTACCCGAGTTCAGGCAAAGCCAGAACAATGAAGCAGAGACAAGATGAAAAGTTAAAGTGATGTTTATTTGCAGTGAATGATGGAAGTTGATTTGTCCTGCAAAGGAATAGGAAGATGTTAAATGGACTATCCACAGGAGTAATGGTGAGTATAATGAAGAGAGTGTATCTTTCTTTCTTATATGCTCTTGGGAGGGAGGTAAGCTTGGAGGAGGAGGCAAAGGAAATCCAGGAGGTTAGTGTTTCGGGGTCCGTTTGTGTTCCAGGTCTAAAGGAAAGAGAGTGGCAGGACGGAGGATTGTTGGCTTCCAGATGAGAGTTTCCAGGAGAAGGAGTCCACGTACACAAGTCCTTAAGCTCCAGCAAAAGGTGAGTTCCAAACTCCAAGTGTCCTTAGGAAACACAAAAATCACAAGGTAATTAGAGAAGGTCTCAAAGATCAATTGTTGGCTGTCTCACTCAGTACCAATGTCACTGAATAATCCGGCGAGGAATGGATCACTTCCAGGAGCTTAAACGCCAGCTGCTCTCATCAGTAGGATCCAGGACAGGTGTGTAGATTGAAAAACTCCGCCCATGCCACTCTGACTCTGGAAAGTAAGTGAACACAAACATATCCCCCAAACAGAACACACTCCTAACAGTTCTGAGGAATGAGGACTATTCTAGCAGAGCAATTGCCAAGAAACTGAAGATCTCATACAACGGTGTGTACTACTAACCGTTGTGAGTGCAAACAGGCTCTAACCAGAATAGGAGAAGTGGGCGGCCCTGGTGCACAACTGAGCAAGAGGATAAGCAAATCAGGGTCTGCAGTTTGACAAACGGATGCCTCACAGGTCTTCAACTAGCAGATTTATTAAATGGTACCTGAACAACACCAGTCTCAACGTCAACAGTGAAAAAACCCATACCCTGTGGACAGTTTGGAGCCAATTTTGTCCTACAAGATGATGACGTATAGTATAGTTATAAATTATGCAAGAACTATTTAGAGAGAAGCAGTCAGCTGGTATTGTCCTTAATGGAGTGCCCAGCACAGTCACCAGATCTCAACCCTATTGAGCGTAATAAGTGCCCATTAAGCCAATCCAAATTGTGGGAGGTGATTCATGAAACATGGAGTGAAATTTCCACCAATTACCTCAACAAACTGACAGCTAGAATGTTAAAGGTCTGTAAAGCTTTAATTGCTGCAAATGAAGGACTCCTTGATGAAAGCAAAATTTGAAGGACAAAATTATTTCAAGTGCAAAAAATTGTATTTTCGACCTGAACATTGGTGTTACTGTTTTCAATTAATTTTGCCACTTATTTGATTAATATAATGTGTTTTCTTGGAAAAACATGACATTTTTTGGGTGACCCCAAACGTTTCAGCTGTAGTGTTTATTGTATAAGCATAAAATCCTCCATCCAGGTTTTGTCTCTTACTTATCCAGCTCTAGATCTCGTCACAGAGGGATATTCTCAGAAAACCTCCACAATGAGACATCCAGGAAGCACCCTGCATCTAAAAACCACTGGTAACTCCATTTGACTTAAAGGAGCAGTGGCTACATTACCGAGCTCCTCACCTTGGCACTTTTATCTGCCCACTCATTGTACTAAAAAAATGCTTTACTTTGAAACCTAAGGATATTAAACAAAAATGTATTTATATTTTTAAATTTTACAACAAAATCCTTCATCTACCTTCAAAAACAGGAAAAAAAGTCCTAATTTTATAGAATGAAGCGTTGTGTTGTAGATATTCTGTCGATTTTTCATAAAAATATACAGAAGAACTAAGATCACCCTTTCTTGTTACCTTTTCTTATTAAAAATATTTCTTATTGGGATTTATAAGAACTACAGTGGAGGGGCCAAATAGGAATAGGAATAATCTGTAGCTGTAGCTTGTAGACCCCTGGGTTAAGGATGAGGTTTGGTTACAAATAACGCTAAGAGAGACAAGAAACTCCGTGGCCTCAGTGGCACCACTTATGCAGGTGTCTCACATCTTCAGCTTTTAAATGTGGATCTCAGATACTTACATTAACTGCTTTAATACTTTCCAACAATCTCTACATTTGAGATTCATAGAGGTTGGGAAAAGTTAGCTGATGGAAAAATGTTCTGTGTGCACTTCAAAGTAAAAATAAGTAGATAGGTGCATGGTGCCGAAGGGCTTGCAAATAACGAAACGCATCCACCTTGCACACATTATAGAAGAAAGAATACAGAGTGCTGGATATCTATTTTTTTTAAGATTTAGGTGATCACAGTTTTCTAGCAGATCTATCCCAAACAGTGATATTTTGGTTTTACTCTGTGGCCCTTTTTCAATTTCATTTGGATTTTGCATTTAAACAATCTTTGTTCATATCAGCTATTTATATATTTAATATGAATTGGAATTCTATAACATTAGCTCTGTCACTTTTATATTTCAAAATATAAAAATTTATATTTTGATGCTGCCAAAACACAACTAACACAAAATGGAGCTATGCCTGTGATCAAACCCCTGATGCTTTTGAGGAACCCTCAGTCATCATCCCAGCTTTATCTCCTGATGCTTGGCTTGGATGTTTGACGTGTGTTGCATGTGCCTGTGGCAGATTTCAGTGTAAAACTGCACAAACAGGAAAAGTAAGTTTCCTGCCACATGGAAAAGATTGGCAAAGGAAGTCATCGCTCAGTCTGACAGAAGCTGTGCACTGTTTGTACATATTTGGTTTCTCAATTCAGAGTTGGATACAACAACTGACCACATTCAAATTCCGGGAAAACTGATGGATCTGCCTTCGTTGTGGACTATCAGCCCATCGGCCTTTCATGACAGTGAAGATAAACACTTCTTATTGTGGGAGTCAAAAATACTGGAAACTCTCATCACTGAAACACAATTAGGTCAAAATTGGTGGCATCAGAAGTTCTAATTATTTAGGCACCGTGTTCTGTTTTGATATCATCTGGAAATAAAGATGCAGTTTACAGTTGCGGTTGGTTAGGAAAATTGAGAGGAACTGAGTAATTATCATTAAACACTGACGGTTGCTATTAAACAAAAGACTAGATGGCAGAGGAGGAAATGAGTAAAACAAAAAATTGCCATCTTGGTTTTATACATGTGTACTGCCAAATTATCATTGTTAATTTGTCACTTTCAGTAGAATGGCTTCCTTTTCATTTGATCTACATTCTGCCACCTCATCTGGACCCTTAAAATAAGGGTACTGTAGATACTATACCCTTACTGAGTACTGTACTGAGTACTGTAGACCAACAATTTGGGGAAATAAAAAGTTAGTGGAAAAAGTTTTGGACTTAAAAAACCTTATTCATCAGTGCTCACCAGCCTATTTGAATAATTTTAATAATTTGCAGATTTGCGGTGTACGTCTCACAAATTTTATGTTGTGTGTTATAAACATTAATGCAGTTCAAACTGACCAACAAAGGTCTACAATCAGACTCCAGTTTATATCAGTTGTAGCAGATGAAACTGGTACTCTTTATGCCTCTCTGTGCTCTGTTATTACACAAGAAATAATGAAATCACTGAGATTAAAGACTCTATTTGGATTAGGACTATTTTAAAATTAATTGTGGATCTTGTGGATTGGTTACTGAGCTTTGGGCAAATAACAGCATCATTTGAGTTCTGTAATCCTCTCTCAACCAAGACCTTTTCCTCACTCTGCCCTGTCACAATACTAAAATTTGAAACTCTGTACCGATACTAAGAAAAATACTCAATACCATTTTCAAAACTGCTGAGTGTCTCTGTTATTGCAGCACTACTACTGGAAGAAGTGCCACAATTTTGGCAAATGTGAATGGGTCGGTTTGTATTAAATAGATTTTAAGGCGAATGAGTATCTTTCAGTAATTTATGTTTTAGTATCAATTATTTCGAATTTGATTATTTTGACAGCCCTACTACGTGCTATCAAGTTGCCTTTTACTTTATCTCACCATCTCTGCCCTCCTCACTCTTGGTCATATGCTCACATAAACTCTAAATAAAACATTTAAAAATAGATTAGGCACGTATGACATTTTATTGCTTGCCTGTGAACCTTTCTGTGCTCTCCTTGAAACTGAAGGCTTCAGCAACTGTCCACCTTAAACAAGCAGGGTGCACAGGTAAGAGAGTAGGCTCAAACACAAGTAATATCATGACATAAATTTAAACAATACATAATTGAAATAAGCAAAAATTTTATGTCAACATTTTTTCTGTCTGCTTTTAGCTTCACTTCTGAGCTTTATCTTAAAAAAGGAGTAAGTATTCCCTGCCTTTTTCTTTTCTGCATCTTACTGATCTTGCAAAAAGACAGTAGTACATCCTTGTGCAGCTGTTATCGATAGATATGTACCAAGGAACTTGGAAGTTTTGTTATTCATCCAGTGCAAACGAGCCCTGAGGGTGCTGGCAGTGATCATAAAGGTGATCCATAAAGACCATGCATGTACAATTGCTAATTTCATGTGAAAACTCACAAGCTGAAATCACTTTAAGTTCTTAAAATGACATTTTGTTGCATAAAGCTGACATTTGGGTTGAAGATCAAAGTATGACATCTTCCTATCCATTAGCTGCAGGTGTAAGGGTTTTGAGTTGAAGAGCAACCTTGTTGCCCTTCTTTAACCAAGTTGTGTTGATATGGTAATCAACAAGGTTAGTTTAATGAAGGATTTTATAACCCTGATGGCTAAAAGTTCTTATTTCAGCTTTTTCAATTTGACAAATTGGTAGGTAAACGATAAAAAAAATTCACATAACTTTATGCTATTGAAGTGGTTTCTTTTTCCTTTCTTGCCAGGTAAATTGTTTAAAAATACTCACTAAATATGTTTCTTCGGTTTGTCTTGTCTGACAGAGCTTCTAATAGATCTCAGCCCTTATTTTTTCACTATGCCTTAAGAATCCCCCTAGCTTTGCACACCTGATGACATAAGTACATAAGCTAGATAAGCTTTAATTATATATCTGTCATTCTCTTTACCTGGAAAAATCTTGGGTAAATACCAGTAAATATAAAGTTTGTTCTTGTTAATATTGCAGTCTTTTCAGTGTTAGGCCCATCTTTGGATTTAGGGAGTTCAATAGACATGAATTTACATGTCAGTCTACACCCGATACAGACTGCTCAACATTCAGCTCCAAAAAAAAGGTTTGAATAGTGAGAAAGAAAACACGTTTTTACCATGTACAAGGCAGTTTATATAGTCCTGTTTTTGGTTTTCAAGATTTAAGTGATTCTGGCAAATATTTTGGCAGCTAGTTAAGTAAATTGACTGTAATAGGGTTAGTGCCAACTAGTGTTCCTTGCACATATGTCATTTTTAACTATTTTAAAATAGAGAATGAAAGCAGTTCAGTCGCCACCTCCAAACATATCAGTTTTTTTTCTGTGAGGCAGTATTGAGAAAACTACATGGCCAAATATATGGTCAGTAAGCTAACTCTAAAGGCATGTACGTTGAAAGAACATATTTTAGAAAAAAAAGAGGAGATAAGTTTCCAAGAGACAGCAACTAGTTAAAAAGGATTACAGAATATGAGAGTGAATTTATCTCTGTGCTGAAGAATGGATGTTTTGTTTGCCTTTTGCAACTGTTGAAGCCACAGTACATCTTTGTATCAGCAAACACAGCACCAAGCAGGGAAAAAGTTTGCTTCGCCTAATCATGTTATCTGATGTGACTGTTAGTGGCTAAAGTACAGACATTTGATGTTTGGTTGTTTGCCCAGTGTCACTGGTGATCCTCAAAGCACACTGGATAGAATTTTATTTTTATTAACTATTTGCTGTTCTACACACCCAGCAGTTTAATGGATTTCATACTGCAGCACAAATGAGCAACCAATCAAGAAGATGCTAAATGCTAACTTACATACTATTGCAAGAAATCCAAAAAAGAGGGTATAGGGATTCCAAGCATGGGCTGCTTTGTGCATGTGCTTTTGGTGTTTGTGCATGACCCATTACACATAAATGCTCAAAAATTAATATACCAATATAAAATGGCAACTTAGGCTTTAGCATCTTACCTGAGGACATGTTAGGTCAGATGCTAGAGTCAAAGTTACAATCTCTTGATTGCCCCACCATCATTAACTCATGTCATCTTGACTGGTTTTGCCCCTATTTCCTATCAGATCCTTGTTCTCTCCAATTCTTTCATACTAACTATAAATACAGTTTGTGTCTGAACTTTTTTTGTAAAACCTCTGAATATTGCCACTGGTATTCCACGGTTCCTCCCACTGCTACGGTTTAATTACCTATCAGCCGGCTTGCTTGCTGACCTATCTGTCTGCGCTCGTTAACCAAAAACCACTTGAGGAAATTAAATGGATTTTCTTTCTCACTACTAGGACAAAAATAAACAAACCTTTTCCATCTCTACTTTTTAGTCAAGGCAGTCTAAATATCCTTTGACACACAGCAGGTAAAATAAGTATTGAAAACCCTTTTTTTAGAAAAAATATTTTAAATATTTCTGACAACCGGTGTAAATTTCATGTCAAAATAAATATTTGTTTATCAGTGAATTGTGAAGTACTTATTTAACCTATTGTTGTCAGAATCCATGGTGTGATCTTCCTGCAGCTAACCCATTTTACCACCAGGTGCGATTTTCGGGAGGTGCTGGAGTGGGACAGGTGCAGCTCATCAGGCTCATCAGCTGGGCAGTATATGAAGAGGCTGCACCTGCACTTCGTGGCCTGAGCGTTTTGCCTTTGCGGTACAGCTGCTGGCCACCCTAGAAATCTGATCTCGTTGTTGAAAGCTAAGTTTGATGTGCTTCACCTCTGTACTGATTTTACCCTGTGCTGACACTTCCAGGTGCATGACTTCTGGATCCGACGGAGTTGACCAGAGACTTGAAGTGAATCAGTTTGAACCGATTCCTGGATTGAACCTTTGGGCTGACTCTTCTGCGAGCCTCCAGCCGAGCAAATCCTGTCCACCCTCCCAGCACCTCCCGTTCGGCCTGTCTCGACAACCACGGTGGGTGAAGCTGACCACTCTCTCTCTCACATCACTGGATCTATGACCATTTCCCCCGGCGGATTTCACTGCGCTTACCTGTAAGTTGCACAATCAGTTCTGGTGCTTTTTCTGAGGTCCAGTTTGTAACTCTGCTCTTCTCCCGCAGCCAGACGGTTCCTGTCTTGTTTCCCTGTTCCCTGGATCATTTGTTTAAATAAATATTCACTAATCTTATCAGTCTCTGGTTGTTCTCTGCATGTGGGTCAGGTCGGCAGTTAACATTATGACAATTGTAATTCCATCAAATAAAGACTTGGACTCTATTAGGGTTAAAGCTTTAAATTTAACCTTACGAAAGTGATTTTTGCATTTCTTTAGCCTTAGCCACTTTTTGATTTTGTGAAAAAGCTTCAACCTGCTTCCAGCATTAATACAGCTGAGGTGCCTGTTGATGCATATTCTACACATACCAAGGATTGTACTGGAAGTATATTGCTTCCAACAAGTGGTCAAAGTTTGGACAACATCCAGTAGTGATTTTATAGTATTAAGCTATGTTTAAAAAACGGTGACAATGGACCAAATTGGATTGTGCAGAAACTTAAGATATTGTTAAAATTTAAAACCATGTTAGGCAATTACAGCATTAATAAAATAATTTACATACCTGAGACTGGAATATTTTTAATTACTATTCGTACTCGTCTTCCGCTTCAGGAGACTCAGTAGACACCTAGACATCCCTCTCCCCAGTCACCTCCTCCAGCTCGTCCGGGGGGAGCCCAAGACGCTCCCAAGCTATTCAAGAGACATAGTCCCTCCAGTGTGTCCTGGGCCATCCCCTGGGCCTCCTCCCAGTGGGATGTGCTTGGAACACCTCCTGAGGAAGGCGTCCAGGTGGCATCCGGTATAGATGCCAGACCCACCCCAACTGGCGCTGCTCGATGTGGTGGGGCAGATTACAGCATTAATAAAATAATCGAAATACCTGAGATTACTACTCCGAGCCCCTCCCGGATGGCCGAGCTCTTCCTCTAAGGGAGTGCCCGGCCACCCTATGGAGGAAGCTCATTTCAGCTGCTTGGATTCAGTATCACGTTCTTTCGGTCATGACCCAAAGTTCTGGCCATAGGTGAGGGTAGGACGTAGACCGAACCGTAAATTGACCACAATCCTCACCACAATGGACCAGGACAGCGTCCCCATTACTGCGGCAGCCGCACTAATCAGTCTGTCAATCTCCAGCTCCATTCTCCCCTCACTCGTGAACAAGACCCCGAGATAATTGAACTCCTCCACTTGAGGCAGGAAATCTTCTCCATGGCCTTACTGAACTCCTCCCAGGCCTGAGTTTTTGCCTCTACCACAGCCTGGGCCGCGGCATGCTTGGCCTCACGGTACCCATCAGCCGCCTCAGGACTCCCACAAGCCCACGAGCCAATAGGACTCCTTCTTTAGCTTGACAGCATCCCTTACTGCCGGTATCCAACCCTGGGTTCACGGATTGCCGCCTCAACAGGCACCGCAGACCTTACGGCCACAGCTACGGGCAGCAGCATTGACAATAGATGTGGAGAACGACGGTGATACCTCTCCAGGTGTCACTGTCGTTTCCCACATGGGCGTTGAAGTCCCCCAGTAGAATAATTGAGTCCTCGGGAGGGGCACTATGCAGCAACCCCGACAGGGATGCCCAGAAGGCCAGGTACTACGCACTACCGCTCGGCCCATAGGCCAAAACGACAGTCCTGTCCCCAACCCGAAGGCACAGGGATGCGACCCTCTCATCCACTGGGGTAAACCCCAACACGAGACGGCTGATCTGGGGGGCAACAAGCAAACCCACCCCAGCTCTCCGCCTCTCCCCGTGGGCCACTCTCTCCGTGGGCCACTCTCTCCTCGAGAGTCCAGCAACTCTCGAGGAACCTCCCGCACAAGCTCAGGTTCCTTACACCCCCAGCGAGGTGACATTCCACGTCCTTAGAGCCAGTCTAAGCATCCAGAGATTGGGCCGCCAAGGTCTCCACCTTCGTCCGCTGCCCGATCCTCTTTGCACCGGTCCGTCATGCTTCCCCCTGCAGGTGATGGGCCCACCGGGGATGGCCTTGCGTCTCTCGTTCAGGCTTGGCCCGGCCGGGTCCCGCGAGGAGCAACTCGTCCATCAGGCGCTCTTCTACTAGTCCCGACCTCAGTCCTGACTCTAGGGTGGGACCCCAGCTCTGCCATACTGGGCAACGTCACATGCCTCGATTTTGTGGTCCTCATGAAGGTGTCTTGAACTGCTCTCTGTCTGACCCATCACCCTGTGCCTGTTTGCCATTGGAGACTCTACCAAGGGCATTTAGACCCCAGACAACATGGCCTCTAGGATCATTCAAACACTTAAACCCCTCCACCACATTAAGGTTGCGGTTCAAGGAGGATTGTATGTCCTAAAATAAATGAGCATTATCTTCTTAATTAAGCAACTGCCTGACAACAAAAATAAATTTGTTTGTCCAATTAAAACTAAATAAATTCAGAAAGTAAGGGGGTACACATAGTAAAGTGGATCCTTCAAAATTATTCACATTTTAAACAGTGTGAGCATAATGTTACACAAATTATGTGGTTAAAAATTCAATGTAATGCCTTTAATGTAAATTTAGTGGATACATTTTGCTTTATTATTGAATGGTACTATTGTAGTTTTCTTTGATGAAGGGCCTTAAAGCAAGCTTGCCTTCTGTAAAAACAAAAGTCGAAATTCCCTTAGTGTAAACAAAGTTTAGGATCATGTCATACTTTGCCCCATGGTCAGAACACTTGCTAACTACGGAAAACTGCTAGCTGTTTATTGACCAACCAAAAGCTTCTACTCCTGGGTAAGGATGAGAAAACGGCTTACGCAATTTTGAGCAAATGCCAGTTATACAGCACTCATGGCAAATGAGAGCTTTCCATTTTCCTTGGTTTCAGCTTTTTGGAAGCTTTTACCCACCCTGTGTGCGTTCGAGGTTTTTTCTGTGTTGACTCGTTTTGTAATAAAGCTTCTATTTTGGGGAAAATCTGTTGACTGCCAGAATTGAACTGATCAAAAGATGAATATTCTATAGTCCTCTTTGTTTCATAAAGAAGTTCATATGCTTTGAATTTTGCTTTGAATCAAGACTTGTGAAAGTACACTTTGAATTTATCAATCCTACATCATTAAAATATGAATGCTGATACATTACAGGGCACTGTATGCTAAAAGGCTTGGATAGACTTTTTTTTGTGAATCACCATTTAGCTCACTACACAAAAGTAAAGGTAACTTTAGGATTTACTTTTTTTGACACTTCAGTAATTAGTTTTGTCATGATAATTTTAGATAATTTGGATCTTCACATTGGAGACTCTCACATTAGAACAAAAACACTCTGTTCCAAAACATGGGGAGTGTGGAAGGCAGCAGCTAGGATCACCGCCAGAAGGAACAATAGTTGCTTTGTGATTCTCTCTTGGCCTTGAAAGTCTTGCTGGGTTCCTATGGTCACCGACTGGTGCTCTTGTTTGTGGGGCATTCCTTGCATACTGCAAGTCCACAATTTACATGATAGAAACTGATATTATGAAGGTTTTTTTTACCTTGACATTGAAACAAACAACAGAAAGGTATAAAAGTATTAGAACTATTTGCATTTTGATTTATCCCAAATGTTTTAGTCCCCTCAAGTCCTGAAGTCCTACTAAAATATGAGATGAAATAAGGAATAATTTGGCACCTGTTTCTCTGTTCCTAATTTAGAAATTCTGCAAAATCTTTAAAAAAAAAACCCACACAATTAGTTCATGTTAAATGGTGGTTAATATGTTAAACTCTAAAATTTAAACCTGTCCATGTATTCGAAAGGGAGACCACACCTAGACTTTGAATGTAGAAATACTGTCAGCCTGGAGATGGTTAGATAGTTTATTTATATGCTTTGTTTTATATTCTTGGTCTCCCCTGGAGCCAAAAAGTAGAAAATGAAAAAAAAAAAACAATACAATTAATCTTTTCCTATCGGCTCCGACTGATTGATCTGGCCCTTATGATGTCTTCTTCTTCTAGAAGCTGCCGGCTGCTGAGTTCTGAGACTCACTCAGCGAGAAAACTACCACTATGTGAAATTTCTCCAGAATTCTGTTTTTCTCCATACTTTGGACATGCTTTGTGCCAGTAATAATTGACTTTAAGCACCTCACCCAACTCCAAATCCAAAGTGCTGACTTCCGGACATCTCAGAAGCCAGGACCAAGTACTGATAGCTTTTTTATTAGAGTCTTCCAAGAAGACAGAACTGCTATTGGAGATGAAGCTGACTGAGGTGACAGAACAGCAAAGTGGATCAGAGAAAGTAAACAACCTAGTCTGACCTACAATAGGTACTATATTCCTGTTCAGTCCCTGGCATTGTGTGGCTACAAGCTGACAGAAAGTGGTTGGGAAATTGAGGTAGGCAATATATATATTGCCGACAATAATATCTTAAATGTTACTTTGATGCTGTGGAGTTTTACATTATTACATGGTACACTTTGCTTTATTTGTGAAACCCCCATCCTATTTGGTGTCTTGGATTTTAGCACAATAACAGATCTTGTTGTGGTTTCTACATTTTTATTGGTTTGCATTGTAAAAAATAAAAATGACTAAGGTGCTGAAGCTAAATGAGGTTTAAATTTAGCTAGATATTTTTGTCTAATTGAGGGCTCCAATTAAGCAAAACCTAAGTTAGGGCTATTTCTTACTTGGAAATCACAAAGGAATTCTAATGAAACCACATGATTACCAAATAGCATTAAAAGATGTGCTGACTTTTTGTGGGCTCAACAATAGGCCATTTGTGCCTCTGACAGCTTTGAATTTTCATGCAGCTATTGTGATGAGGGAATTAGTCATCATTTCCTGAGGCAAATAAGAAGTCCGATATGACCTTATTTAAATGGTCAATATCAGCATGAGACAGCATATCTGTGTGTGGGAATACCATAATTTGCTTCTGTGGCATTCCTAATGTCCTTATCTGAGTTGCAGCTTTTCGGTTTGACAACAATGACTGTCATCTTACACACAAAAAAAACTAAACATTTCAAAACCCTCTTGTCTAAATAAAGGCAGAAGCAGCTGTCAAAAAAGCTGTGCACTTTCCCATTAAGGTCGCTCAGCTGAGAAACTGTTTGCCCAGTGTTTGATAACTTGTCTGTCACGAAAAGTACTGAGTCTGACAGTTCAGTTTTTTTACAGTAGTTACAGTTTATGCAAGAATCTTATTTGGTTTATTGAAAACCAGCAGCCCTGTTGAAACTGAAATAACTAATGTAACTATTAGTCATTTACTGTCTTATTGTCCTTGGTTTAGGATAATATTAAAGGATCACCCATCTAGATTAGTATGCTATGTGTTGCATATTTTGTGTGAGGTTAAATAGACCTCCTGTTGGATCCCAGTGTTTAAGGTGACAGTATTTGAACACTCTCTTGAAAAAGTATAAGAGCTTTCATTTAAATTGCATTTCTTTTTATTTTATACAGCAACAATTTCAACAAATTATCTTAAGACACTTTACTAAGCTAGCTGCTGTTATTCATATCAGGTTATATGTTATATAGAATCCTAATTAGTTTAAATTCAATTCAAATTGATCCAGTTCATTCCAGTGCTATCCAATAATATAGTCCACTTTAGATTTAATTACATACAGTCCAATCCAAAATATAAAACAATACAGTCAAATTCAGTTGTTATTAAATAACAAATAATAATTAAATGTAATGAAAATAAATGCCTGTAAATGACAAATGGTAAAAGGTTCTATGAGCAAGCATGTGGCGACAGGGGAGGAGAACTAATCCCTTGTAACAAGAAGGAACCTTCAGCAGATTCAGGCTCTGGAAGTTGAAAGGACAGGAAGTAGGCAAAGAAAAAAAAAGCCTCACAGAGCCAGGAGTACTTTCTGTGGAAAAGACAAAAAAAGTAGATTGAGATAGGAATATTTATTTTAGGATTATAGTATATAATAATATAGTATTTTAGGAATCCTTTGTAAAATTGAAGTATTAAGAAAACATTTTGGTAAAAAATATTTTGAAAAGGGTGTGGCTCAGGATTTTTTCATACTGAGAATACCAAGTTGTAAACAAAACTTCCATTCAGTACCGGTTGCAAACTTTATACATATAGCCATTTTCACATTACTATGTCTCATGTATTGTTATCCCTGAAACAGTAGGTGCCTGGTGATACATCAGCTGTATAACCAGTCTGGGAAATAGTGAAATGGTTACACTGATGGTTGTCTTTTTCATCTTGCTGCACACAAATGTATCACCTTCAGCATACAGTGAGTTAAAACCTCTTAAGCCCCAAGGGGTTTTTGTGAAGTTTGTGCCTGAAATAACATGCCCAAATCTACTGAGTTTTTCTCACACATTACAAACCCTATTCAGATAATCATTATGTTAATCATGTTTTTCAAATGCAAGTGATAATTCTGGTCTTTCTTTGCTGCTGTATGAGTAAGTAGTACTCCTTGGTGGATTGTGACAAAATTTATATGTTTGAAATCTGTGAGATCCCAGCTTTCAGCAGACCCACTGGTTGTGGGTGTAGAAGCCCTTTGGCAAAAAGGTGAGACCAAGTTTTACTGTGATGCTATTCTAACATGTCAGTGGATACCACACATGCTTATGTTTAACTAAGGGAACTTGCAGTAATAAAAGTGGTGGAAAAAAGTTTAATTCTTCCCCCAGTACACGGGTTTGGGGCTTAAGAGAGACAATGAATGGCCTGCCAAATCCAAGATAAATTTACGAAAGCCTGATTGTAAAGCTGAGATAATTACCTTCATCATTTTTATTTCACTGTAATGTGCAGATGTTTAAACTGAGATCAGACATTAATCCTAATACATTCACAATTTCCCAGAATTGTGCCTACTTTGAAGAGCTCACCTCATGATTTATTATCACCCTGAATAAAAGAAACAACTTAATTAATGATCAAATCAGCATATTATTAGAAAGTCATCAAGTAGGAGTAGTAGTTATTAACACGGTTCCTTTCCAGTCTGACAAATATGGGATCTGAGTTAAATATTTTCCAGGATAAATCAAAGTAAGGTAGCAAAAAAGTCATTTGGTCACCAGTCCATCACTGGATAACAAAGAGACACACAAGACAAACAATGGAAAATATTACCCACGTTTAATTGCCTTTCCCATTGTCTAAAAATTGTATCCATCCATGCATCCATTAATCAATTTATTTATTTTTTCTTAGTCGTTTTTGCAGGTTCTATATTTAAAGTCTGACCACTTTCGACACATTTTCTATAAATTCTACATCAGCTAAAAGCAGACTGAGGATTAAGTAAATCTGAGTCTGAAAAATTAGGTTTTTACATGAAAACATTTTGGAAGCATGTCATAATCATTTAAACAGTACTTAAAAATGTCCGTGGGGGGACTAAATGTCACAAACACTTAAACAGCAATATAATTATTGATTGCTTCAAACAATTTTCAAACACAGAAATCAATATTTAACAGTTAATAAAAATGTAACACTTGTTACAAAAATCACTTTATCTCTATTTATATCTGTTGTACACTACAGGTCAAAAGTTTGTACACACATTCTCACACATTCAATTAAATTAGAGTGTGTACAAACTTTTGACTGGTAGTGTACATGTATTTACAAACATACTTTTCACAAGCAGTCTTGTACAGCCTGGGAGACTGTTTCCCCTCTGACAGCCAAGACGGCTCAAAACCTGCCCCCGGACATGTGTCGATGTTTTGATATGTTTTCCGGGCCGCCCCTCCAATCGGGGGAAACACTTGAGTACTTATACTATCTCTATTGCACCTTTCCCCATGGCTCTACCTTAGCCGGCTCCACTCCACTCACCCTTTTTTTGTGACTGCTTCTATTACTGGCTTTATCGGGTCTGACCAGGCCCGAAATGTAACGTGAACAGACTGCTGTTCGCTGAACGCTGCAATATTCAACGCCACATATTTTACCACACATCATGTCAGTGCTGAAAAAAGCTCAAAAAACTCAGAAGCGACTACAAAAATATGAAGGACCACAATGGCCGAAGCGGGTCAAAATGAAAGCCGTGGCGGTGGTTCAAAATCGTGTTGCAAGGTTGAGCGGAGTGGAGCCGTGCGGTGCTCGAACAGTAAATGGAAAAGAGGCATATTCCTCTACTGCATGGGGATTCTCCCTTTGTCTGATTTAATAAGGATGGATTGACAGCACTTTCAGCTGATAAAATATTTCTTAATTTTAGGTAAAACTAATGTGACCAAACACTTTTCAGAATAGTATTAATTGCTCAAAGATCGATGGTGTAAAAGAATAAAAACATGTAGGAAAACTGATGTGTGCTCATTTCTACAAGTTCAAAAAATTCTTGTGATTTAGAGTATCGCTGCAGCTATCATGAGAATCGTCCTGTTCTCCCTCAATTCCTTCAGAGGCAGGTGAATTCCAGGAGTCACTCCATGCATCAATACAGGGTTCATATTGTTTTTAGTAGTAAAAAATGCTTTAACTGTTCAGTTCATAGATGGCAAATCCTACAATGCATTTAGCTCAGTAAAAAATGAGAACCGCCACCTCCTTGAACGGCTACCTTAACGTGGTGGAGGGGTTTGTGTTCTCAAATGATCCCAGAGGCTATGTTGTTTGGGGCTTAAATGCCCCTGGTAGGGTCTATTTAACGTGTCAGACAAAGAGCGGTTCAAGACACCCTCATGAGGATAATTACATCGAGGCACGTGATTTCGCCCGGTATTGTGGAGCCGGGGTCCCACCCTGGACCTGGGGTCGAGACTCGTAGAAGAGCGCCTGGTTGCTGGGTTGCTCCTCGCAGGACCCGGATAGGCGAAGTCCGAACGAGAGATGCAAGGCCATCCCCCAGTGGGCCCACCACCTGCAGGGGGAACCGTGAGGTACCGGTGCAAAGAGGATTGGGCAGCAAACAAAGGTGGAGACCTTGGCAGCCCAATCCCAAAATGCTTAGTCTGGCTCTAGGGATGTGGGATGTCACCTCGCTGGGGGGGAAGGAGCCTGAGCTTGTGCGGGAGGTCGAGAGATATCGACTAGAAATAGTCGGGCTCACCTCAACGCACAGCGTGGGCTCTGGAACCCATCTCCTTGATAGGGGCTGGACTCTCTTCTACTCTGGAGTGGCCCACGGGAGAGGCGGCGGGCTGGGGTGGGTTTGCTTGTTGCCCCCCAGCTCAGCTGTCTCGTGTTGGGGTTTAACCCAGTGTACCTCAAGTCTCTGGATGTTGTGGGGCTGTCATGGTTGACACGCCTCTTCAACATTGCATGGCAGTCGGGGACAGTGCCTCTGGACTGGCAGACTGGGGTGGTGGTCCCCCTTCATAAGAAGGGTGACCGGAGGGTGTATTCCAACTACAAGGGGATCACACTCCTCAGCCTCCCTGGTAAGGCCTACGCCAGGGTATGGGAGAGGAGAGTCCGGCCGATAGTCGAACTTCGGCTTCAGGAGGAGTAGTGTGGTTTTCGTCCTGGCCATGGAACACTGGATCAGCTCTATACTGCCCAACCGGTCCACATGTGTTTTGTGGACCTCGAGAAGGCATTCGACTGTGTCCCTCGTGGTGCCCTGTGGGGGGTGCTCCAGGAGTATGGAATCGGGGGCCCTTTATTAGGGACCATCCGGTCTCTGTACAAGCGGAGCAGGAGTTTGGTCCGCATTGCTGGCACTAAGTCGGACCTGTTCCCGGTGCATGTTGGACTCCCGCAGGGCTGCCCTTTGTCACCGGTTCTGTTCATAACTTTTATGGACAGGATTTCTAGGCACAGCCAAGGGCTGGAGGGGGTCTGGTTTGGGGACTAGTGGATTTCGTCTCTTCTTTTTGCAGATGACATGGTCCTTCTGGCCCCCTCTAGCCAAGACCTACAGCATGCGCTGGGGCGGTTCGCAGCCGAGTGTGAAGCGGCTGGGATGAAGATCAGCTCCTCCAAGTCCAAGCCCATGGTTCTCGACTGGAAAAGAGTGGCTTGTCCTCTTCAGGTTGGAGGGGAGTTCCTGCCTCAAGTGGAGGAGTTCAAGTATCTCAGGGTCTTGTTCACGCGTGAGGGAAGAATGTAGCGGGAGATCGACAGACGGATCGGTAGGGGCGCTGTGCCGGTCCGTTGTGGTGAAGAGTGAGCTGAGCCGAAAGGCGAAGCTCTCGATTTACCGGTCGGTCTACGTTCCTACCCTCACCTATGGCCATGAACTTTGGGTCATGACCGAATGAACGAGATCCCGGATACAAGCGGCTGAAATGAGCTTCCTCCGTAGGGTGGGCGGGTACTCCCTTAGAGATAGGGTGAGGAGCTCGGCCATCCAGGAGGGGCTTGGAGTAGAGCCGCTGCTCCTCCACATCGAAAGGAGCCAGTTGAGGTGGCTCGGGCATCTATACCGGATGCCCCCTGGGTGTCTCTGCAGAGTCTGCTGCCCCCGCAACCCGGTCCTGGATAAAGTGGAAGACGACGAGTACGAGTATGAGAAAATGAGAATGATGCTGTTCTGAGCTTTACAAAGGCTGAACAGTTCGTTAATAAGTCTTAAATCTTTAAACACTAATGAGCTCCCAAAATACAGACAGCATATTAAGTGTCCCACCAGCGACAAAAACACACTGGACCACTGTTACACAGCTTTTAAGGACTCATATCATGCTGTTACCAGGGCTGCTCTGGGTTTCTCGGATCATTGCCTTATCCACCTCATCCCAACTTACAGACAGAAACTAAGAGCTTCCAAACCCGTGGTTCACACTGTTAAAAAGTGGACTGAGGAATCGAAGCAGATGCTACAGGCCTGCTTTGAATGCACAGACTGGACTGTTTTTTGAAACCTCAGCCACTGATTAAACGAACTAACTGATGTGGTGACATCATACATCAGTTCTGTGAGAACATGTGGTGTGCAGACCAAGACCTTCTGCACCTTTGGGAACAACAAGCCATGGTTTTCACTCCACATCTCAGGAATCTGCGCAGGGACAAGGAAGAAGCTCACAGCAGTGGAGATTGGGCGCGGTACAGACAGGCCAGGAACAGACTTACAAAGGAGATCAAAGCAGCCAAGAGAAGCTATAGTGAGAAGCTGAAAAACAGCCTTTCTACTGGTGACACTTCGGCTGTATGGACTGGTCTGAGAAACCTGACTGCCTACAGAAGCCCCACCACCCTTCCTGAAAAAAGTCCTCGCCTGGCCAACCGTCTGAATGGCTTCTACTGCAGACATGACAAGAAGCCATTCACACCTCAAACCAACTCCTCCACATCCCATTCAGAACAGTTCGACCAGCAAAGCAACCAACCCCCTACCTTCAAAATCCTCTGCCTGCACTAAAGATCTCTGAGGAAGATGTAAACAGGCTCTTTCAGCGCATGAAAAAAAAGAAAGCTGGAGGACCTGATAACGTCCCCCCATCATGCCTGAAAGCCTGTGCAAATCAACTCGCTCCAATCTTCACCCGGATCTTCAACAAGTCACTGGAGAAGTGTGAGGTCCCCTCCTGCTTCAAACGATCCACCATCATCCCAGTGCCCAAGAAACCCACCATCCTAGGATTAAATGACTACAGGCCTGTAGCCCTGACGTCTGTGGTCATGAAATCCTTTGAGCGGCTGGTGGTTGAAGCACCTGAAAGACATCACAGGCCCTCTACTGGACGCCCTGCAGTTTTGCGTACCGAGCAAACAGGTTGGCAGATGATGCTGTTAACTTAGGTTCTACACTTCATCCTGCAACACCTCGACCACCCAGGGACCTACGCCAGGATCCTGTTTGTAGACTTCAGCTCGGCCTTCAAACACCATCATACCAGACCATCCTCCACCAAAAAGCTCACTCAGCTCAACGTCCCAACCTCCACCTGTCAGTGGATCAACAGCTTCCTGACGGACCGACAGCAGCAGGTGAGACTGGGGAGCATCTTCTCCCGAACCAGATCAATAAGTACTGGTGCCCCCCAGGGGGTGTTCTATCCCACTCCTCTTCTTCCTGTACACAAATGACTGCACCTCAGCAGACTCGTCCGGAAACTCCTGAAATTTGCAGATGACACCACTGTCATTGGACTGATCCAGGACGGTGATGAGTCTGCATACAGACAGGAGGTGGATCGGCTGGTACACTGGTGTAGTCAGAACTGCCTGAGCTAAACCCACTCAAGACTGTGGAGATGGTGGTGGACTTTCGGAAAACACCACCTCCATACACCCCCCTCACCATCCTCAACAACACCGTGTCGGCTGTGGATCACTTCAGGTTCTTAGGAACCACCATCTCTGAGGACCTGAGATGGTCTTCACACATAGACACTGTTCGGAAGAAGGCCCAGCAGAGACTGTACTTCCTGAGGCAACTTAAGAAGTACAACCTTCCACAGGAGCTGCTGGTCATCTTCTACACTGCCATCATTCAGTCTGTCCTGTCCTTCATCCATCTCCGTGTGGTTGGTTCATCCACAAAACAGGACAGGTCCAGACTGCAACGAATAATCAGGACTGCAGAGAGAATCATCAGGGCTGACCTTCCCCCCACCTAGACTTATACAGGTCTAGGGTCAGAAAAAGAGCTGCTAAAATCTCTGCAGATCCCACACACCCTGCACATAAACTGTTTTTGAGTTCTGCCTTCAGGCCGACGCTACAGAGCGCTGTTCACAAAAACCAGCCGCCAAAGAGACAGTTTCTTCCCCCAGGCTGTTTCCTGTGAACATTCAATAAATACAAAACAGCAGCATACAGATGTTGCAAATGCACCTTTTTATTTATATATGTGTATATTGTACATTGTAAATATGTATATTCTGTAGTGCAAAAACAAAACCAAAGAGCAAAGTGTACCGGAGTCAAATTCCTTGTTTGTATGTACAAACTTGGCAATAAAGCTGATTCTGATTCTGATTCTGATTATCAGCTTGTGAGTAGCAGTTCTTTTCATCAGGTAATTTGATCTTCACTTTGTGGCCTACTTTTGCTTAATGCAGTCAAAGTGTGGGTAACAATTTTCACATACAGCTTCTGCAATGTGAAACCTAGCCAGCCCACTTTATTTGACAAATGCCATTAAGAACCACCAAAGTTACTAAATTTAATGCCAAGCTAATGACTTAATGGTACTTTATGTGCTGCGTACACTTGCCCAGTTGCCTACACCTAGCTTCTTTCTTCAGCCTTTTCCCTCCGTGCCAGAACGTACACCAAAACTTCCACTTGTTTTTTCTCTTTTTGCTCCTTTTTTAAAATAAGAATGGTGTTTTCCTTAAAGGTCTAAGTGGCAAGGAGACAGAAGACTCTCAAATATCTTTCGTGAACCTTATGAATCTGTGTAACTGCAATAAGTTTTTGCAGTAAGACTAGTCTTCCTCCTTGTCTTCAAGGGGCTCCAGTCTGATCCACTGTTGATGACACAGTTGTGATGACACTGACTCACCTTCCTGCTGTTGTTTGATAGTAAAGTAAGGGCTTTCTTTAAGAATGTGCCCAGGCAGAGGACGCTGTGTATTGTCTTTGAACATGCAGCGGGTTTACATTAGCAAGATGTGAGAGGAAAAGAGTGCAGGGGATGGTGCCCTTCACTTTATGAGGCCCACTTCTCATCGTATTGTTTTAAGGTGAGGAGAAAAATAGCAAGGTGTTATTTAGGAGAGGTAGAAATAAAACAGATGCCGGAGATTCCTGATGACTAAAGAAGCTTAAACCCCCAAGGATTTCATAAGTGTCTTCTTTCATTTCCTTTTTTCTTTGATATTTATCATTTTCAGCAATATGCATTACGTAACAAAATGTCATCTAAAATGGGTTTATAGCCACTTGGAGATTATTGGTTGGTCCTTTGCTGGACATTAATAATACTGGAAATATAAAGCAGCAGTATTAGAAACCTCAACATTTTTCTAAGTAAATATATTTTTAATATTTTCATTGTCATGAACTTCCCACCAGATGTCAGAAACAACCCAAACAATCAATACATAACACACAATACAATTATGGGTGTAACATTAGAATGACGCAGGGGATAAGAATTGAAATCACTTACTTACTTGATCACTTATCATGTGTTAAATCCTTTGTGGAAAAGCTTTTTCTAAGAATGACAAATTCAAAACACCTTCTGTATAGGGAAATTGGTCAAATGCCTTGTTCAGATGTTGTTTTGACCTATTCTTTCACAGAATGGTTTAAAATGGGTCTGGGAATATTTTATATTTACTCTTATCTTTTGTTCTTTTCATATATTTTTGATTGGACACAAGTCCTGGTATATTTCTCCATTCATTCTGTTATTTGAAGTCTGCCAGTCCCATATGCTGTAAGACAACCCACACCATGAGGTTCCCACTTGCAAACTTCACTTTTGTCTTGGTGTTCCTGCAAACATCTGGTCTGCAATGGCATCAAAAGAGTTTAGCTGTGCCCTTACCTGACCAGAGTTTATTCTTCCTGTATTTTACTGGCTTCTCCAAATTTTCTGAAGTGAACTTTAAACAATCTTCAACATGCTTTTTTCTTCAGTAGTGGGGTCTTATGCAATGAGTGTTTATACAGGCCATTGCAGCTGAGTGTTTTTATGGGAAAAACTGCCCGTTTTTCCAGGTCTTTGAGAAACTCTCTGCAAGTGCTCCTTGGCTCTTGGACAACTCTTATTTACTCTTTACTAATAAATCTTATGAGGAGCAGCTGGTTGTGGCTGGTTTATGGCGAATTGATGTTCTTTCCTCTTCCTTCTCACTGGAACATTCAGAAGGTTATAAACACAGCTGTAACCATAACTATTAGTATGTTTTACTGGAGTCATGTTTTTTTGTTAATGTCTCTTTGCTTTTACCATTTGTACATCTCTGCAATACTTTGGAAATAAGAAATTATAACTGAGGCCATCAGTTAAAATTAGACCACCTGATGTACATTTGCACATAAGAGTAGGAATTCCTACTAAATACAAACAGATTTCAGCTGGTTTCTTGCACTTTTGCACATTCTTTTCTTCATGTGTTCAAAACGTTTTGTCTGTGCTACTCCAATTCATGACACATAACTTAATATATGGACTAATTTGTTTAGGTTAAATTTTATGTGTGCATTACTTTGGTTGTTACCAACATCTTATGTGAATTTAATGTCAACAAAGAAAAATTTATTTTGTGAGAAAAACATTGACGTCATCGATTGTTATTTACACCACTGTACTTCCCGAACATTTTTAGACTATAATCGTTTCTCATTTCTCATTTTCTTTTTCAGTTAAATTCTATGTCCAAAGTCATGCAACCATAATTTTAAATGAAAATTAACAAAGAACAACCAACTTTGCTGCAAAAACTTGCCAAAAAGTAACAACAGTACATATGGACCACCAAACTCATAATCAATGCATAACACACTGCCCACCCAAAAATAAACTAGTGATAGTGAGGTGTTCACCTTAAATAATGGCTCATACAATAAAGGCGATTTGTCTAGTGAATAGGGGGAAGTCAGGAGAAATATCAGAAATCCTGTAACTTAGAGATCTAATAGTGTGGCAATTTACTAAAGATTTAAATGTTCTAATGCAAATTAAAAACACTTAAAATCTTGGCAGCATTCAGTTAAATGTAATTGCTGCTCCAGTTCTGACAAGCATTGTTAGTCTGGTACTCAGGGACGAGCACAGGCACTCCCTTTTGTCCAAACAAATGTGTCACATAAACACTTTATATTATAGAGATGAGGAGGATAGATGAAAATTTAATTGCACAATTTTCCAGATTGCATAGGAACCATACAGTTAGTTTTTCTACAAAAATTATTTGGCCCAAAAAGTAAATTTAAGTCAATGCTAAATATGTGGGGAATGGGCATGGAAGTTAAAACATTGGTATACAACGGACAGCAGTTTCAGTTCAACACTTGCCTTCATTTGGGTCAGACATTTAGGAAAAAAAGGAATTGCTGGTGTAGCCAATTGTCCTGGGAAAAATATGGAGGGATGTTTAAAGAAAGTGGTCATGGATCTATTTAATAACACAATCCTTGGATGTGTGAGATGTTTTATACTGACAAAAGGTAAAAACCATCAAACTAACCAGTTTCTTACCTGCTCACACTGTGCTTTGACACATCTACATAACAAAAAAATAACAGATCTAAGCACTCGTTCTAAGAAAGTTTAACAAATTTAACCACGTAGAAATAAACCCAAATTCCTTTATTTACAGCTTGCAGAGGCGAGAGTTTTTTGCTGCTTCTGCACAGTACATTCTGCATTTTTCATCACCAGGTCTCCCAAGTGAAGATGCAGAAAGCTCTCCTGTAGAGAAACCGCCTTCAGGACAACCACTCATACGAAAACACTTTTGAGTGTGAGAATGAAAACAACTGCTCAGTCTGGCTTCACATGACAGAAGTTATCCACTGTTACTCTCACAGCAGTAATTACCATCCATATGAAGCACATAAATTGACTCCAGATGTTGAATAAAACATTCCCAGCCTTCAAATTTTGCGACTTGGTAACGGTTCAGTCATCGCCTCTCACACCAACATCGTGTTCCTGCTCAGTCATAGAAGAAGATTGCATGATGACACATGAATTAGACCGATAACAGATGTGGTCTGAAATCACTTTTAAACACTTGTCTCTTGCTACTTGAAAAGGTGAGGCCAAAACCCATTCTGTTTGTCATCTCCTGTGTTATTTTGTGGGACAGCTGAGACAATGAGTCATGTTATAACGATTGAATCTCCTGTTTCCATGACATTTTTCTCCTTCTTAATGTCACTTTTTCTTAAAAATTCCAGTGTACAGAAGCTATATATAAGTAAAATGCAAGCATGATTAATTATTATTATTTTTGGCTTTTAATATATTTATCTACATATCACAAACTGAATGACCCAGTCAGGAAAATTTAACACTATACTACCCTGAACCTTTATCCTAAACTCACCTGGATGGCTAATCTCCCTTGGGCTGCTTTTTATTTGCATCGCAACTGCAGGATAAAGTTGTGTTTAAGTATTTGTACGCTGATGCTGAGAAAGACGGTCCTCCTTAATACTACCTTCAGGAACTTTGTTGCTTTAGACAAAAAAGTCACAACCAATAGAGGTCCTCTTTAATCTGTTAATTAATTTCCAAATGTATAGCAGGTATACTGCTTATTGTTTATAAACGATATTAAAAATTCATGCCCCTTGGATCAGTTGAGACGCATCTTCAAAATAAGACAGACATCACTTGGATCTGACCAATAGAGCATTAATCTCTGCTTCACAGCAGTTATTAAGTAAACTTGTCAAACTTTGTGGTGATGTGTAATTGTAATAGATTTTACATAAATTCTGACTTTAATCTCAGTGCCCTGATCATACTGTGGGAGAGGGAATATTAAATATTTACCCCTCCTTCCTCCACAAAGCCCCACTTTAAAAGTTTTTGGCTAATGTTTAAAGCATTACTCAGGTAATGTTCTTTTACCATGGTAGATGCACTGAATCAGAAGGTTAATAATAGGCAGAGAAAAGAACCCTGCTTCCTAAAAAAAAAGTTTCCTGAAGTGAACATGCATCAAGCAGCAGTATTCCACTTCATAAAACACACACTGATATTCTAGAAGTTTATCAAGCTCCAAAATCGGTATATGTACCCATTTCTATCAAAATTGGCACATCTGCCCTTCCATTCCTTTTGCACACTTTCGTAATGCTGCTGCCTAACTCTGGGTAAGTACAACCTTGTTAGTCCATTTTACATTGTGTATCCTCAAAGGAAAACTATCAGAATAAATTGTTGAGAAAAACAAAGTAATTGGTGACACTAAAATTAAATTCAAAAATACTTAAGTAATTTCAAAGGAAAATTAAAAGTTGAAAGGTTGTTGTAGATGCTGATGGCTGTGGGAAGGAAGGATCTCCTGTAGTGGTCAGTATTACAGCGGATCTGACGAAGCCTCTGAACTGAAAACACTTTGTTGTTGTATAACAGTCTGATGAAGGAGATGCTCAGGGTTGTCTTTTGCTCAGATAGATTCTAAGGTGTTGCCACACTCCTATTTCAAATGAATGGCGGCGGCTTGATCTGAAAAAAGAAAATGTGTTGTACCAACAGCTAACAAGCTAAAATTAAGTGCATTAACCAATATCCAAATTAAAAACAATCTCATGTTATGGTTTCTAAAGGACCTAAGTTCTGACATTGACTGTGGCAAAACAGCTCGTTAATGAAGAACAAAAGGAGAACTTATTGGGGAAACACTGGAACACAGGTAGTTAAACGGGAGCGGTAACTTCCAGCAATGGACAATGAAGAACCAGGAGTTTGAACACTGAGGCAGAGGTGGAAAATGACAAAGGAATCTAAAGAGCTCATCACTGGAGATATGGATCAGCTGTAGCAGAATGAAAGCGGGGAAGCTGAGAGAGGGTGACTAATTAACACTGAGAGAACAGAACTTAGACACAATCAAGGGACTAATTGTGGGAAATGAACTATAATACACAGAGAACAGAATATAAGAAATAAACTAAGAAATTACACACAAAGGAATTAACTAATATGGAAATAACTTACTAACAATAACACAGAAAATGAACTGATTATGCCAAGACCTATAGAAAATAAACAAGGAAATGATGAAAACACAAATAAAAACACCTGTGTATCGTGACAAACTCACATTTAAGAATAAAAACCTGCTTGTAAATTTGTAAATCAAGGGCAAAACTGATTGTTTCAAGGAACCACCGACCCAAATTACTGTCCCAGGCTTACATTTACAGTACACTTTATAAGAAATGTGCCTGCTCTGCCGACTCATTCATTTACAGTTTACTCGTCCAACCTCAAACGTTAATTTACCCTAATTTTCTGGACTCTGAAGTGTTCCTTTTCATATATAGCATCCTGCCAATAAACACAGACAGATCACTGTGAGATATGAACCCCTGCTTTATTTTTCTGGCTGAAAATAAATGTTGACTCAAGGCTGCAGAAGGTTAGATAAATACTTTTCCTGAGTAGCAAAGAGGGAAGTCTGTGAATCCAACATGGAATGATACAGAGTGTGGAAGGGTGGGCTATGTGGGTCAGAGATGATAGAGCACGAATAAAGCTGCTGGTGAGTAATATCTTACAAAAATCTCCATCTTGTCTTAGATCCAATTGAGTAACAAGGCATTTATAAATATTTCTGAATGCTCCATTTATCTCCGGTAAATGAGAATATTTGTTTTTTAAATTTCAAATTAGTTAAATAACTGAAAAGTACATCCAGTGTATCTGGGCCAGAGGGAATCCAGAGATTATCCTGTATGGATATAATGAGCAAAGAAAAGTAATACATGATGTGTGCCAGTCTGGAGAATTTTTCTTTATTTGCGGGGGATTATCCCTCATATGAGTGGAGCTTCTGGCAACTTTTAACGTTATTATTGCATGCTTGGGATTGTTTCCGATTCAATAGTGTCCGTATTTTTTATAATCTGTTAAAACTAGGAAGGTCTTCCAGGTATAATTTTACAACACAAATCTAAAGGTAATGACTGATGGCTTCGCATTTTGTCAGTGTTACCACCCATGTCTGGTTAAGCTAAGTTAATAAAGGCTGAGCCACTGCAAGAGACCAAAGTAAATTCACTTAAGGTTTTGGGGATTTTTTAAATAAAAAAACGTTATGCTTCAGTATCAGACGGATGTTGAGACTGCTGCCAATGTCCATGCTGCTATATTACAGCTACACATATAGCCTTAAATGTACTGTAGCTCCCAAGGATAATGTGGTGCCTCAAAAACTGGAAATTGAATGGCTCCCCACTTAAATTGACAGGCTGTGCAAGGAGATCATCAATCAGAGAAACAGCCAAGGCACCCATGATAATTCTGGAGGAGACACAGAGATTCACAGCTCAGGGGGCAGAATCTGCTGACAGGACGAATCTAGCCTTTATTAAAAAAGTGGCAAGAAGAAAGAAGATCTGTTAAAAGATTCTCCTAAGATGTGTAGGGAAGACGGCAAGCATGAGGAAGAAATGCTCTGATCATATAGGGCCAAATTTAAACTTTTTGACCTTCATACATAACACTACATGGGGTGGAAAACTAACACTGGACATCCACTTGACCACACCATCCCCACAGCAAAGACTTCCAGAGGCGATATCATGCTGTGGGGCATGCTTTTGCTTCAGCAGGGGCATGAAAGATGGTCAGAGTTGATGGAGCAAGATACAGAAAAATTGTGGAGGAAAACCCATAAAATGGAATGATTTAGATCAAAGCATAATCACATATTAGAAAGACAGAGTCAAAGCCCAGACCTAAATTAAATTCAAAATCTGTGTCAAGATTTAAAAATAGCTGTTCATAGATTATCCTGATGCAGTCTGACTGAGCTTCAACTATTTTTTAAAGAATGGACAAAATTGTCAGGCACTAAATGTGCAAATCTGTTCAGGAAATATTAAAACTTCACTGTAACAACATGTGATTAATCAGATAATTAAAAAAGTGATTATTTACTTTAGATTTTTACATAATATGGCATATTGTTAAAATGGGAAAAAGGCCTGCACTTGTGTAGCGCTTTATCAAGTCCCCAGAGACCCCAAAGCACTTTACACTACGATCAGTCATCCACCCATTCATCCACACATTCACATTGACAGTGGTAAACTACATTGCACTCACAGCTGCCCTGGGTCAGACTGACAGACGTGAGGCTGCCATACAATCGGCGCCACCGAGCCCTCTGACCACCATCAGCAGGCAAGGCGGGTGAAGTGTCTTGCCCAAGGACACAACAACTGAGACAGTCAGAGCTAGGTTTCGAAACTGGCAACCCACAGGATGAACCTCTACCATCTTCGCCGCAAAATCCAGAGTAAAGCTGCTGTCAAACTGTTTCTTGTGTTGCGACTTATTTTGGTGTGACTGAAAGCACCTTATGTGAATCCAAACATTAAGTATGTGTGTAGTTATGTGGAGTACCCCTTTTTTATAGTGCATGTGTATTGGGATGAAGGATGTACAATGTGTGACTGTGTTGGGAAATAGTAAGTTACTTTTCACTTTGATGTCGTCATGTTTAGTTTTTCCACACTTATTAGCTACTTGACAATCTGGGGCTAAAAGTGTAATGCTTTATGCATACAAGCAAGTGGTAAAATAAATAGATTAATTAATGTGGTCTGACAACATCAAGCACTTAGCATGATGAGGTGAGTGAACCTTCAGGAACACACTTTAATTTAATGCACTGATATGCTTGCTTTTGTCACTTTTTTGAAATTCATTCACATAATTTTTAAATACACCATAACAGTTTCCAACAGGCTTGGAAAGTTTTATTGTGTGTCTTGTCAGGCATATTACTGTAAAACTAATCCTTTACCATAAACACAAGCTACTCCACTAACCCTTTTGAGGAGAATCGATTTAAAGGCCTGATGTCAGGATGAAAAGAAAACAAGAACAGGCCATAAAAGAACCATAAAGACAGGTTAAAGGGAGATAATTTATGTTCGCTGTCTGTCCAGATTATAGATTCCTTCTGTGTCTGCCAACCCAAGTATGTTTGCCTTTACAGTTAATGAATCTTTCGTTCTCTTTCACGTACACATGCTTGTTTTGCTAAATCAGTGCTATTTCCCCCTTTACATCCAGTAAAAGGCCAGTTTCTCTGTTGCTGCTGAGGATATTAAACACAACCTTCCTATATTCAGATCCTTGTGGCTTCACGGCATCAGCTCTGTGCCTACATCCAGTGGTAGTTTCTGTAGAATCTTCCAGCTGCCAACACCCCGGCATATCATATGCACTGTAGGTCCAGACCTCAGGTTTAAACAGAAAAACCCAGATGTGTCAACTGTGTGCCGGATGATTTTCAAACATAGCCTCACCTCATCTAGAACCAGACTGGAACATGTTCAAGTATTGAAATCTGTAGCAGATCACACAGTGGAGGAACTGAAACTCATCACAGATGATTTTGTTCAGTTTTCGAGCACTACATAACACTGAAGATCTTAAAACAATAGACCAGTTTTCTATTATAGTTTCCAAATATAAACCTCAGTCAGGTTGGAAGGAGACTGTCTCCGAACCGCCATTTTGAAGCTTTGCTATAGATTCTTAATTGGATTTAGATCTGAACTTTGACTGGACCATGTTTTGATCAAACCATTCAGTTGTTGTTGTGGTTGATTGTTTCGGATCATTGTCCTACTAGAAGGTGTAGGTGATTCCCCTGTAGTTTGCTGAATTTCTCTTTTCCGTTGCTTTGATTAGCTTTCTTGTCCCTGCATCCTCACAGCTTGACGTTGCCACCATTCTACCACACTTGGCGCTTTGCATGTAGACCAAACAAATTGCTTTGGTCTGGCCAGAGCAATTTCTTGCATATGTCTTCCTATATGTGTTCCCTACAAAAATTCTGACAAACTGTAAACTGGGCTTCTTTTGGCTTTCTTTTTGTCACTTTTCAATAATGACCAGATTTGTGGATGGCACAACTAAAAGCTGTTTTATCAACAGATTCTCCTGCCAGAGCTGTTGGAGAGGGCCTTGTCGTTTCTGTAAAACATTTTAAGGAGTCTAAACACTTATGCAAAGAACAATTCTTACCTTTTCTTCTCTTCTCCTGTTTTTATCCACCGACACTTCAAATTCGTCAGTTGTGGATTAATATTATCACCAATGACCATTATGTCTCTCTTTAGATGGCTATAATCTACTAAAAGGGAGATCATAACATCATTAACAAAGCTTTTATCCTGGATAAAATAACGTACACTCCCTTAAAATTTTCTATTTTTACATATATTGGTGTTTTTTATTGCACACAACTTTTTGATTTTGACATTTAAAACTTAAAATTGACAAAGGGTTTAATTTCAGACTACTATTATGAAAGCCAGCTCATTTGAAAATAAGGAAAATCTAATTTTGTCCAGTTCAGTGTCAATCAGTTGAGTTTATATTTGGGCAATTAGTAAAAAGAAGCCTTGCTAACAAAAAAAAACAGATTCAATTGCGTTTTCAAATTAGTCAGTCGTCTTGTGCATCGTTGATGAAGTCACCAGATTATTCCCCAGGTCCTCTTTAAGGATTCTGCTGCAGCCCATTTATTCTGAGTTCTAAAGGCACATCCCTAGCCCTATTTATGTAATGCCTTAGCCCTGGATGTATTTAAATACCAAAGATAAGTTGAGCTGCAAATTAAATATTTAGGTTTTAAATGACAAGAACAAACTGACAGAATAGAGAAATTTAACCATCTACTGTAGTTTGCTTTTAAGATGACTTTGCAGCAATAGTACATACTTGAAAACTTGAAACAGATTTTTCGGTTACAAAACTCACCTACCTGAAGCAGGGAAACATGTTCTGTTCCAATGCAACCTGAAAAATCTTTCCAAGACCACATGAATCTTACAACTTGATGTAGGAATCTACCAGCCTCTCACATTGGTGTAAAACTTTGCCTTATTCCTCACATTTAGCATCACAATATTTAAAGGGGTTTCTTTTATTCAAGTCACCCCACAGCATCTCAATGAGATCAAGATTCATTGGCCTGAATTTGGCACAGCACTTTGCATTTCTTAATTCTCAGCCAGCCCTTGGTGGACTTACAGGTATGTTTTGAGTCACTGCCATGTTGCAGTGTTCAGCTCTGTTACAGCTTCTTTTTTTAACAGATGGTCTCACATTTTCTTCAAACACCCTCTATGAAAGGTAGAAAATATTGATTGATTCTGTAATTTCAAGGAGACCAGGTCATGGTATAGCCAAGCATCCCCGAGGCATGCCACTTCCTGCTCCATGCTTCACAGTTGGGCATGGAGTGGACCTCACATTTTTGAGAACTCTGAACCAAATTATACAATTGTTTTACATGATGAACTTGAAGTGAGCACAGCTCATCCTGTCGTCATCTAATGACGCTGTATTTGGAGGTGAATTAAAGATTTACACAGCAGAGAATAAAACAGATGTTAGCCAATGACATAATCCGTATGCTAAGCTGTGACTTTAGTTTAGAATGCTATGGTGTAGAACTATGAAGATAAATTAATCCATTTTAAACTAGTTGAACTGGGGTGCGCCGGTGGTGGTGCAGGGGTAAAGCGTGTGACCCATGTATGAACCCATGTTTGAGTACTGGCCCATTGACCTTTGTTGCATGTCTTCCCCTCTCTCTACACCCCATTTCCTGTCAGTCAACTTACAAAATAAAGGCCACTAGTGCATCCAAAAAAAGTTTAATTAAAGTAGCTGATCCGAATTTAAGTATAGTTCTTGTGGAGGGCGAACTGACAGTTGGTATGACATTTTCCTAGAATGCTATTTTTGGTTTATGTTAAACATGTCATCCTTTCTGGAGATTAAATAATTCAATGTTAGACTCTGTCCAAAAACATTATTCAAGAAGTTCTGTTTTTTGTCTATGTCCTCCCTGGCAGATTTTAAATTGAACTTTTGTGTTTTATTTAGAGAGCAAAGGTTGCATACCTTGCAAGAAAATTAAACTTCTCACTGTACTCACATGTGCTTTCATATAAACAGCAGCAAGAGTCTACAGTCTGTCTTGTGGTGATATTTAAGGACCCTTGGAGACTTTAAGTATTTTGTGGTCTAATTCCCAGATGAACTTGCTTTGAAAGACATTCCTGAACATGTTGGCAGTTGTTTAGAATGATCTCTACTCATAAACTGTTTTCTGTACAATGGAATGATGGCTAATTTCAAACTCTTTTGAGACACCTTTAAAACCCTTACTAGATATATAAACGTCTTTCTGAAGTCTTATGTGTCAGTGCACCTTAGCATGGCACATTTAAGGTGTTAGGTAAGCAAATTAAACAACACAACACACTTATGTGCACTTTATGAGTTTCTCAACAGCCCCTTTTCCACCAAAAATCTTCTAAAAGGTCACAGAAAATATCTTTGAATCAGCCAAATGAGGTGAAGAAAAGTGCAGTACACCTCCTGTCCAGCTGGTGGCAGTAATAACAAACCGAGGGCCAAACAAGCAAATCCTGACCTAGGTGCCTGTATCCTGTCACCAGAGCACGACCTTTTATCAGGGGAATTGTGGACCCGCTAAATAGAAATTACTCTGGTAAAATTGTGTCAAAACTGCCGGAGCCCTTTTAAAATAACGGCTAATAGATGAAAGTCCCTGCAATGAAAACAGGTAGACTTTCTAAACTGAGATTTCCCCTTACTTCAGTTAACTATCTACACAATGTATTTTCCTATAAAAAGCAGCATCTAGCTTTGAACACACTGTACAGTAGATGTCCCTGCATGCTGCAATCGAGGGAATATAGTACCAGTGTTGCAGGGTGGGGACTCCAGTCTCCTCCTCCTGCATTCCCTGATGGAGAGTGTGTCTCCTCCTGCAGGTGTGTATCAACCTCATAAAGAGATGTCTGTCTGGATCATGTTTGCCCCCTGCACATATCGTCATTAATGTAGTGGGATGAGAAAATAAGCGCTGAGGGGGAAAAAGCAACTGGCAGCTGGCCTTCTCAGCTTACCAATTTATGAAGCAGCTTTCATGAGCACATGGGGGCCTCTGCAGCAGTCTTTGCTGAACACACGACTATCTGTTTACAAAGAGGTCGCTCGCGGTCTACCTTTCCTGGCTTGCTGCCCTGCATCCATGCACTCCTACTTTGCAAACCTTTGTACGTACCACTAACTGCACTTACCACCTTTTAACCATTCATAGCTCCCCATGGCCCTGCTACCCTTGCCTGGAATGTTTTTTTCCACAGAGATAAAATATACCACTATGTACCACCACCAGACCCTGTGAATATCCCCAATTTAGAGTGTGCTTTAAGGTGCTGTTCCTCTCCCAGTCCCTACAGAATTGGGGCCTTTGTGAGTGAGGGGATAGCCCTTACAGCACCTTCCTGGCCACTCAGCCAGTTTCTAAAGCAAGTGCTTCATCATATCCCCTGCCCATAGGAATAACCCATAAATCCGAACGATGGCAGTTATGCCCATACACATATGTCCAAACCTTTAGGAAATGTGCTTTCTAATCATGTCAATCTACCTGTTCCTCATGGACGTTCTTATTTGTATTAAATTAGCAGAAGTGCATTTAAGGACTGACTTCATATGTTGTGTAAATTTACTTTGGCAGATGACAGATGAAGGAACGGAAGTTTAGACAAAAATGAAAAAGAAATTTACTGTTGCCAAAACAATTTTCACTGCAAATCTATTTAACTAAAACTCTAGAGGGATTTTAGTTTTTTGTTACAGCCTTTAGTTGCAACACTCTTTCTGGTTCTGTTTAGATCCATTCTCAACTGTTCTGTTTAGTTGTTGAAAATGTATATATAATTGTAAAATGCCAACATAAGTTAGCAGTAGGGATGGGGGATATGGACTAAAGTTTGTCACAATATTTTGTGGCAGTGTCGTGGTGATATAGATATATTTTTGGCAATAGATCATATGGCAGGGACAGCACGTAACTGCCTTTAAAGTCAAATACTGCTCTTCTCATAAAAAACAAAAATCAACAAGAAACGAGAAACAACCTTTAGATTATAGAATAGGTTACTACAGCAGACCCAGCAGAGACACCCAGAGGTTCCTCTCCTCAGAAACCTCCTCCAGCTCCTCCGGGGGGAGCCCAAGGCGTTCCCAGGCCAGCCGAGAGACATAGTCCCTCCAGCGTGTCCTGGGATGTCAACTGGGCCTCCTCCCGGTGGGACGTGCCTGGAACACCTCCCGAGGAAGGCGTCCAGGAGGCATCCGGTATAGATGCCCAAGCCACCTCAACTGGCTCCTCTCGATGTGGAGGAGCAGCGGCTCTACTCCGAGCCCCTCCCGAATGGCCGAGCTCCTCACCCTATCTCTAAGGGAGTGCCCGGCCACCCTACGGAGGAAGCTCATTTCAGCCGCTTCTATCCGGGATCTCGTTTTTTCCATCATTACCCAAAGTTCATGGCCATAGGTGAGGGTAGGAACGTAGACCGACCGGTAAATCGAGAGCTTCGCTTTTCGGCTCAGCTCTCTCTTCACCACAACGGACCGGGACAGAGCCCTCATTACTGCGGCAGCTGCAACGATCCGTCTGTCGATCTCCCGCTACATTCTTCCCTCACTCATGAACAAGACCCCGAGATACTTGAACTCCTCCACTTGAGGCAGGAACTCCCCTCCAACCTGAAGAGGACAAGCCACCCTTTTCCGGTCGAGTACTTTGAGGAGCTGATCCTCATCCCAGCTGCTTCACACTCGGCTGCGAACCGCCCCAGCGCATGCTGTAGGTCTTGGCTAGAGGGGGCCAGCAGGACCACGTCATCTGCAAAAAGATGACCACTGGTCCCCAAACCAGACCCCCTCCGACCCTTGGCTGCGTCTAGAAATCCTGTCCATAAAAGTTATGAACAGGACCGGTGCAAAAGAGCAGCCCTGCTGGAGTCCAACATGCACCGGGAACAGGTCCGACTTAGTGCCGGCAATGCGGACCAAACTCCTGCTCCGCTCGTACAGGGACTGGCTGGCCCCTAATAAAGGGCCCCTGATTCCATACTCCTGGAGCACCCCCCACAAGGCATCACGAGGGACACAGTCGAATGCTTTCTCCAGGTCCACAAAACACATGTGAACCGGTTGGGCAAACTCCCATGAACCCTCGAATACCCTGTAGAGGGTATAGAGCTGGTCCAGTCTTCCATGGCCGGGACAAAAACCACACTGCTCCTCTTGAAGCCGGGGTTCGACTATCGGCCGGACTCTCCTCTCCAATACCCTGACGTAGGCCTTACCAGGGAGGCTGAGGAGTGTGATCCCCCTGTAGTTGTAACACACCCTCCGGTCCCCCTTCTTATGAAGGGCCACCACCCCGGTCTGCCAGTCCAGAGGCACTGTCCCTGACCGCCACGCAATGTTGAAGAGGCGTGTCAACCATGACAGCCCTACAACATCCAGAGATTTGAGGTACTCAGGGCGGATGTCATCCACCCCCGAAGCCTTGCCACCGCGGAGCTTTTTAACCACCTCGGTGACTTCAGCCTGGGTGATGAAAGAGTCCAACCCCGAGTCCCCAGCCTCTGTTTCCACCAGGGAATGCGTGATGGCAGGATTGAGCACTGCTTCTCCCTCCTGAGGCGCCGGATGGTTTGCCAGAATTGCTTCGAGGCCAACCGGTAGTCCTTCTCTATGGCCTCACCGAACTCCTCCCAGGCCCGAGTTTTTGCCTCTGCCACAGCCGGGGCCGCAGCACGCTTGGCCTCACGGTACCCGTCAGCCGCCTCAGGAGTCCCACAAGCCAACCACAGCCGATAGGACTCCTTCTTCAGCTTGACAGCATCCCTTACTGCCGGTGTCCACCACCGGGTTCTGGGATTGCCGCCACGACAGGCACCGCCGAGCTTACGGCCGCAGCTACGGGCAGCAGCCTCGACAATAGATGCGGAGAACATGGTCCACTCGGACTCTATGTCTCCAACATCCCCCGGAATCTGGCCGAAGCTCTCCCGGAGGTGGGAGTTGAATACATCCCTGGCCGAGGGCTCCGCCAGGCGTTCCCAGCAGACCCTCACTATGCGCTTGGGCCTGCCAAGTCTGTCCGGCTTTCTTCTCCTCCAGCGGATCCAACTCACCACTGAGTGTAAAGAAATAACAATATTTCCTCATAACCCTGCCCTGTCTGACCATTTTGTAAACTTTTGAGTTTCATCTAGCTCAGTGCTCCACACCTGAAAGAAAATGTCATTACAGTAGATTTAACGCACGATGCTGTAACAACCTTTGAAGAATCTGCTCCATTTTAATTTCCTCATTATCACAGAAAAACACAGCAGCGGGTATAATTTTGTTTCTTCCTGATCACAATTTGATTCTCTTGTTCATAGTGTTCATAATCTTCCTCGTTGTGTGGTGCATTAGACAATGTAGCCCCCTTGAAAAAGAAGGGAAATATTCATAGGAGGATGGCTTCCTGGTTTAATTCAAAGCCGCTTACTTTAAAGCACAATGTTAGAAAATTGGAGAGAAAATGGCGCTCTACACGTCTAGAGGACTTCTACTTAATCTGGAAAAATAGCCTACCATTGTATAAAAAGACACTTGGCTAAGCTAGAACAGCTCATTTCTCATCATTAATAGAAGAGAACAAGAATAATCCTAGGTTTTTCTTTAGTACAGTTGCTAAACAGAGTCATAGCTCTGTTGAGCCATCCATTCCCTTAGCTCTTAGCAGTCATGACTTTATGGGATTCTTCCTAAATAAAATTGATTCTATTAAAAACAAAATCATTGGCATGCTCCTGAACATGATTACTTCATGTTCTCCAAGTGAGACAGCATTGAAAGTAACTATAGAAACTGATCTGTGGACTGTTTTGATCCAGTGGAGCTTCCTGAGTTATCAAAAATATTAGCTTCATCTAAACCTTCAACTTCCAAGTTAAATTACAGACCTATATCCAATATTCAGTTCTTATTTAAAATTCTTAAGAAAATTGTTGCTAATCAAGTGTGTAAGCATTTACGCAGCAATGATCTGTTTGAAGATTTTCAGTCAGAGCTCATCATAGCACTGAAACAGCACTGGTGAAAGTCACTAATGATATTCTCCTGGCATCAGACAATAGACTTGTGTCTGTACTTGTTCTGTTAGTTCTCAGTGCTGCATTTGATACAGTCGATCACAATATTCTCTTACAGAGGCTGGAACATGTTGTAGGGATCAGGAGCAGAACACTAAGCTGGTTTGAATCTTATTTGTCTGACAGAAGTTTGTTCATGTAAATGCTAAATCATCTTTAATTGAACCCTGTGGTACTCCACAGGGTTCAGTGCTTGCGCCAATTCTCTCTACTATGGCATTAAATTGACCACTGGTAATAAAGTAAAAAACCTTGGTGTTATTTTTGACCTTGACATGTCATTTAAATCCCATGTTAAATGAGTTTTCTAGGATTTCTTTTTTTCCCCTCCGGAACATTGCCAAAATGAGAAATATCCTGTCCAGAAGTGATGCTGAAAAACTAGTCCATGCATTTGTTACTTCAGGGCTGGACTATTGTAATTCTTTACTATCAGGATGTCCACAAAATGCACTTAAAAGCCTCCAGCTGATCCAAAATGCTGCAGCAAGAGTTCTGATGAAAATTAAAAAGAGAGCTCCTATTTCTCCTATTTTAGCTTCTCTTTATTGGCTCCTTGTTATATCCAGAGTACACTTTAAAATTCTCATTCTCACATATAAAGCCCCACATAATCTAGCTCCATCATACACCAGGGATCTGATTGTTCCATATATTGCTAACATAGCACTTTGTTTTTCTTAGACTGCAGGTTTCCTCTTGTTCCTAGAGTCTCTAGAAGTAGAATAGGTCCTAGAATAGTCCATGAGGCACATCTTCTTTTAAGACTAGGCTTAAAACTTTCCTTTTTGATAAAGCCAATAGTTGGTGCGGCTTAGGTTATCTTGAGCTATCGCTGTAGTTATGCTGCTATAGGCTTAGGCTGCAGGAGGACCACTTTCACCCTCTCTGCTACATTCTCATACTACTCTCCAATTTTGTGTTGTTTGCTGTTATTTCAGCTTTTTAACTTTATGTCCACACCTGGCCTGACTCTGTGCTTAGCTATGGCACCTTCCTGGAGGGGGGCGTCGGCCAAGCTACTGCTGCCAACAACTTAATGCTTGCCTTCTACCAATGATACAAGTGTCCCTGTCTTTCAGTGTTACACTCTGTCTCTTCGAGACATAGCTACTGCCTGAGCTTATACTGTTACTAACTGTATGTTTTTTCTTTCATACTCTAGACTTGAAAACTGGCTCAGAGTTCATCTGCTTAGCAATCTTTCCCTCTTAGATGAAGCCACTAAAGGAGCTGCAACCGTTAATGTTTTACTTTTCATTACCATACCTGGTACCATACCTGACCATACCAGTTTTCCCTTTCCACTGGTGCTACATGCATGCTCAGTATGAGGGATTGCTGCAAAGTCAATGCAAGTGACTGTCCACATGCTCATCCAGGAGGAGTAAAACCTGCAAGTCACGGACTCGATGCAATCTGCTGGGTTTCCCAAAAAACTTTTTAACCAATTTGAATAATAAACTCCATCTGGCTGCACTGTTTGATAGTTAGGAATGTATGTACTTGACGTAAAATCTGTATGGTTTGATTGTATCAACTTGTAAAGTCAATACAATCAAATCATATAAATAAAAATTTAATTGAACTGATTTGAATTTAATTGGATTTTTTGCTATAATTACATCAAATTTAATCTGTCACCAAAACAGTTTGCATACCTGCCTGTAAATACCCTAAAAATAACTGTGCCTGTTTAGAACATTACTGTGGCTCATTAGATAGAACAGCCATCTAGCCATCTTGGTCAGTTCTGGGTCGATTATAGCTTCCTCCTTCCACATGTCGATGTGTCCCTAGGAATGACATTTAACCCCAAGTTCCCTTCCGATCTGCATATTGGTGTATGAATGTGTGCTTTTTTGTGAATGTGATTAAATGAATGCGGCTCTGGTGTAAAGTGCTTTGAGCAGTCAGTATGACTGGAAAAGCACTTTATAAATTCAGTCCATTCAACATTTACTTTTTTTCATCAAAATGCTTTTAGTGGATGTATGACCTATTTAATATTTGTTTCTGCCCATTAACATGAATATACAGTAATATTTATGGTTATAAAGTTGTCTTTTTGAACTAAATGTTATTAACCTGAAAGCAACATGAAGTCATGCTGACTCATTATGCCCAGAGTTTGGACTGGGCAGCGCATAATGTGGATGTTTTTTTCTTCACTGTTAGTCACAACAAACAGGAAACGACCCTCTCCAAAAGTTGACTCTGTCACAACAAATTCTTCATTGCATACGATCTCTTGTTAAATTAAGTTTAGAAAGTTTAGAGAAGCATCAACAAACAAAAGGTTTGACTTTAGAAATCACAATTTCACAAATGATACCTGCATCTTGAAGGAAAATACAAGCATGGTAAAGATCCGACTGTTTGTAAGGTGAGATAAAGATTCAGAAAGCATTGACTGCGGTTTGAGCCAAAGGCCTCAGACAGTCTGAGTCCTCACGGACATTTACTGGTACAGACTGTCCCCAGGACCAAAGGCAAGTTAGGTAAGTTTACCATGCAGCAGTACTGCTAGAGCCCATCAGATAAAATGTCCCAGGAAATTCTTGAGTGCCCAGCCGGACCAAGAATTCTCGCAGAATGCTGGAATGCCTGGACTGGGCTGATCCACTGGAGGATTACGTTAAACCTGGAGGAGCGGAGCCAGACGCAAAGGAAACACTGGAGCTAATATTTGCGAGAGATTAATTGTTCTCGTCTGTATTAACATACCACAGAATGACGTTGGCATTGTGTTTATTTCAAAGGATCAGACATGGAAATTAGACAAACATGATCCAATAAACTTTATATAACGGTATATTACATAATTCTGACAAATATGTTGGAAAAAATTACTTTTGTGTAATTATCTAGTGAGGTTCATCATTAAGTGTCAAAAAAAAGACTATATCTCAAAGAACTTGAATGAGATTGAGTTTAAATCAATTGAAATGCTGTAGTAAAGGAGTGTTACAACAGTTAAAGTTTTTTATTTGCAAATATCTGGGCAAGAGGAAGAAAGCTACTAGTCGGTAAGCACATACAGGCAACTTTATGGGACTTTACGGGCTATAAATAAAAATATTTCAGAAAAATTAAAGATGACATTGTCTAAAGCACAAAACACAATAAAACAAAATATACACAAAATGTAATTCAAATTCGGAGAATGGACCAAACAAAAAAAGTTTATGCAAAATTTTCTCATTATTTCCCCAAGCCTGAGCATGACAGGTTACTGAGTTTTGTGCATCTACAAAATCAAAATTATTAGAGTTCAAGGCAAAGAAAATGAACAGTAACTGAAATAAATGTCTTAAAGAAACATGGGAAATATATAGGGAACATATTTAAGGGTTTGTAAAAAAAAATAAAATAAAATAAACGTGGTTCATTGGTCTTTGTGTTTGCAAAGGTGTTTGCACTCTGTTGGTATAATTCATACTGGTTGGACCCTGTCATCGTTTTCATAATAGCTCTGACCCACATACAGAGAACACTCCGGAGAGAGAATGAAAAGTTATAATGTTGTTTATTTGGAAAACAAAACAGGGAACGTAAACAGGCGAAACTCCAACTGTTGGGGAAGAGAACTGGTAAATACAGGGAACACACGTAGATGGCAAAAACCAAGAAATTTCAGGAAGGAAACATAAACGGCTTACTGAATGGATGTGGTCAGGTCGCCGGGGATAGAGGGATTCGGGTTGTTGAAGTCCAGTCTACTTAGTTGATCATTAGGCAGTCATTTCATTGTGCTTGGAGAAAGGTGAGGCTGTTTCCTTGTGCTGATACTTTTGTAAAAGAGGGTGGACAGGTTGCGCTTAGTTCTTGGTCCAGGAGATGCAGGTTGCAGGAGAACTGCCAGCTTAGTCGAAAATCCAGACGAAAACGAAGTACAGAACAAAATCCACAAAACGAAGTTAAACCAGGAAACACATAGCTCACAGAGTTCGTGGTTCAGAGACATAAATCCAAAAGTCCTGGTTCTTGGTCTGCAAAACACATGAACAAAGTTAATCCACGAAACGAGAGATGAAGCATAGACTTTGCATTGGCTGAGCTTGTTACCACAGAAGGCAAACACTCTGGCATCGAAGTACTAGCAGCCTCCTGCTTAAATACTCCACCAAGCAGTCAGCAGGATAAGTCGCACCTGTCACCCAGCACACCTGGGAAGTTCAGCACAGTCTGGAAAACACTGAGACACAAGTTGCAAGCACAAAATACACAAACACAACCCAGATCCCGACACTTTCTCTGTCTGTCATAGTGAGTTTTACAGTTTTGACAGTTTATGAAGTTTTACAGGTCTAGATCGGACAGGAACCAGGACTGGATCAGCGGGCAGAATCGGGATCACACTGAGGAAGGAGAGGAGAGGCTTAGAGAAATCCAGAATGCGAACGGAGAAATAATCAGAATGTCTCTCAGGGTTTGACTTACTGAAGAAGAGTTCGTAATGAGGCTGGGGAGGGATCAGTCTTTACCCACGGTGGCTGAGGCTGACAGGAAGGGTCCGGCTGAGGCAGAATTCTTTCCTCGCTTCTATGATTCTGTGTTTCTCTTTACCGGTATTCTCCACTGCGATTGGGAAAAGCCGTGGAAGGGTAGACAGGCAGGTGGATGATCCTCAGAGGCTTGATGAAGGGGTCACCTAGGAACCTGGGTTCAGAGTTGGAGGCAGAGGAAGGCGTCGAGGCTTTAGTTTATCCTCTGAACATGACACGAGTGAAGACAGGAGACAGAAAAATATCCACGGTGGCTTCTGGCAAAACCAGATCTGTAGGTAGAGGAGAAAAAACAAGAAGATCAGGAGATCGCTTAGGAGCAAGGCTGCAGCACAGCAGAGGTCTAGCTGTTTACCACACAGAGTGAGACAACAAGCTGACGCCTCCCTCTGGGTTTCCACTCCTTAAGAGCCCAGGTTGATTGCTCACTGATGAGTGACACCGGTGTAGGAGAAAAAACACAGCATAAAAAACACAGCCTGCACCCAGCCTGCACACAACCACCGTGGATATGACACTGTCTAAATTACAAGGTTATAACACATCTTGAGTTTTGAATATTCTCTCAATTTACCAAGAGAAGTGCTCACCGTCTGCATCATGGAAGCTGTATACACAGATTTTTTGTCTTCGTTTTACAGAGTTTCTTGACCCATATGCAGAAACTTTCAGGAGACAGAGAACTTTTAAGAAGTTTATTTTAGAATGAGTATAACATGAATGGGGACTTCGGGGCGGCTCCAACGGAACATCCACTGAGGAGGAAAGCAGAAGGGTGAGTTTTGGTTCCAGAGAGAGAGAGAGACGAATGGAAGATGAGGGATGAGGCCTTATTTATGGCTAGGAGTGAAGTCCGGGAGGGGGTGTAGATTTCTGAGTTGACAGTCCGTGTTTTCAGAGGTAAGTGGTTCGTTGGAGGGCGGACAGGCATAGGCAGCTGAGCGTAGGAACCCGGAGAAGGTAATCCAGTATTCCAGAAGGAAACTTCAGAAGGCGAGCGAGAGTTGGCTCCACCAAAACACCAGGAGGATCCAGGAAGGCACCTCAAAAAGGAACAGAGCAAGGTCACAAAAATATCTCTGAAGGTTTAGAAAACTAGATTCAGGACACAGGGCTTGAGGTACCACAAAGGTTGACACTCAATGCTCAGCAATCCTCTGCTTAAGAAGCTGCCATAATGAGCCCAACGACTCACAGGTGTGAGAGGTAGCATGCAGCTCCGCCCTCCAACTGAACCTGCTGAGAAAACATAGTAGGAAACGGACACAACACAGACAGATCCTGACAATTTTTAATGCTGTAGTTTTTCTCAATTGACAGTTGATCAGAACAGTTGATCAGAAATTTGTTTTTGCTGTCTTTTTATGTCCATCCATCCAAGCTTTGTCTTCTGCATATCCTAGATCACACGGTGGAGGTAACAGGAAAATAGGAGAAACCCAGACGTTCCTCTTCCTTTCAATACTATCTCATTCTTTGGGATCCCAAGGTGTTCCCAGGCCAAAAGGTGTATAAGGTCCGTCCAGTAGTTCTGATATTAGTGGGACCTTATTTCTTTTGGTCATGATCAATATTCCATGATGATGGACAAGGTAGGCAAGATGGTGAATTAAGAGTTTCCATTTTTATCTCTATTTTTGTTATCCCTCTACTCTGTTTTCTGTGTAAGGTCATTAAAAGCGGGAGGCACCTTATCTTCTTACTTGGAAATATTTTATCATTATTGCTGTTAAAAGACACTAGTGTTTTTAAACTAGTGCATTCTATCTATCTTGTTGTGCTTTGACATTTTAACCTTCTGATTAATTCAACTTGCTCCTCCTCATCTTTTGTGATACCCCAGCTCTCGCAGTATGGAGGAAAAAAAAATCAGTGAACAAAGGTACATTTTATAGAGTCAAAATTATACAAAAAAATTATCTTATGAAATAATCTGGAAATTTAATTTTTTTAAGGTCAGAAATGATTGTGAATATTTTTGGGGTCAGAGTGTAGCCATCAGGGGAATACTGGATCTTTCCTAAGATAGTAAGAGAACATAGATAAGACTTGATTAAGATTTATATTTGGCCTGATGTGTTTCATGAAAGATAAACTGTTGGGGGAGTGTAATGAAGGACTGGGAGATAACTGCTTCATGATTTGAGCAATGAATTGCATGCATTAGGCATGTGAGAAGTAATCTGTCACAACACTACCAGCATAAAAAAAGCATAACGTTGTGTGACACATAATAACATGAAACATGTTAAAGCTCTTATTTACCTTTTATAGTGCCCTAAATAAATAAATGAAGCTGTGACTCAACCATTTATTTAAAGCCATGTTCTGTTAATTTTGTAGGTGATATTTAGTTTTTTTAATATGACCACCATGTTGTATGCTGTGACATCGCTCACAAGCAGCAGTTGAAAACAGTGAAAATGGCAGAAACATAAAATGTGAAACCTAAAATGCATATTACCTATAGTAAAACTTATTTATTTTACAGTCAGATTCAAAGTTGCTTGCAAAATTTCATTAAAAACATGTAATGTTTTGTTTAAAATTGCTTTATAATCTTCGGTCCATGGTTAAAAACAGGTAAAACATTTTTATTTTATTAGGTAAATATTTTGACAATTATTGTACAGTGAGAAATAAAAGTACAGAGAATGTTAATTCAAGCTGTTACTATTGTGCTGTATTAAAAGTTGCGAATTATATTTTGTTTGCTATTTTTTTTGGCCATAAAGAATTTGAATTCAGAACCTTGGATAGTAAGCTTCATTTCATCCAGGCTAGTATTTTCAGTGTCCTAGAAACCTACTGGAGCTTGAAATTCTTGAGATGGCAAGCCAACCCAGAACCAACCAGTTTCTTTTTCACTGGGGGTGAATGAGATTGTCCATTTGACTAAGGAGCGAACCAACTGCACCTTTATCAGCAAAATTTACCAGTGTGGTGGGACTTTTAAAGCCCCAGATTCTTTACCCGACTCATCCTGACAGTGACATGGCTTTTATCTGACTGAACCACTGAACTAACAACAGAGGAACTTAATAGAACAGAACCTAGAAAATGGTCCATATTTACACGGTCACCTGGCTGACTTTGGTTTAGCGATTGACATCTTTATAATGGATCATGACATGATCATGCTACATTCACTGTACTTACCACTAAAATTTTACTTTCTTCAAAGACACAAGAGAAAAATTTTCAGCCATATGTGTGTAAATAGTTTACATTCTAAATAAAAGGCCGGACTTACTGTCATTTATAAAAGCTTTACCAGCTCGAGTATGATAAAAAAAAAGGTTCATTTTGTAACTGGTATTGTATCTGAATCAAGCCATTTGTTTACTTAGTGACAACCAACACAATACTTTGGTAATAGCTAAATAACCAACCTAAAGAACTTATCTGGTGTCCATCCCATCCACTTTTATTTCCTTAGCTACATTCCTCCTTTGCCTAAAAGTATTTGCTCTCACAAACACATTTAGGCAAAGGAAAGAAGAAACACAATCTGCTGTCTCTAAAAAGTTCTGACAGAGACCAGAGGACGTGCCAGAAACATTGGAGCTGCCAAAATACTTTTACAGTATCATCAGCCATTCATATGCTCAAGTGTGGAGCTTCACTTCTAAGAGATGCTGAAAATTAGCAAACTGTTCTCACACTACCCTGCAGGGAAACAGGCAAGCAGTTATGCATGGTAAGCAATTACGTTTTTGGGACATTTTGCACATTAACGCAAATGATACGGGGTGGGAGCAAATACAGAGAGCTTTTATTTAAAACTGCTGTATGTCTTGTGGGTGGCAGCATAAATGGAATACATATATTAACTTCAGTACCTACATCCTTTACTGTAACATTTTATCTAGAAAGCCATCAATTTGTGAAATAAAACAGAGCTCTTCTTTGTCTTCAGGCCAAACATCACTCTGTGCCAGCAATGCCTGGACCTCAAGTATCAATAGCGCAGTTGTTTGTGAGCCATGTAGCAGAATAACTTTTTTGATTTGGTCTGTATCCTTTTTCAGTTTCTTCTGCACAACAAGTAGGTGTTCCAGAGTAAATATAGTTGGTCTGAGGTAGTTGTAGCAGGACCTCACTGTATTCTTCTAAAGTTCAAAGTGCATGTGTACAAGCTTTTCAACTATGAAACAGCAGTAGCTGCTGGCAGTGTGACAAGCCAGGATTTAGGCCAGTGCGTCTGGTGGGTTAGATATAAAGGAGGAGAAGAGAGTGGAATTGATTTATCGCGGGCCAAAATTTCCAGTCAGCGAATGAATGAATGAATAAAAAGAAGAAACAAATCATAAATAAATCCACAATTATTTATGTTTATAAATCTATTACTGTGAATACATTAATAAATAATTCTTAAAAAGCATTAAATTATTTAATGTTAGAACCATACATAATTCAATATTGAGGCTGCTCTAATTTGACAGTGAAATCCAGTGAGCTCTCTAACTTTATAGGAAATTGGAAATTAAACTTGACCAACTTAATTACTTTTTGTGCCTCAACAGATAAATGTTTAGGTTGTAAACTTAAATTTCACACTTTCAGTATAAGATGATCCACAATAGTTTTGTAAATGTCTTCTAACTTGTGCATCAATACGGATTATCAGGATGTTGTTATCCTTTCTATTTGTTTTTTTTAATTGACATACTATTTAGTCTGAACCTGGACCAAGGCCTGGTATCAATATTTTTTGGAATTTTATAATAATGTTTATTAATGCACAATGCTGCGATGTGCTGTCAAGTCCTTACATATTAAACTCATCAAGCCATGTTTTTGCTTTATGCACTGGGGCAATCATATCGAAATAAAAAGGGGCATTCCAAACGCAGAACCTGCCATCTTTTACCCAAACAGAGCAGCTTCCACTGCTCTAAAGTTTTGGTGTGTTTATAACCACTCCATCATACACTGTGCATCACATCCAATTACATGAAGCACCTTTCGCAGGTTTGGTCCTTACATTAATTCCAGTAGAAGTCTGGAACGCTTGTTCTATGAAATGAGCCGAATCTTGGTGACTTCAATGGACCTCTCTGCAATCTGAATTGCTGTTGTTTTAAAATGCTGCAATTTCCAAATTATATCATTTAGTTGATGGTTAATTATTTGGCAGGGATGATATTTTATAGATTATTGCAGTAGATCTGACAGAAACACATAAATTCAGAAGGGACAAGGTGTGGTCAAGTATTTTTTTGTCTAAATAACTAATTAAAAGTATTTTTTACCTATTTACCTATTTCTATCTGTATGTTGTCCATTGATTTAAGTAACAGAATTTATGACAAAACTGACATCGTAACATTATCTTGATTGTTAATGTTTATTTAATGAGGCTTTCATGGTTATAGTTAAAGGTGCGGCCACTGAAGCAATTTCTGTTAAAGTCTTTTGCTGTCTGTTTGATGCAGACATGATTGACTAACATGATTATTCAAAAATCAAATGTGCTGAAACAAACACGTGTCATGTTCATTATCCAAGGATGGCTGCACTGATTAAAGGCTGACACACACAAAGACAACCAATTTCAAAATGAGCCTAGTATGCCCCTTTGTTGAAGGGATTTTTTTTCTTGTAATCAGTGAAAATCAGTCATTTTTCTTATCTCTTTGCCAAACTGAAGACCCTCATTTAATTTGATTTCTGTTGGGTTTGAACAGACAGCCACATGTTTGTGGTGTGGCTTCATCCCCAGTTCCGCCCACATCTGCTTCCTGTGAATGGTGTGAACAGAATATGAATTATATTCTGCTGCTTGTGAGGACTTCTGTTTCAGATTTAGGTCAGCAGTGCCTGTACTGCGGTTCATATCACTTTAACAAATTTACTCTCTGGTGCAGAGCCAGGACATTCACCCACAATACGTTCCTTCATGTTCTACTCCAGCCTGTGTGAAGTCTCCATCCACCAGCTTGCAAGACTGCTACTACAGTCTCCTATGCTTTAGAAGTTTCTAACAGCTCCAGGCAATACATAAAGATTACTAAAGTAAATAATGATGTGATATGTGATATCCTTAACTGTAACTGCTTCGTAGTGTTTTTATTTACTGGCTCATTTACAGGTTTTTCCTCACAGAAAAAACAGGAACTGTATCCCTTCTGAGGTGAGGCCAATTCAGCTTCACCTTTTAAAACAGGTATCTGTCTATTTAAGAATAACTTTTTGGATCTAAATCTGTAGGTTGTATAGTTAGAAAGTTGGTGGGTTGTACATACAAAGTTGCAAAGAAAATCATCAAAACTGTCTTCACAGAAAGAGTTTGTTGGCTTAACTGTATCTACGGGACCATGCAGCATTCTTCATAACTGTTTACTGTTTACATTTTGTCAACCACAAACTTCAATTTATTTTATTGGTAGTGCACATTTTGCTGCAATTAGAGCTGGAATATTGCCAAAGCAGAATATTGCACTGGCAATATTCCAGAGGTGAATGAAGGAAATCCTAGAAATCGGTTTATTATGGGATTATTATGGGATATATCATTGTCTAAAATAACACCAAGTTTCTTTATTTCCTAAAGCCAATTTAATGCCATCTCATTAATTCATTGAAAGCAGGTTTTTTCAAAGACTCCTTTCCAAAGATGACAACTTCGGTCTTGTCTGAATTTAGAAGCAGAAACGTTATCCAGGTTTATAGTTTTTCCGGTTTTATATCTTCCAAGACTGTAGTCTATAGATATATAAAGCTGAGTATCATCAGCATAACAGTGGAAATATATCCCAGGCTGTGCTCGAATGATCCTAGAGGCTATGTTGTCTGGGGCTTAAATGCCCCTGGTAGGGTCTCCCATGCCAAACAGGCTCTAGGTGACAAAGAGCGGTTCAAAACACTTTCATGAGGACCACAAAATCAAGGCACGTGACATTGCCCGGTACCACCCTGGAGCCAGGCCTGGGGTGGGGACTCGTCGGAGAGCGCCTGGTGGCTGGGTTGCTCCTCGCGGGACCCGGCGGGGCCAAGACCAAATGAGAGACGTGAGGCCATCCACAGTGGGCCCACCACATGCAGGGGGAACCATAAGGGACCGGTGCAAAAAGGATTGGGCAGTGGACGAAGGTGAAGACCTCGGCGGCCCGATCTCCGGATGCTTAGGCTGGCTCTAGGGACGTGGAATGTCACCTCACTGGGGGAAAGGAGCCTGAGCTTGTGTAGGAGGTCAAGAGATATCAACTAGAAATAGTCGGTGTCGCCTCCATGCACAAAGTGGGCTCCTTAACCCGTCTCCTCGAGAGGGACTGGACTCTCTTCTACTCTGGAGTGGCCCACAGGGAGAGGCAGCAGGCTGGAGTGGGTTTGCTTGTTGCCCCCTAGCTCAGCCATCTCGTGTTAGGGTTTACCCCAGTGGATTAGAGGGTCACATGTCTGCGCCTTCGCGTTGGGGACAGGTCTCTGACTGTCATTTCTGTCTACGGGCCGAGCGGTAGTGCAGAGTACCCGGCCTTCTTGGCGTCCCTGTCAGGGGTGCTGGATAATATCCCTCCCAGGGACTCAATTATTCCACTGGGGAACTTCAACGCCCATGTGGGAAAAGACAGTGACACCTGGAGAGGTGTGATCGGGAGGAATGGCCTCCACGATCTGGCCATGAACTTTGGGTCATGACCAAAAGAACGAGATCCCGGATACAAGCGGCTGAAATGAGCTTTCTCCTTTAGAGATAGGGTGAGGAGCTCGGCCATCCGGGAGGAGCTTGGAGTAGAGCCGCTGCTCCTCCAGATCGAGAGGAGCCAGTTGGAGTGGCTCGGGCATCTATATCGGATGCCTCCTGGACGCTTTTCTCAGGAGGTGTTCCAGGCACACCCCACCGGGAGGAGGCCCAGGGGACAGGCCAGGACACGCTGGAGGGACTATGTCTCTCGGCTGGCCTGGGAACGCCTTGGGCTTTCCCCGGACGAGCTGGAGGAGGTGTCCGGGGAGAAAGAAATCTGGGTGTCTCTACTGAGTCTGCTGCCCCCGCGACCCGGTCCCCGATGAAGCAGAAGACGACAAGTACAAGTATATAGTTTGAAGATTTGTTATTCACATGAACAAACTGGAATCTGTCAGACAAATAAGATTTAAACCAGCCTAGTGCTGTTCCCAAGATTCCTAGAGCATGTTCCAGCCTTTCTAAGACAATGCAATCCATTCCCTTAGCTCTTAGCAGTCATGACTTTATGGGATTCTTCCTAAATAAAATTGATTCTATTAAAAAGAAAATCTTTGATATACTCCCAAAGATGATTACTTCATCCTCAGCAAGTGAGACAATTGGAAGTAACTGTAGAACCTGATTTGTGTTTGGACTGTTTTGATCCTGTGGAGCTTCCTGAGTTATCAGAAATATTAGCTTCATCTAAACCTTCAACTTGTATGTTAGACCCAATCCCAACCAAATTATTTAAGGAAGTGTTTCCTCTGATTACCAGCCCCATTGTAGATATGATTAATTTATCCTTAGTAAATGGATATGTACCACAAGCTTTTAAGATAGCTGTAATTAAACCTTTGCTTAAGAAACCTTCACTTGATCGAGATGACTTGAAAAATTACAGACCTATATCCAATCTTCCATTCTTATCTAAAATTCTTGAGAAAATAGTTGCTAATCAAATGTGTGAGCATTTACACAGCAATGACCTGTTTGAAGAGTTTCAGTCAGGTTTCAGAGCTCATCATAGCACTGAAACAGCTCTGCTGAAAGTCACTAATGATATTCTTCTAGCCTAAGATAATGGACTTGTGTCTGTACTTGTCCTGTTAGATCTCAGTGCTGCATTTGATACAATCACAATATTCTCTTAGAAAGGCTGGAATATGCTGTAGGGATCAGGGGAACAGCACTAGGCTGGTTTAAATCTTATTTGTCTGACAGATTCCAGTTTGTTCATATGAATGATAAATCATCTTTAAACTCCAAGGTTAATTGTGGAGTACCACAGGGTTCAGTACTTGGGCCAATTCTCTTTACTATATATATGCTTCCAATAGGTAAAATTATCAGGCAGCATAGAATAAGTTTTCACTGTTACGCTGATGATACTCAGCTTTACTTATCCATAAATCCTGATGAACCCAACCAGTTAGATAGACTACAAGCATGTCTTGAAGATATAAAAACTTGGATGACCTTAAATGTTCTGCTTCTAAATTCAGACAAGACAGAAGTTGTCGTCTTTGGACCGGAGTCTTTGAAAAAGAAACTGCTTAGTCAATCACTTAACCTGGATGGCATTAAATTGACCTCCGGTAATAAAGTAAAAAACCTTAGTGTTATTTTTGACCAGGATATGTCATTTAAATCCCATATTAAACAGGTTTCTAGGATTTCCTTCTTTCATCTCCGGAACATTGCCAAAATTAGAAATATCCTGTCCAAGAGTGACGCTGAAAAACTAGTCCATTTGTTACTTCAAGGCTGGACTATTGTAATTCGTTACTATCAGGATGTCCACAAAATGCAGTTAAAAGCCTTCAGTTGATTCAAAATGCTGCAGCAAGAGTTCTGATGAAAATTTAAAAGAGAGATCATATTTCCCCTACTTTAGCTTCCCTTCATTAGCTCCCCGTTAAATCCAGAATAGAATTTAAAATTCTCCTCCTCACATATAAAGCCCTTAATGATCTAGCTCCATCATACATCAGAAATCTGATTGTTCCATACGTTCCTAACAGAGCCATTCGTTCTCAGACTGCAGGTTTACTGGTGGTTCCTAGAGTCTCTAGAAGTAGAATGGGAGGCAGATCCTTTAGTTATCAGGCTCCTCTCCTGTGGAACCAGCTCCCAGTTTTAGTCCGTGAGGCAGACACCCTGTCTACTTTTAAGGCTAGGCTTAAAACTTTCCTTTTTGATAAAGCTTATAGTTAGAGTGGCTTAGGTTATCCTGAGCTATCTTCCTTATTTTACCTCCCTCCTCTACCCTTGTTGGATGGAGTAAGGGGGAGTCAGGTTTAGCCTAAACCGGCTCAGTTATGGTTGAGGTGCAAACACACCCTCCATTTCTGCTACCTGTATGACACCCTCTCTTTCCCAATAGTTATAATCAATCTGAAAGAGAGCGGTATCCCAGTGGTTGTGGTTTTTAGTATAACAATGGCCATCAGTGGGCTCTAGATGGGCAAACTGTCTACTTTTAAGGCTAGGCTTAAAACTTTCCTTTTTGATAAAGCTTATAGTTGTTGTGATTATTAATCTGATAATATTATTTAATATTTAATATTAATATTTTAATATTTTATCAAATTATATTTCGGTCTGTTAAGGGTTGTCCTGTAAATACCAGCCCAGTAAGGCGATGGTATTAGGACAAAGTTGAAAGGTGTGAGCCAAGCTCTGACATTATTGAACAGCATAAACACATGGAATGAATTCACACAATTTCTTAAAATACAACCTTTCTGTTAAATATGCTGTATTAAGCACGTGTTCTAAAGCTGTTAGCAGTTAAGCTAACAAAGGAGGCCGATAGCTTAAAAAATTAAAATGCATAAGCGAGGACGGCGCGTTATGAGCAACCCTCTGTGTTTAAAATCACCCTTTAAATAAAGTTTGTCTTAACTTTAAAAACACAAACCCAGAACACAAAGCTGATCGTGTGCTGGAGATAGCCTGCTAGCACTGAGACAGCAGTTTCACACAAACAAAACCAAACTTCAGAAAATGAAAAACGATCATTTCATCCTAACTGTTATTCTGCCCAAACCTAACCTCTGACCATGTTGAGGAGAAGATGTCCGGGGCGGCGAAGTTTGAAGAAACGTCCACAGTCAACAAGCGGTCAGCCTTCGGCTAGCCCATTCTGTCGGCCGGACAAAACTGCACGTTACCGATAATGCGGCTACTCGTTGTCCTTCTCTCAGGCAAGGAAAACCGCTTCACTCGGGTTGTAGAGACCGCGTCTCTGCTGGGGACTTTTCTCGAACACCGTGTGCGTCTGCAGGGTTTTGCATATGATCGGTGATCATATGAGACTCTTGGATCCAGTTTGAAGAGTTAAGTCTTTTTGCCAGCAAAAAGACTTCAGCGCACTGTGTCTGCTCCTAGTCCGATGGTCAACCGGCTTGGAGAGATCGGGACATTGGAAAGGGGGTGCTTTTATACAGCCAGTGGCATCATGGGAAGTCTGCTGCTACCCCACTCTCCTCTGTTGCTGGAAGTCAGTTAAATGCAATTTATTTTGAAAACTCCAGAAGAGTTTGTATACCGGAGTTTTAATGTTGAAATCCATGGTCCCAACATAGTTAGAGTGGCTTAAGTTATCCTGAGCTATCTCTGTAGTTATGCTGCTATAGGCTTAGGCTGCTGGAGGACATAATGACCACTTTCACCCTCTTTGCAACATTCTCACACTACTCTACAATTTTGCATTATTTGCTGTTATTTCAGCTTTTAACTTTGTTCTCTCTCTTTTCTCTTCCTAGAAGCTACACCTGGCCTGACTCTGTGTCTACCTGTGACACCTTTCTGGAGAGGGGCATTGTCCAAGCTTCTGCTGGTAACAACTTAATGCTCACCCTCTACCGATGATTCACATGGCCCTGTCTTTCAGCGTTTAACCCTTTCTCTCTCCTAGACATGGCAATTGACTGAGCTTTTGCTGTTCAAAACACATTTCCCTTTGTTATTTTTGGTGAAATCACCGAAAACACCTTTAAGTAAAACAAAATGATGAGAGACCACCTGAAATAATGATTATGATGCTATTACAAATGGTATTACAATATAAGAAATACTATTTAAATTTTGTATGTTATTTTTACTACAGACCCAGGTCCAGAATGATAAAAAAATATCTTTAAAATGAGGCCGGCTATGAGGGGGGGCCCAGAAAGATTTATTTTCATGGGGCCTAAAAATCCCTGGCGCCGCCCATGGCTACTCCTTCTTGCCCAGTGTTTCAAGGTATGTGAAAATTTAAATAATTAGAAGGAGCTGACTCATTTATACTAACATAATGCTCTTGATGCAGCCAGGTGTCTGTGAGACAAATAAATCTATTTAATGTATTACAAATGAAGTCATTAACTAACAAAGTACAGTCTCCTATTCTTGTTTTTTTTTTTATTTGTTCTCCTTTGTGTGTATCTACATGCTTCCATTTGCCTGTCACTTTGCTGCTGGTACACCAGAATTTCTCCCCTGATGGACAGGATATTTAATTTAGTATGAAGCATAAACTAAATAAAAATAAATGCAGTGCAGGCACATGACAAGCCCACACCACAGTGTTGAGTGTGTCACATTGCTGTCCAGGGCTGTTTACATTGGGTCATTATGGTTGCATGTCACATTTTGCATGGTAGTGAGAATAGTGGTATTATCCAACAGAAGAATATGCAACTATTCCAGTCATGCAAGACAGAGTTTCCTAAAAAAAAAAAAACTGTCATTTTCACAAATAGGTCATCCAGATACTAAAACCAATTTAAAAACACTTTAATAAGGTGTTACTGAAATCAGTGGTGTTATGTGGTCACACAATAATTCAGACTACAATAGCAAGCATTACCTAGATGTCTTAACACCACTGATGTTAGCACCTGCTTTATGGTGGTGTACACAGCTCTGATTGTATCAGATTTGTAACGGTTCTGCAGTTTGCTTATTGCTATGGAGTTAAAGTTGCTGATGCCATCACACAGGATCATGTTCTTTGATTTCTCCAGTGCATTTAACACACTTCAGCATTATATGCTTTGTCCAAAACTCAAGAAGAATCAGGTGGAAGCCTCAACAATCATCTGGATCAATGACTTCCTGACAAATACACCACAGTTTGCGAGACTGAAAGGTCGTGTGTCTAACATGGTGGTCAGCAGCCAAATAGGGGACTGCACTCTCACCATCCCTTTTCACTCTGTACACCTTAGACCGCCAGCACAAGTCAGAGTTATTTCACCTGCAGAAATATTCAGATTACTCTGAAGATTTCCATTTTTCGAGAGAAGGACAAGAAGCTATGTACAGAGAGCTGGTGGACCAGTTTGTGGCACGGTGTGGAAACAGTCATCTTGTCTTGAATGTGATTATTTTAGATTTCAAGAGAAACAGGTATAGGTCAAAAACTATCCATCATGGAAGAAGATCTGGTGGGGGGGTGGAAGAGTATGGATACCTTAGTGTTCACTTGGACAACAAACAGGACTGGAGACGCAACAGTGAAGCAGTCTAGAAGGAGGGACAGAGAAGACAGTACTTCTTGAGGAAGCTTTGTGTCCTTCAGTGTTTTCAGCAAGATGCTGCATATCATCGATTTGTCTGTTGTGGAGAGTGTGATCTCTTCTGCCTTAATTTGTTAGGGTAGTAGCATCAGAACCAGTGACTTAAAAAAATTCAATAAGCTGATAAAGAAGGCTGGGTTAGTTCTGGGGACTGCCCTGGAACCTCTTGAGATGATTGTGTAAAGAAGGCTTTTTCATAAAATGAAGAACATTACAGACAACCCTAGCATCCTTTGCATCAGTCTGTCATACAACAAAGGAATGTTTTCAGTCAGAGGCTTCTTCAGATACAGAAGATCCTTCTTTCCCACAGCCATCACTATCCACAACAACTCTAAAGAAATTTGTATAATATAAGTTTTAACAACATTCAATTTCCCTTTGGGATTAATATAGTGTGAATTAATTGATTCATTTCTCTTTTCTGCACATGAGCAGCTTTGTATCCCCATGGATTTGTAAACCTATGCATAAATGGCAAATTCAGAACAGCTCTGCATAGGGCAGATTATCAAATGTATCAACCCGAGAAGACTTCACAAAGTGGCAAACCTCCTTGCCAATTGTCACATGCTTGCAACATCATGTCTCTTCATTGGTGTGCTCGCATGTCTTTGCTGATCTGTCCAAAGAGCTGCAAAATCCTAAGGGGCAGGTGTGCCAGTACTAGTATATTTGTCATTCATCTTCTGCACAGCCCTGCTCTGTCTCAAGCCCCAAAACCACAGGCTCATTAAGAGTTGCATAACAGCTCAACAGATGCTCAGTGTGATGGTCCTTTGACCGAGCATAGACACCTCTCTAATACACACTGATGTGTATGACCCTGAAACAGCCAGACCTTACAATTCTCTCCTGATCGAACACATATGGGAAATTCATCCACATGGCATAGGCATCTCCAAGAAAATAAAGCATTTCTCTTACAGTTTCAATGACTTCAAGCTGTACTTGAAACAACATTATGAACCAAAAATAAAGAGGGCCCTTAGTAGCTTTGGTGTGGCCTGACCTGCCTGCAGCATTTTTAAAAATTAACATTTAAACACTGAGCAGTTGGTGCAGATACTTGCTTAAACATACACAAGATGGCAGTGAAAGCGAAATAGGATGGTAACTTAGTTTCACCTGTGAATGTTGCCCTCAAAGCACACAGGTGGAGAATTGGTATTTACACAAAACAATCACTTAAAGCTTGTTTTAAATGAACGAGATGTAATTTTGTATGATGGAGAATTGGCTTAAATTAGCCATGATTCTTTAAGTATCAGCAAGTCTTGGATATGTAATTTTCTCTGAAAGCAGTACTCATATCAAGACAGGAGGAAATAATTATTTTTTATTTAAAAACTCTTTGGTGAAGGAGACACAAGAGCTTTCACCTTTAGTTCTATATAGCTTAGTTTATTTCTGAACCTGCTTTCACGGTGGCCTTCTTCATATTATTCAGTTTGAGTGCTCCTACAAAACTTTTACCCTTGCTAGTCCTATGGAAAGAAATGTGTTCCAAACTTATTGCAAACAAAGAGTGCATTTCAAGAACGAACCTTCGAAGAAAATATGTTTCAGAAATGGAACTTCGAAAAACCTTTCAATTTTTGAGAGTAATTTACAATTTGTATACAAAAGTTAAACCTTCATTTTTGCAGTTGGCTGTTTTCTCAAATTTTCTTTTTTTTAAGTTTTTTGAATTGCATTCTTTTGAAATTGCTTTTTACGAATTACATTCTCTTTGTTTCTTGTCTCCACGCTTCCAGAGGCAGGGCTTGCTCTGAAGGCTGGAGCGAGGAAGTATTTCTGTTGGTCGGCGTGGACGTTAAAGATTGCATTTCTATTTGTCAGTGCTGCAAGCAAGCACTAGATTAAAAATCTAGTCTCAGTTTCATCCAAATCCGGTAACAAAATGTATTTGTGACACTGACATTGTGTTCCATGATGATGAGCACACAAGAGGAAGAAGATTTTCAAGCTACTAGGGTATCATAGGGTTTATTATACGATAAAAATGTATTGTAGTACAACCCATAATAACAAAACTGCAGTTTTAGATGTATGTGCATGATTTCTTCTTATTGCACTAACTGAAAATGCACACAGAGCACTGTGCCAGGTTAGGAGTACATCACAGTATATCTGCACAGCAACCTAACCTATTTGGCAAGTACCAAGGTTGCCGTTACACAGTTTGAATGCTCGTGGATTTTACAGATATAGCAGGAAAGTATTAACCAGATATGAAGGGAGTTTAGGGTTGATGAAGATAATTAGAAGATAGAAAACTGAAGTTCATCCAAACATTCAAAACGACCATGACAAAGGTATAGATCATAGGTCCTGGGTCCATGCTTTCTGCATGGAGTTTGCATTTTCTCCCTGTGGATGCGTGGGTTCTCAGCAGGTACTCCGGCTTCCTCTTACAGTCCAAAAACATGGCTGGTAGGTTAATTGGTTTCTCTAAATTGTGCTTAGGTGTGATTTAGTGTGTGTCTGGTTGTTTGTCCTGTATGTCTCTGTGTTGCCCTGCGATGGATTGGCGACCTGTCCGGGAAGAGGCAGGGTACACACCCTGCCCGTAGACTGCTGGAGATAGGCACCAGCTCCCCCCGTGACCCACTATGGAATAAGCGGTATAGAAGATTAATGAATGAATAATCTTTTGGTCCAAGTTTGCCTTTTTATATCTTTTGTTTCCTGCTTTTCTGCAGTTTTGTGTTAATTATTGCTTTTGCATCTCCTAAATTATTTAAAAGAATGTGTAACATAAATAATGTATACTTACTCAAAAGTGGAAGTGCCATACTTTCAGATCTGCACCAGCACCAGAAAATCAAAATATTTATGTGGGCGAGCAGAAATGTCGGCGCTTGGATTTCATGCTTTAAGTGGATACTTTTGTGAGGCTTTTTTTCAGTTATCCTCTACCAAAAATGTAGCAGTGTCCCACTCTGATGGCTTGACTGTGACTTGACAGGGCACTTGTGACACTGATCTTGCAGGCAGGCTGCATGTGACTGCTGTACACAGTACAATACAGGGTGATAGATAATGTTCCTTTTTGGAAGGATATAGCTATGTTCCCCAAAAACAGGAAAGGTAGATTTGATCACAAGGTCACCAGACAGAGTTCAGCTTGGAAGGTAAAGTATTCAGAAGCCCTGGGCCCCTCTGTTTCTGTAGCCTCAGAGCATATCTGATGGTAAAGGGGGTGGTGAAGAGTTATGTGAGCAATATTGGACCATAGCTGGTTGACCCACCCAGACAGAGAGGGGCATTGTAAAACAACCTCTGAGTCAGCTCCTAAAGTGCCTTACCATCTGACACTCTCCAGACTCACCACACATCTAACTCAGCGTCTTTCTTTTACATTAACCAAGATAACCCTTAATTCACTATTCAATAAACTGCAAAACAAAGCTTTGCTTTAAGCATATTTGGTTTTCTTTCATCCCAGTTCCCCTCATATTCAACCCCCCTCAGCCACCTTAAATAAACTGCTCAGTGCTACGACCTAGTGGAAGCCAATTATTGCCAATTGCTTAAATGGAACAATTAACTTCTTGTGTGTGAAAATTAACAGAATCAAAATAAAGGCTTTAGAGACTGGTATAGGCAGGCATAAGAAAACAATGGTAAGGTCAGCTCACCTGCACCTCCATTTACTTAGCCCTCTGGAAAGCATGGTCTCCTCCATTCTCTGTTCTTGTTTTGCATGACAAACCCACAGGTGGTGGGTTTGTCATGCATGGTGGTGCATTTGTTGCTGCATGACATTCGAGCACCAGACAGGTGTGGTGTAGGACACCTACACCACACATTTTTTTCTCAGTCAAAACCAATCCAAAATGTAGAGGAAGTTTCTGAATACACTTTCATACAAGGAAATAAAAGATAATCCTTTTTTGCAGGCTGTTGTACAGTTTAAGTTTAGACTCTTGCTTGCAGATTTTATGTACAGAAGCATTGCCAAATGATGCAGGAGGGCGACAGTAAGCCAGCAACAAAACGGTCTGGCTGATGTCTAAAAGATTTGCTCCAAGAATCTGTGAAGCAGCTTGTGATTTTGAGGGTATTAAAATAGTCTAGTTAAAATTTAATTGCAAAAGCTCTGACGCATGAGTTTAACCTCTTTGGGATCAATCATTTAATTTCACCATGTGTTGAAATTATCACATAAATTCGGCTTGATGTCTGTTTCCAACAAAACATTTGCTTCTGGAAGTCTTTATAAAAAGGAAAAAAGGAAAATTCAAACTGGAAAACTCTTTTTCAAAACAATGCACTCAGAATTAAAGTACATATTTTCATTTAACTGAATTTTCCTACCTTCCTACCATTGAAGATAAATTTTACAATTTCAAACTCCATGCAGGCATCAAGTTTAATCACAGATTTGTTTTAGCTTTATTAATGTTTACAAAAGCAATAAGATGCCACCCCCATTTTTATATGTCCTGGGTCACAATGCCTGTTAGGTTTGCCTGTGTCAGTAAAGTTGGCCCCTCATCTGGCATGCTTTGTGTCTAAATGTGGATCTCTTTTTGGTAGGACATGCTTATAATACCTCATCTGGAAGCTGTCTTCATGTAATCTCAACAATCTGAACAGCTTCAGATACAAAGGAGCATCAGCTCTACTGAAAGATGAACTACTCACTATATCCCGAAGGATCAGCCCACGCACCTATGAGAAAAGGCTTATTTTAATGGGTTATATCTGTAATATTGTTTTTTCAATCGCAGTCCACAGCTCGTCACCAGTAAATGTCAAAATGTTTTAGAGCTGCACATTGACTAAGATATTGAATTTATTACAGCAATTTATTTTCTAAAACAGGGAGACAATGCCAAGAGTTGGCCTCTCATTAAGAGTTCATAGGTGTTACCCTTATCGTAAGGTAAACTTGTCTGAAAGTGCATATCCAACATCAAAAACACAAACAACAGGACAATGTGACCCGCATAAACCAAAGATGCAATTTTGGGTCTCACAAACTGGACACCTTCAGAACTTTTAATGCATTTTCATCTGTGAACCCCTGGGTGAACCCCTTTGTCTGTGCCCGATGTTCAATGCACAATGTTGGTTCCACAAAAACAAGGCGAGAAGCATAATTTATGTGAAACCTTTAAACTATTAGGAAAAGTAGGAATTTCCTTTTTTATTTTCACAAATTCAAACTGTATTTCAAAGAATCTGTATTGTAAAATAATTTAGTCCTGGTTCGACCTGTCTATATACTGCAGCCTACATGATTCTCATTTAAGGTTGTCTTGATGCAAAGGCAAAATTCTCTTTTTTATGTTTTCACAAAGAGAAAATATTTTTTATCTACTACTACTAGAATCTATGTTTTATGTAGAATGATCCAGTTCAGGTTTAACCAGTCTAAGTATTTTAGCTTTAGAAAGTTTAGACTCCTTAAAAACCAGTGAAATACCCCTTTAATTTTATGTGGAATTAGGGAATTTTAATAAGATGCCAACTTTAATAGCCAGCTATAGTATACTGCCATATCTCCACAGTGTTTGCACTGTGCACTATAAAGAGAGGTTGAGACGCCTACTCCCTGACTGGAAATAATGACTGGAAACAGTGCAATTGATAACTCATTTTTCAAGCGCTCCTGCATCCCCTGGCACAACAGCACCCTGGGTGGTGAGCAATATTGCCCATATCAAAAACCACCTCTGGTTCAACAATACTGTTTTATTTTGCATTTCAGTTTCACTCCAATATCAAAACTCTCAAATTCCAAGCTGAAAAACTAGCATAAAGGTGTGGAATGGTGAAGGGTTTTTTAGCAACCTGACCTCAAATTTCAACAAGGCTCCCTTTCATTTAAGATTTTCATACCTGTAGTAAAAACTGTTTCAACAACTTTTTCCTTTTTCTTTATTTTGTAACACTAGTGGCCTTTATTTTGAAAGTCAATTGACAGGAAAAGGGGTGGAGAAAGAGGGGGAAGACATGCAGCAAAGGTCACCATGCCGGGACTTGAACCTATGACAGGCTACGTCGAGGTGAAGGTTAATGACCCTGCTGCAGCAAACAGAAAGGGGCCGGGACGGACCACACAACAGACCCATACCATATTTGGACCATTGCACTACGGAAACGAAGGGGGCGCTATTTCCTATCTCAGCTGTGGTATGTCTGTTTTTTTCTTTTGAAGTCTTTACTGATTCTCAGTGCTTTCGGGATTGACAGTCAGGACATTGTCTAGGTATGCCGTCACTGTAGTAACGAGGGTACTCTCCTCGTCTTCCATTCCGTGTGAAGTCCACACAGTCTTTGTACCATCGGTTGCAGGAAGAACATCTTAACACTGCAAAGGGAATCCAGTTTTCTGACTTGAATGATGCTGAAAATGTATTCCAGTTGATCTCACCTGTTAATGAATGATCATTTTCATGTAGGTGAAATCTAATTTCACATGTTTTAAGTGAAAACAAAAGTCAAAGGCTGCCAAGCCATCCTGCCAAGCACTGAGAATATTCATGGCTTTTCTATATACAATTTATGTTTCACATTTAGTTGTCACACATTCATGGTATTTTTTTTATTGTTTTTAATCTTTTTTGTGACATACATGAGCCTTTGGAATTGTGCATTCAACTTGTTTGTTTACAAAATGTGTTAAATATATACATTTACAAATGTCCCCTTTGCTTTGGCTCAGTTGACCTACTCCTGTGCACAAAGATGTACTTGGTGTCGAGGATTAAGAAACGTCTGTACATGGGTCGCATGCTCTACCCCCTAAAATTTTCATTCATCTCATTGAATCTTTCAATCACATGCAACTGCATAGTCTCTTTTGTGAACATGTTCCTACCATGTTTAATGCAAAAATATGCATGTTTGAAATGCAAAATACAGAGAACTATATTGTTACTGGACCCATATTGCTAACTCTGATTTAGATGTGGTCCCCAAGCACATTAACTTGTAAAATCCAATGATAAGTAAAAAAAAAATAAAAAAAGAAGGGAAATTCAAAGTGTGGGATCCATCAATACTTCCACAATAAAAAGGAAAGGAGAGCCTACTTTGTAGTCTAGGCTGTTGGCTCAGACATTGAACTTACTTGAGTTTCGGTTCATACAGCTCCCACAGTCCTGTTTTTCCTGTTGCTCAGCTTCCCCTTTTTTCCTTTAAATGTAGTGATGACGATTGTGGCCAAACACTTAAGTTTTAGTTTCATCAGACCAGGACATGCCTTGAGAAATTAATAATTTGTCTATGAGGGCATTTACAAACTGTAATCTGGCTTTTAATGTTGTTCATGGAACAATAGCTTCCTTCTTTATGAGTTGCCTTTAAACCCATGAAAAAACTAATTTCACTGTGGATAATGACACCAAAGCATGTCCATCTCTGAACTTGTCTCCTTCATAAAAAGTATGATGGTTTGGTGTTAATATTTTCATATAATTGTTTGAAGAGATGAACATGGAACTTTCAGGCATCTGGAAATGGTACCCAATGATCAACCAGACTTATGGTGATCCACAGTTCTCAACCTTTTATCTTGCCTGATTTCTTCCGATTTTTTTCAAGATACCAATCAAGAAAGCACAGATTTTAAGGTGTTTCCTTAACAGGTGTGCCTCCATTTAACTCAATTAACTGGGGGATTGACCGGTCAGAATCCTACAAAGCGATGGTATCATCATCACCTGGGCTTTCCCAATTTGTTTACAGGCACAGTAATCTAAGAAAGTGTGGAAAAATTCTCCAGAAAACTCTCTCATTATTGTGGCATTAAACAAATAACAATAATGTTGGTTATCCTAACTGAGCTAAAACAGGAAAAGCTTTGTCTGATTTAATGACAGACAGTGAGAAAAAAAATGTATTTCTATACAGTGTATGGAAATACTTGTATCTGGGTTTATCTATGTATACATATTAAAACCTACATATGTACAGTAGTACTGATTGCAAGTCAGTTCATGTTTGTCTCTTTCTCAGTGCACCTAAACCAACATGGTCATCAACAAAAAAACTGTCTTGCCTTCAGTACATGCATCTTCAACCTTATGAATGGACACAGGCAGTGCATAGTCACGCAAACCACTGAACAAGGATGTTTATACAAGAAAAAAACATTTTTAAAACTGTCAAGTGTGTTTGATTATCCCGTAGTTTTAGACGTTTTTTTGATGAGTGGGTTGTGCCATTTTTTGCTGATGCATGCTGAAACTCCGCTGTAAGGTAAATAGCCTAAACTGGGACATAGGCAAAGCTTTGAGCCGATTCAAGAGCAGACAGTGAAGATTAGATGTGCAGATAGATGAGGATGAGGCAGAGATGTCTTTTCAAAAACTCTTTTAGGTGAAACAGGGGCCCATGGCTCCCTCATGGGATTTGGGTAAAATAAACTGAGACACAATATTTTACTGATGGATTTAAAACAAAACATGTACAGAAAAATAAATAAAATACAATTTAAAGTAATTAGCACCTTTTATGATATTTACGATATCACGCATTTACTGCTCTCAACTAAAGGGGAACTCGCTCCCAAAAATCACCACAAGAAAGATCCAGCGCAGCGTTGATGCCAGTCAGGAATGTCAGGAATAACACCAATCCTCCAGATCCTGAGGCAGGTAGCATTAGTGTCGGTAACGTTACTAAGCAGTCCAAAGATGAGTTTCAGGCTAACCGGTTCAGAATATATTCGTGGCTTGAACATTATAATGATGAAATGAACTGCGCCATTTTTAAAATATACTGTGCTGTGCATTTTAGTAGCTGTTGCTACAAAAAAATAACTTTTAGATACCATTTGGATGGTGATTCGGATCAGTTATTGTGATTTGGATGGTAAAAAGAGGCAGATTCAGCAAAAAAAAGAGGCAGATGCAGCAAAACTTTTGATAGCTAAAGCTATTGAAGATGTGCAGTTGTAATGTGTAGAGGAAATGAAGTAGATTCTAAAAACTGCCTACTTTTCTACAGAAAACAAATTGGCCAAAGCAAATTGTTGTCACCTGATTAAATTCATGAAAGAAATGGAGTGTCCCATTTTCAAAAAACTATCACAGAGAAATCAATGGTAGTTACATTAATGAAAAGGACTGTCACAAATGCACCTAGCTATTGCAAGTACACTTGTGGAAGACGTTGACAAAGTTGTGCGAAGAAGTCCTGTGTTTTCATTAATACTGGACGAATCACCCGATAATGACAACAAATTGTTAATAATAACAAAACTATTCAGGAACTCTGATGGAAGAGCTGATACTATTGTTGAGGATGTGAAGCTGCTGTTGACAGAGAAGAATTTGGATTAAAAAAACTTAAAGCAGTTTTTAGACACAGTTTTTAGACACTGTAGACATGTTCACAAGTAATATCCCCACAAAAATGTATAAATCCCCCCCATTGTAAAGCATATAAGAAGGGAATTCCCCCAACCTGGAGGGAGCAATCCACTTTTGTCTGGACCCACGGCCTCAAACGTCCAGTCGTTGACTCATATATGATGACATTATCTCCTAAATCATAGTAGGTTACAAGTCAAGCCAGAATCCAAACACTGCAGTCATGATACAAGCTGGTCAACACATGCGACTTTGATTTTTTTATTGAATTTCTTTTCAAAGCAAACTAGTCAGGTAATAATTAGATCACCAAATAAAACAATGAACCATTTATTGTAGCTCTTAAACCAGCAGTCTTGTCTTCTTGAGGAAGAACTTACTGGTTTTAAAATGTTGTCTGAGTAACCTAAAGAAAGCATAAATGAGATACTGTTTAACACTATGTTTATGGGTGTTTGACACCCTAGTGGCACTTAAATTATTTTTCCTTTTGAGATTTTCCATGTATTTTAATAACCGTGAAAATCGAGGTACCATTACTTGTTTCACCAACATTTTCTGTCATCTCTTGAATCTCACAATTGAAATTAATAGCTCTGGAAACAACCAATGCAATAAAAAGAGTTGATGCAACTTGTGAGGCACTTTGTGTTTATTCAGTTTCTAAAAGAGCCTACGATTTATGCAAACCACCACACTTGATTCCTTTATTGATATTTGTTTGGGTGTATCTGACTTTACGAAGTCTGAGTGCCATGTTGGCAGGAAATATTTCTCTGTTTTTGTTTTCACAGCGTTCACATGTGAGTCCATAATTTGACAAAATCCTCCAAGCATGTAATTTCCTCACATTCTTTCAGTGGGATAAACATTTTGCTCAAGCTGGCTGATTGTTGTTAAGATTTTGGGCTTATTTCACTTTGTTGTGCTCTAACCAGTAGTATTTGATGTGGAAGGCTGTTGATTGGGGTTCTCGTGTTTCCTTCTGATCAAAAAAGCATGTAGAACCTATTTGGGTTTATTTGTTCTGAAAGTCAACAAGGAGCTACTTCTACATCTGTGTTGATCCCATGTTTGCATGTTGCTATGATCATACCAAGAATTTCATGTTGAGTCTTGAGCCTTTCCTGTGAAAATCAGATGTCAGAGATTGGTTTGATTTTGCAGATTTGTGCTTCAGCTGCCAGGTAGCTTTCTCCACCACCTTTCCAGCATCACGTTGTCTCCAGAGAGCTGCTGTTGTGAGTTTCATCATGTTTAATCATGACCAAAGGTCAACCTCTCAACAGCTTCTGGTAGTGAGCTAATAACGGGCAGTATACACCAGATTTTTATTGGCCTTACATGGGTAATATGATCCTGTCTACAAAGATCCCAGGTGATTAGGTTGCATGCTTGCTTTTGGACTGTGAACATTTTGTTCATAAAAGTTGCAAAAACAAATAAAGGGGGTCAGATCTCCTAACAGTTTGTTCTGAGGGTGCAGCATGTGCATTGCCAGTCAGCCGGCTCTGGGATAGCTACCACACATTTTCTTTGCTTAAAATCAACAGTTTGGAAATATTTCAAGGCTTGAAAAACATGGACAGTCTTATCTAAAGGAGTACCATCTATCACTCTTATTCATGTAGTGCTATTTTACAGCTACAGTTAGCAAGCTAAAAGCAGCATGTGAAGAAACTAGCTACAGTCTCTTGGGGATTGTAAGCAAACCATTAAAGCTGTAAGATGCAAGATGAAGTGCTTTCATAAAAATATATGTTTAATCTTAGGTTTGCATTTCAGTTTGCATTTCAGACAGTAAAAATTTTATTTTTATTTAAATTATAATATTATTTCTATTCTTATGAAACCACAAACTCAGATGTTGGTTATCAAGTATCTATGGATTTCCCTGCAAAATGTATTCCCAGATAATTTAAGCAACCACAAAGCATCCACCCTGCTCTATAAAGTTGTGAGCTGTATATGGTTTAATAACCGTCTGTAAACCACTGAACAGTATATGCAGACTAGCCCATGTCTGGACACCCATTCTTGTCATGCTTGGAATTGCTCAGGAGCTCACAGTGTTAACAGACAAAACCTGGCAAGCAGGAGTTAGGGGTCCAGGGGCCAGGTATTTGCTAGTGTTAAAGTCTTATGACCTCAGATACTCCGGCAGTAATAAATTGAAAGGTTTTAAGACCAATCATAGACAGCAATGTGGAGCAGGGAAATATGAAAGAGAAGAACAAATCATATTTTAATTCTCGGTGAAATAGTGTGTGTGCTATTAATCTGTTGTTAAAGGTTTGTAAAATACCGTTTGCTTTAGCTACTTTGGCATGTTTGACACTGGAATTATTTTGAGATGGTGTAAATCTTTTCTTTTTTCTAGTCTGAGTAGCCACTACCTTGAAAGAAAATCCAGCATTTCATTAAAAGGTTCCTGGAGTCTTGGAAACACAAATGAGCCTGCAGCATCACCTGTTCTCCACCATACTTAACAGTGAGAATAAAGTACTTTTCTGCTTAGTCATTCTTTATCTTGTGCCATACCTACCGGGAGTGTCTTAGAATAAATCTTTAAAATGCTTCTATTATATTTATTTTACAGAAATCATTAAGGGTGCTAATACATGTAGCCTGAGGAATTTTGTGTTTAAGCATTATTTTATTGAAGTAGTTTTTCTCACAATATTAATGTGCTCAAAAAAAAGGTGTAGCGGCTTTTTACAAATCTTTACCAATACATGTGGAGGTCATTATGGGTTCAGATTTATCTGGTTAATATGGTTCAGATTTTTCCAAGGTTATTTTGAAGACAAAATGAATGTTGGGAAGTTTTGTGCTATTTGGCACTAGGTGTTTCCATTTCAAGGCAAACCAATTAGGCGAACCATAATCACACTGAGACACAATAAAAACATACATATTAAGGGTCTGATTTCCTTGTTGTGTCTTGAGTGACTTTAGTTCAAAGAGTTGGATGTTTATTATTCCATCTTTGATCACACAGCTTGTCCTGGAGCATGATGGAGACTTCTCTGTATGCATAATGTGTTTTTTTCCCCGCTGGGCAATTAAGTTTATGTTTGTTATTTTTAGTTCTTTAACTTTCTCATCAGCCAACACATACATTCCCTGTGGAAAATTAGCATTATAATCGATTTTCCATCAATATTATGGCAGTCTGTGGTCACAACTCGTGTTTTAAATGTTTCAAACTAAGAACACAAGTTCAAACATGCAGGTGAAAAACTGGCTCTGAAAAAGGGAAAGAAAAAGTTTCAAAGTGCCTTTTGTGCTGTTTTTATAGCAATAACAAGCCTTTTTGTTTAGGGTCTGTCAAATACTTGTGCAAACACCTCTAATAACCTTCCTTATAAGGATGCCTGCAGTCTTTTGTCAAAGTACATTTATTTCATCAGCTTTTGATACACAAATGACAGCTTTGACCTCCCACTTTTTTCCCTCTAATCTTTCAAACTGAAGCTGTTTCTCTTATGTCAATAAGTTGAACATGTATTTGTATTTGTTCAATGTGTTCAATATGTGCAGAAGGTGGAGTTTACAAATGCGAAAAAGTATTTATCCCCTTACATATTTCTTTTGTTTTTGATTTGTTTTGTCACAGTTTATCTCTGTTAAGCACATACACGACTCATGCATAAGGTCAACACAACAACCAAGAACAACATCTAAAACCCTGCAGGCCTCAATTGTCTCATTTAAGGTTGGAGTTCTTGATTCAACAATAAGAAAGAGACAGGGCAAAAGTGGCATACACTGCCAACAGTCCAGTGTGTACCGGCAACTATAAATGGTTTAAAAGAATACCTAAATAAAAGGTTTTATGGTCAACAAGTCAATATCTAGACCTAAACCCAGTTCGGATGCTGTGGCATGACCATTAAAAGGGTCACACACCCTCCAATGCAGCTGAAATAAAATTCTGCAAAGAAGAGTGGACCAAGACTCTTTCCCAGTTATTGTAAACACTTGATGTCGGGTAACACAACCAGTTATAAGGTTTAGGGGGCAATTACGTTTTCACATGTGGTGAGATTGGTTTAAATCCTAACTTGAAAACTTAATTTTGTACTTAGGGCAACCGTGATGATAGTGGCAGGGCTTCGTCTTGTAACCGGTGGGTTGCTGGTTCGAGCCTCCGCTATGTCTGTCTCAGTCGTTGTGTTCTTGGGCAAGACAGTTCACCCGCCTTGCCTACTGATGGTGGTCAGAGGGCTCTGTGGTGCCTGTGAATGGCAGCCTCACTTCTGTCAGTCTGCCCTAGGGCAGCTGTGGCTACAATGTAGCTTACTACTGTCAGTGTGTGAATGTGCATATGAATGGGTGGATGACTGATTGTAATGTGAAGCACTTTGGAGTCTCTAGGGACTTGATAAAGCACTATACAAGTTCAAGCCATTTACCATTTACTCTGGTTTACTTGGTTTCATTTTTAAAATTAGTTTTATGATCTGATACATGCAGGAAACAAAGCAAACAAAATAAATTATTTCACATCAATGTGTATAAAAATATCACTAAATGTTTTTGGTGATATCAGCCAGAACTGAGATGTTTCTCATGATGCTTTCAGATTCATGCCACAAGAAATAAAATTCAAGACGAGCATAGCTCCAATTCCCAGGAATTACCACAAATCATAATTTAGACAGTGCATCATGTCTGAGGACTTTTTTAAATACTTTACACATGAAGATATTTATTGAGTCAACAATGTATTCTGTGTGTACAGTCACTCAGTGGAGTTATCATCATCTTATTTGACCACGAGTGCAGCATTAGGTTTGGGTTCAGCATCGGAGTTTAAGTAAAGGAACAAGCACTCCCGTTTACCCCCTCACCCGTTCTCAAGTGAACCTCCCAACCTGCAGGACGACAGACCGGCATGCTGCCAAGAATGTGATCTCTTTTTTTCTTCATACAGCCATGTGTTGAATGGTTATCCAGCAGCTTTAAAGGCTAAAGACAGGTTTATCACAGCTGCCCAATGTGTTGCATTGTATTTAGTTCCTGTAGAAGGAAAGGGCGTTTTTTGGACAGAACATGATGGCAGTGCATAAAATAAGCCCAGTGGATGGAGCTGGTGGTCTTGTCTGCTGATTTGACTCATCAGCCCGCATGGCTTCGAATGCTTTCCATTAAAACACTCTCATGGTTCAACACATCACCAGATTTCTGGCTCGTTGACAGAGATGTTTACCTCTTCATGGATATTTGTACTGTGCATGGATTGTGGAGAAGAATGCCCCCTCAGCTCCTTTTATCCCTGCATAATTGATTTAAAGTGTAGTTGGATATTTTTTTGTGACGTGATCCATGGCACATGGCAAGTGTGCCTCATTACTATTCCAGCTGGAATTGAAGGGTGAGTGAGAGAGCAGCGCTGGCAGGATGGTACAGCTGTGAGCACCTGGTGTTGAAGAACAGGACGTAGCAAAGACAATGGGGACATGGGTGTGTTTACTGGAAATTGGTGGTAAATTCTTCCTCCAGACATATTTGCACCAATGGTAAAGATGTGCAGAAAAAACCCTAAAATGAATTCATCTTTTATTGCTGTGCCAATAATTCCACACTTTATATTTAAGTAGGACCCCATAATTAGTGTTGAGCCAGTTCATTATGAAAAAGGACTAGTTTTAAGTTCAGTTCAGCTACATAAAAACTATTAATTCATTCCTAGTTCACAACCTATACATTATGAACTTAGTTCAGAGCTCCAACATGAACTGGTTCTCATTAATTTATCATATTTTGTCTGAAAAAAGGTTAATCATTGACCAAGTAGTATATTGATTGTCATTACCAAGCACATGGGTCATCAACTTTACACTGTAAAGTTGTCTGGAGATGCGAAAACTACATTTTGTTTTAAACGACAATCATCAGGTTTCCAGGTTTCCTACAGAATAAAATGTGTTTTAGGGTGAAATTCAAGAATCACCGTTTTATACCTCATTCTGGGTTTTAGAACAAACAACATCACTAAACATGTACAAGAAGTACTGAAGATATCCTTTGAATAAAATGTTCCTTATTTATGGTAAATTATGAAAAATAATGCATACAGTTTCAATTTTTTGTTCACTCTCAAACTGAGTGCCATTAAATTACATCAGACTGAGTTGTGCTCACTTCATGTTCTGAAGCATCATGTTCATCATGTTAAAACCAGTGTCGTTCAGTTCAAAGTTCTCAAAAAAGTGAGGTCCACTCATCAACGTGTTTATTTGAGCATCATTCATCATTTATTTGAACCTGTTCATACACTTCAAAACTTCCAACTTTAGAAAACATTGTGCCTAATGTGAAATATGGTAGATAGAAGATCTGTGATGCAAAGTGGAATGGTCAAATATCCCTCGTATACTTGTTAAATGTTATAGGAGAAGGCTAAGTACTACCCTGTTGGCAGTACTTAGCTCGCTCACGCATGAGGAGAGAAACCCTCCTCGTTCGCGCTCGCAGGTTTTTGACAGTGATATGCCGCCATACAGCAAGGAGGCAAATAGTTTGTCATGTCACTGTATTATCTCTAGTTAACCAATACATTTTGGTATTCCATTATTTTAGTATATAATCATGTTTATCAACTGTATTTTCTGTAACCGATCCCTACATTCAACCTCTTCTCTTTCAGAAAAGAGTGTTTGAGAACCTCAACCTAAGAAATTAGCACTTAAACATGCACATGGTCGCTTCCTGCAGAGACGGGCATGGCAATAGGAGAATCCAGCAGGAAGCACTGAGAACCAGAGTGCTGAAATACTGAGGGAAGTGTGGAGAACAGCATAGAGTGCAGGCGAGAGCAATCAGGTAATAATATGGAACTGCATGCAGAAGGAGGGCAGATAAGCTGTGGGAGGAAGACCAATTAACACAGAGGAGCTGAATAGCAAAGCAAAGAAACTCAGAGTAAAATCTAACAGAGATCTAAAAGTACAAAGAATACATGAATAAATTGGGAAACTAATACACAAAGGAATTAACTAAAATAGTAAAACCTAAGAGAGCATAAACAACAGGGAAATGAAAATACAGACACAAAAGAAACCCAAAAACTCACCTAAGGATCGTAACATTAAGTGGGAGATTTGAAGGTTTAGGTTTTTCATCTGTACAGTGATTCAGTTGGCCCTGTTTTCTGTTTTTTTTTTACCTTTATATTTACTACTGGCAGTTGCAAGGCAGGGCAAAAGAGTAAGCAAACAAAAAAATATATAAGCAAAAGATACGGCTCATCCAATCACATGTCGCTTTACTTCCATTATGCCTTTCCTTTAACTTACGGCTTCCCTTGTTGCAGAGGCATGTACTTGAGGTTTGGTCCCTGTAAGGTTTTCTGAATGTAAGTGATTTTACCAGAAATGTTCCTTATTATGCAACATGAACAAGTTGCCAGATTGAAAATAAAGTGTCCTTAAACACATCTTCACTGCTTTTGCAGACCTGCCTAAACAGAGGACCATCAAGCTGTAAAAGATTATTATACTGAACATGAGTGAGTTTACTCTGACCTATTAAATGCATTTTTGTAGATTAGGTTCTAACTAATCAGAAACAGGAAATTCCTTGCTGGCATTGCAACAGTAACTGTTACTGACACATATCCATCCACATCCTGTACATGTATGGATTGTAAAATTAAAGATTGTTTATTGTAGTGATGCCAATAGCATTACTGACTATAGTAATAGGTAGCAGTAATGTTTATTCATCTGTTCATACACTCAACTGTATATTGTCTTAATTTCTAAATGCTGGAAAAGGCACAACGAGCCTCCTGTGCCCACCCACTCTTGCATGTCTTTTGGCTTCTTTCGGGCAAGGATCTTTGATTCCTGGATTTACCAAAACACAGCAGTAAAGAAGCAAAAAAAGAGCTTGTGGTTAAAAAAAAATGTTCTTGTCCATCATCAAAGAGTCTAAACCTGCTGGTTCTTCTTTGATGAAAGGAAGTTTCCTATTTGAACAACTAGTGTGAGTGTGGCAGTGTGGTTAAAGGTTTTAACAGGGTGGACTGTATCTGACCTGGAAAATGCTGCTCCTGTGTTGAATCAGTCTACTATTTTAAGTCATCTGAATGTGTGAAGCTCTTGTTTGCAAAAAGTTTTCCCAAAGACGTCTTTGGGTTTATGCTTATGACATTTTTTGTTGCAGTAAGAAACAAGCTGGGCCTACTACTAATGAATTAAAGGCTTTAATATGATGTTGAGAAACTGTATTAGCAGAATATTACTGCAACATTTGCTTAGCTGGATATTAAGTTGTGTTTGTTACTATGTAAGATATGTAAAAAGGCAATTGTGGGACATTATTTACTTTGAACCACTACTTTAAGCCCATCTAACAAACTATGGTTTATTATGGCAAGAATGGGAACTTAATTTTCTTGAACTACCTAGGCTGAGTTTCCACTGTTGGGTCCACATCTATTGATACTAATGGATCCTCCTCCTGCAGGACAGGTCCACCACAATAACAGAGTCGAGAATGTGATAAATAACAGCAAAATCAGACATATAGAGCATTATTTTCCTAATATTTTATAGAGGCTTGTGTTAAAAGCCATGTGAAAATGTGTAAATAAAATAACAAATTAATGAACTGAATCTCAGCAGTGGATGGAGGGCAGTAGAAAGCAGTTCCAGCCATGAAAATAAATTACTATGTCACAGTATATTCAGTTTATTTCATGATATAGTATCACTATAAATCATACAGAAAGATAAAACTGTTACCAACTTGACTCCTTATGAAGGTTGTTTTTTGGGGAAGATTGCTACACATTTTGTCTAATGTGTGCCTGATTTCTCAAGTGGGAAAGCAGGAGGGAGGCAAAACTACCCCAGAAAACTACTCTGGTTCCTGAGAAAGGTTTCTGCATTTGGTCCTTTGGTACTTTTAAACTGCTGGTTTTCTAAGTCTGTGCTTTGAGCAAAATAAGAAGGAAGCATGGCAGCAGTAAAGATCCCACCGTTGCTTTCAATCATGACCTGCTGTTTTTTTTTTTTTATTTCATTTGTTTTAATAAATGATTCTCTTACAGTTTGACTTACTAAGATGCACAAAGTTGCAGGACAAGAGCTCTGCTCCAAAACAGAAACTTCAAAATAAAGGGGATTTAATCAGAAAAGCAAATCTACATTGCTTATAAAATGCTATTTTTCTGTGAAACATAAAACTTCCTCACATTATCTCATGATAACAGTTTGTTTTGTTGTGATAATGCTCTTATTAGGTCACTGCCACAGGCTAATAAATATGTTTTTAAGATAACAGATGCATGTTTTTGTTCTTTTGACCTAGAAAAGATTAAAAAAAGATTATTTTAGTCAAACAAATAAGTAATTCTTTATCAGAAATCAGGAATGTCATGCAAGCAACTGGTTCAATCTGTAATTGTATATTTTGACATTAGGGAACATCATTGAATCAATTATCAGCATTAACGTATTAAATCCTGCTGTTTGAAAATTATATTGGAAAGTGAATTTTACCTGCAATTCACTGGCTTGGTTTAAACCCTCTGATCTCTGTGAAACATGTGACACATACCAGGTGGTGCATAGCTATTCTTATTAAGACACAGTCATTAAATTCCTAGCATAACTCCTGTAAATACAACCCTAGGAGTGTGTTATCTTTCAAGTTTAAACAGATGACATTTAGCCATCAGCATAAATACACTGTGCTTTCTTGTCTCTGGTTTATGTTGTCAAAATGCATGACCAGACACTTTTGTGCTCAGAGGTATAAACCTCTAACTGCCCTGGTTACATACATATTAAAATAAGGCTATTCTGAGATGGCATATTTTCCAGTTAACTTTTAAAACCCCTTGGAAATCAAGTTAAAACCTAAATCTAATAAAGCAATTGGGTTAGATAATATATGTGACTATTGTCCAGGCCAAGTCTTTGACACAGTCTTTGTCTTATTTTGGCATATGAATTTAAAATGTCTCCAGGACTTATGTAATCATTTGGCTGCCCGAAAGTCACAGTGAAACCATTAAAGGAGGCCTGAACACCTGGATCTGCCAGCATTAACCAATCGGTTACAGACAAACATTGCCATCTAGTGCTGGAGTGTGCTAATAACAAGCTCTCAGAGTTTCTGCCATCAGCATCTGTTTGCTCCAATGGGCCACCTACTTTGAGATCCATCTGCCACGACTCAGACTATCAAAAGCGATTCGCTGCTCATCCAGACTTGGCTGGAAAAAAACAACTTATTCCAAAAGTTGACAACATACTGTGAAATGCAGTGCCTTTCAAAAAGTAATCAAACCCCCACCATAAACATGAATGTATTTTATTTAGATTTAATATGGTAGACCAACTCCCAGTAGGGCACCACTATGAAATGGAAGGGAATGATACATAGTTAAAAAAATATGTGAATTGTGTCAAACGTTTTTATTCTGCCCCTTTACTTTGATACACCCAGATAAAGTGCCACCAATTCCTCTTCAGATGCCACCTAGGTAAACAGACTTTGTACCTGTGTTTAATTTATTCTCAGAGCACTGTTTAATCCATTTTCCAAAAAATGGAAAGAGTGTGGCACAACTGCAAACCTACCTTGTCATGGCTCTCCACTAAAATTGACAGGCCATGCAAGAATAATATTTATCACAGAAGCAGCCAAAAGACCTATAACAAGACTGGAGGAGCTGCAGAGATACATAGCTCAGGTGGAGAATCGGTTTACAGGACAACTATTAGTAATTGCTCCACAGAATTTGGTCTTAATGGAAGAGTAACAAGAACAAAGTTATTGTTGAAAGAAAACCTTAAGAGGTCCAGTTTACAGGTTGCCACCACCTAGGTAGAAGACACATCAAACATGTGAAAGAAGGTGTTCTAGTCAGATGAGAATAAACTTAAGCTGTATTTTGATGTTTAACAATGTCTCTCCTAGACATAGCTACTGGCTGAGCTCTCTTTCATACTCTAGAATTGAAAAATAGCTTTAGAGTTCCTCTGCTTGGCTGTCTTTCTCTCCTAGATGAAGCCACTAAAGGAGCTACTATCGTTAATGTTTTACTTTTCTTTCCTATAAAAAGTACTCCTGGATCAGTGCTTCTGTGTTCTTTTTGTGCCTCTGCTCTGTTCTCTCAAACCCCCAGTCAGTTGTGCCAGATGGCCACTCACACTGAGCCTGGTTCTGCTGGAGGTTTTCCTCTCCATTGTCACTACATGCATGCTCATTATGAGGGATTGCTGCAAAGTCAATTCAAGCAACTGTCCACTGTTACAAAATGCTCATTCAGGAGGAGTGAATACTGCAAGTCACTGACTCAATGCAATCTGCTGGGTTTCCTTAGATAGAAAAACTTTTTAACCAATTTGAATAATAAACTGAATCTGTTTGATAGCTAGGATTAATTGGAATGTATGTACCTGACTTGAACTCTGTATGATTCAATTGAATTGACTTTGTAAAATGCCTTGAGACGATATGAGTTGTGAATTGGCGCTATATACATGAACCTGAATTGAATTAAATAAAATTGTTGGCCTACATGCAGCTCTCTTTTGAATCACCATTTTGAAACATAGTGGTGGCAGCATAGTGCTGTGGGGATACTTTTTTTCAGCAGGGATAGGGAAGCTAATCAGATTTGAAAAATAACGACTAATCCTGGGAAAAATTAAAAACCTGTTTTGCCTGGTTCGCATGGCAGGATTTTTATGCTGATTTTTGACCCGATTTTGCCCTTCCGACCACATCCTGATCATCATGATGGAACTTAGAAAATCTTATAAGGTATTCCTGCTGTGTGTGGTGTGTTAAGAGTGATCTAGTCTTCTCTTCTTTAGGACGTCGGGACCGCTCCGGCCTCAAATCGGGGATATTCAACATGTTGGATTGTCTTGGCCCAATATCCTACCTTGTGGGGTGTTCCTTGGACAAATGAGCATGCCTGTTGAATGAGATGTGTAGCCAATCAGAAAGTGAGGTGACAGAAAATCAGAAGGAATTACTTTGAACTCACGTTTGATCTCAAGAGGGGTTTTTGAGATTTCCCGTCTGACATCTGAATGTTTGTGAGTAAAATGTGTTCGTGTTTCATGTGTTGTGCTTGCCGTGTGGCTGGACACCACACACTGTAGGACCAAACCTGGTATATCTACGATTTTTTTATCATCACGTGTGGGGTCTCTCAGGTTTTGAAAATCAGCCGACAATTTTAAAGTCCAGACCTAAAGCCAATCAAATCAGTGGCAAGACTTGAAAACTGATGTTCACAGATGCTGTCCATCCAATCTGACTGAACTTGTGCTTTGTTGAGAAGAATGGGCAGACATAAGAAATGTACAGCTGGTCTAGACCTACCACCATTAACTTGGTGTTTCATCAAATTGCTTACTTGAATGAATCATGAATCATTTTCACTCCACTTCGTAACTAGGCACTGCTTTGTGTTGGTTTATCACACAAAACCACAATGAATAGACTTGAGATTGGAAAGGTTCAAGGGGTGTAAATACTTTTTGCAAAGTATTTTAAGTTATGTGTGGCTGGTAAAAGTCTTTCCTCTCTAAATATGGAACATTGTATTTCTACTGACAAATTAATTAAAGTCTAGTCCTATATTTTAGGTATAGCAAACCACATTTAATTATTTATTTAGCAGACTTCCGCTGTAATTGATCAAAATAAACCTTCAGCAGAAACGTTCTGTTCCCGCACTGAGGCGTCCAGATGTTGGGTTTTATTTCAGGAAAATTACATCAGTGTGTCTCTTGCTGGCTTTCTGGAGCTGCATCGATCTCAGGATCTGCAGAGAATGCTGGAAATATATGCTTCAGCAAAGGTTAGGCTTAGAGGGAGCTTTATTTTTTTGGAGCATTTGTGCAAAGATTCCACTGGAAATTTTAGTCTGGACACTGTCTGTCTGCTTTAATATTTACCTAGAAATGTTGAAATCTCTGCCTCCCCTCCTCTCTTGATGTCTCTGTTCCTTTTTTATTTCATGTGGTTTTGCGCTTTGCAGACAAGAAGCCTTTTGTTTATGTACTAAGCCATTCAGACAACAGAGATGCTATCTGGGCTGCATGTTTTAAAATGTTCCTAAATTATGTCAGTGCAATTATTTACTGTATGTATATAAAAGCATGGCTGCAGGGGCAGCAGGCCAAAACATTTATACTCCCTGCTGAGAGGGTGTTTAAAATGCCATGCAGGAAAAATGTTTTATTATTTCACATTATACAGACAAGCAACAGGGAGAATAAGAGAAACAAGGCATTCTGCAAAGCGGAGATGAGCAACATTCAGGCCACAAATGATGCAAGGAGAGGAACTGTAAAAATCTTAGCTTTCCAATGTATAATTTCTGTGACAATGTTACAGAAGGATTGACCATATTTTGCAGAAATTTGGTTTTTGCAGGAAGTAGGAGCATCTGATTGATTTTTTTTAGCTTTGTTTAAATAACAGTTTCATTCATACTGAGCCGGAAGAGATTTTTCTGCACTTAAAAACCTTCTTAGCAGTAAGCACATCCTGCTAACAGAGACTAAACAGACTTTCTCAAATATAGAGGGGGATTTTCTGCACCTCAGCCAAGTTCCAGCTTAAATTTCAAACACCCACAGACTCCAACAAGCACTCTGCTTTTATCTGGGTGAAACCTTGTAATGCAAATCCTTACTTGCTGATGTAAATCTTTTAATGCTCTTAGTTTCTTTGTGGGTGGTTGTTTATAGAGAAAATTAGACTTAACTCTGTTATCCTGGTTTCTTTAGAGAAAAATGTTACAATAAGCCAAATAGGTCTGGAATAAAAAAGGTACAAGGGTTATTGTAATAGTTTTTAGCAAATAATTTATATCCAGTGCTCAGACTGATGGATGTAGAAAACTGTAACAGAACGACCAGAAAATGTTTCTATCAGTAGGACTGAAAAACGCTGCAAGAAGTCCACGGTTCAAATATTTTTACAATTGTAAGCAATGCAAAAATTATTAATTTAGGCCCTATTTTTTAAAATTGTGCCTGTGCATAACCTTTTATCCCGACCTGCTTTTACCTAAGCTCATTATCAGTTAAATTCGAATGTTATAAATTTATTGTGATGTCATTGTATAATTAAGAGTATACAGCAAATAAAACACAATTTCTCTAAAATGCGTGAAAAAATTATCTGATAAAAAAAACACAATATATGAAAACATGTGAAACAAGCATTGTAATATAAAGTGTATTATCTTAAAAGGACACCTCGACTGATGAAGATACAGCTTTGGTTCTGTGAGCTGTTCCACCTGACACTTTCCCCAACTGTTATAGTACCCCGCCTCGCCCCCATTGATCACCTCAGTAACCCTGCAAGGATGAGAAGGTATAGACAATGGATGGATAGATGCTAAATATTAAATGTGATAGTTCCCCCTGTTATTCCTGTAAACTGTTAGACTTTCTATGTTGTTGTTTTTTTTTTATTGATTATCATCCAAGTAAAAATAAATCATGCTTTTCTGCAAAGAGCTATTGTCTAAAAGTCCAAAAAGAGGTTGAAAACTCATCTTCAGGTCTTCAAGTCTGATCTGGTTTGTGATAACCAGTGAGACTGGTTCAGTGGGGACATATAAGTGTTTTAAAGTCCCTAACAGTCATATGTTTACTAATGCCTTCCTGCAAACCTCTGAGGCTTTCACAGATCAGCTGGATTTCATTCTAAAATTAATTTACACACAGATGGACCCTATTCACTAATTAGGTGACTTCTGAATGCAAATGGTTAAACTGGAACAAATATGAAAATCTTGTATTATTTTCCTCACTTCACAATCATACATTATTTTGTGTGGCCCTATCATAGAGCTCTGCAACCCATGGCCCTGGAACAACATGTGGTACCTAACAACTTTATCATTCATTATTTAGAACTCATGAGTGTTTTTATTATAAAAGGTATTTAAAAGGGCTAGTTTGGGCTTCATTTTAAAGCAATTTCTAGTAATATCTGTATGGAATTTACACACCATGACACGAATAGTGCAAGAAATATATATATATATATATTTTTTTTTTTTTTTTTTCTGGAATTGGTTGGTCATTACATGCAGATGATGGAGCCTTGTGGATCTGAGGTTGTAACATAGAATACATTAAAGGGAAAATGTAAAAGGCAATCTGTGAAGTTCAATCATGGTCTAATAAACGGGGTTTAAAAAAAAAGTCAATAACAAAATCTCAGGTTATCTAGTATAAAAAAAAAATCTAAATCCTTAAAACTGTATGCTCAAAACATTACACAGGTTAAAGTTATTAGAATTTTGGGTATGGGTTTTGATGAAAAGCTCTCTTGGAAATGTCATATTTATATAGTGAAGACAAAATGTGAAATATAAATTACTTGTTGCCTTGTTAAGCAGGAATGGAATGGGAGGCAAACAAAAGATCATTATTGTGTATATATCAATCCCTTATGCGTATTACTTTTGATTATGGCTGTATTAGCTATTTGGCTGAAGCAGGAAGCAATTTGAACTTTTTGATGTAGAACAATGAAAGGCTTTTAAAATACTTAGAAAATCACCAGTAGCAGCTTTACAAGTTGCAATGGGAAAAATGCCATTACAAATTAGATCATTAAAACAACTTTAGGTTTATTGGGTTAATGTTCAAGGACAATCACATCCAGCCAATACTACCTTACAGGAGTGTTGGGAGCAGAAAGGTTTGGTTGGATTGGTAACATAAAAACTGAATATGCAGGATAACATACAATACATTTTTATCCAACAATATCTTACTCAGACATTCCACATTGGCTCTTTATTAATGAATCTGTTGATTTATCCCTGCATACATTAATCTAAAATAAGCAAAAGCATATTCCAGAATGATTTATTGTACAACTATATTTTTATGAACAATTTTCTGATAAACTTTTAATATTTACGTATGGATCTAAAGACCCAGGATCAAGACATACTGGAGCAGCAGTATGTCTTGTGATACTCCATATCACAACATAGGAATGAAAAAAAGAGCTACAGATAACTTATCAGTATGTACAATAGAATTAGTGACAATATTCATGAGATTCATTTGGATTGAAGAACAGAAACATCAAAAGTTCCTGATAGTATACCAGATATATTAAATCAAATAACTCCACAAGGAAAGATGTTCATTGTATTTATTGTACTATGTACAAGCTTCATACTAAAAAAGTAACAGTGGAATTTGTTTGGGTTCCAGCATATGTGGGAGTCTAAAAAAGTCCAAAAATGTAGAGCTTCAGATTTCATTGAGTAAGGCTGAATGCAAATTAATTATTAAATAACTATTAATAATAGTTAGGAAAACAGGTAAAAACAGTAAACAAGTCAGTTATCACACATATCAGAATAGGTAACACAGGTCTTAGCAAAACACATAAATCAATTGGAAAGCATAAAACAGAGTTATGTGATCATTGCAATTTGCCTGAATCGGTGCAGCATGTTTTCATGGAGTGCAACACATAGAAACCAGAAAAAAACAGCTAAAAGAAGCCCAAAATAAAATAAATAGCAACTTTACAATTTGAAATATTTTAGGAATAAATACAAATAAAAGATCAAATTATGTTATTTTGGAAAATACAAACCTATCAGATACAAACCTATTTTTGCTTTGTTTTTAAACTGACAATCTTCTGTCCACACTTCCGGTCCAGGTGATGGCGTTAATGCACCATCATTGTCGGTCTGCCAACCTCCACAAAGCACCAGAAGAAAAAAAAGAAGGAGGAGAAGAAAACCATAGTTTTACCCCACACAGCTCTTTACTGTGGAATAATAGAACAATAGTTCAACAGGAAGTCAGTTTTTAAATCTGATTGGTATAGGAAGAAGGGAAGAAGTGGTAACATTGAGGTAGCATCATTATGCTTTCTTTGCGATGGCTTGTTTTGCCATGATCAGAGTAATAAAACTTTTTTCTTTTGCAGGTACTTGTCTGTCATCGGATTTGTCATTAACATCAACATTTTGATGCTGATTATTCCTGAACTGCTCCAAGTTTAACTGTATGTCCTCAGGTACAGGTTCAGCCAAGATCACTTGGAGCTCTTATTTAATTCAATCAGAGCGTCAGGTAGGGTTGATGTTCTTTTAATTGTAATAAATTCTGAAAATATACTTAATAAATATCTTTGCATGTTGTGTCTTCTGAATAATGCATGTATCGTGTGCCTGTTTTCCATACAAGGTGGCTGGAATAACAATCCATCTGCAAGCCAGTTCCAGGCCATCTTCCGTTGTCTGATGGTTCGGTGTGGCGTCTCACCTAGTGAGACAGGCGATGTGGCAGCCCAAGATGACACCCTGTCCCTGTGTGCAGGAGAGATATCCTTAGCTGAAACTGCTAAAGAGCAAACATCTCCATTCACCAAAATCTCGGCTGTTGTGTATGACCACAGCTATCTACCCGCTGAGTTTGGTGGTCTGGTGGAAAATGCTTTGGTTTACATAGCAGGATTTGTAGTCCGGCAGATTCTGAGAAAACTGTGCTTTGACGTGTGTCGTGCAAGCTTGGTCAGAGATGCTGTACCCTCATCATTTCACGAGAGCTACCACCTTCTAACTCTGAAAAACTACAGTGGCATAGTCATTCCATCACAAGGCACAGGGAAGGTGTTGAGAGCTGCAGAGAGGATGATTCGCGAAGCTTCAACAATGCAACCTCCAATGGTGTCCACCGTCACACAAATCGTCGGTGAAGAGATTGGAACAGAGGAAGTTTTTCTGCTTGGGGAAACACATTGAGGAGACACAATTTGGCATCGACAACCATCATTCCGACTTGTCATTGATTGTGTCTGTGTTTCTTAATATAAGGCTGCACCACATTGTCAAAGTCACCTCTCTTGACCTGCAGAAAGGCAGCACAAGAAAAAAGCTCTACTAAACCGTCCTGTTTCATGTATAACCTTTATGAGAGAGAGAGTATATAGTGTATACATGTGCATAATATGTAGCCTAATCATTTATATTATTCAGTATAAATAATTTCATCAATATGCTTTTCTATATTTGTATGTGTATGGAGCGGGAGACCTTTCCAAGATGACGGCTTATCAGCGCCAATAGGCACTAGCAGTCCATAATGCATCTACTCTTAATATACAGGGGTTGGACAATGAAACTGAAACACCTGTCATTTTAGTGTGGAAGGTTTCATGGCTAAATTGGACCAGCCTGGTAGCCAGTCTTCATTGATTGCACATTGCACCAGTAAGAGCAGAGTGTGAAGGTTCAATTAGCAGGGTAAGAGCACAGTTTTGCTCAAAATATTGAAATGCACACAACATTATGGGTGACATACCAGAGTTCAAAAGAGGACAAATTGTTGGTGCACGTCTTGCTGGCGCATCTGTGACCAAGACAGCAAGTCTTTGTGATGTATCAAGAGCCACAGTATCCAGCGTAATGTCAGCATACCACCAAGAAGGACGAACCACATCCAACAGGATTAACTGTGGATGCAAGAGGAAGCTGTCTGAAAGGGATGTTCGGGTGCTAACCCGGATTGTATCCAAAAAAACATAAAACCACGGCTGCCCAAATCAAGGCAATTAAATGTGCACCTCAACTCTCCTGTTTCCACCAGAACTGTCTGTCGGGAGCTCCACAGGGTCAATATACACGGCCGGGCTGCTATAGCCAAACCTTTGGTCACTCATGCCAATGCCAAACGTCGGTTTCAATGGTGCAAGGAGCGCAAATCTTGGGCTGTGGACAATGTGAAACATGTATTGTTCTCTGATGAGGCCACCTTTACTGTTTTCCCCACATCCGGGAGAGTTACGGTGTGGAGAAGCCCCAAAGAAGCGTACCACCCAGACTGTTGCATGCCCAGAGTGAAGCATGGGGGTGGATCAGTGATGGTTTGGGCTGCCATATCATGGCATTCCCTTGGCCCAATACTTGTGCTAGATGGGCGCGTCACTGCCAAGGACTACCGAACCATTCTTGAGGACCATGTGCATCCAATGGTTCAAACATTGTATCCTGAAGGCGTTGCCGTGTATCAGGATGACAGTGCACCAATACACACAGCAAGACTGGTGAAAGATTGGTTTGATGAACATGAAAGTGAAGTTGAACATCTCCCATGGCCTGCACAGTCACCAGATCTAAATATTATTGAGCCACTTTGGGGTGTTTTGGAGGAGCGAGTCAGGAAACGTTTTCCTCCACCAGTATCACGTAGTGACCTGGCCACTATCCTGCAAGAAGAATGGCTTAAAATCCCTCTGACCCCTGTGCATGACTTGTATATGTCATTTCCAAGACGAACTGACTCTGTACTGGCCGCAAAAGGAAGCCCTACATCATGCTAATAAATTATTGTGGTCTAAAACCAGGTGTTTCAGTTTCATTGTCCAACCCCTGTATGGCTATGAAGAAGACAATATTGGTGACGTACTTCTGTTTAAACCTGAGCCAGCCCCACGACTTCCGGCTGCCATCCGCTCCCTATTTACTTCTAAGACGAAGGATGAGTAAGGTTAAAATGTTTAAATATCAGCACATTACTGGTACAACAGCTGAGCATTGCTGTGTGCCTTTGTGAAAGGCATCAAGTAGGTACAATTCTGTACTTCTCTTCTTCAGCTTTCCTGCAGGTGAGAAGTCAAGGCGCAAGTGGGTCGTCGCCAAGTTTTGAAAAGAACAAAAAAAGCATTAATCAATATAGAAAACCTTGACAGTTCTAATGTAGTGGAATCACAGCATGTCCAGATACACAGTACACTTTAAGATCAGCACTTCAAATAAATAAGAAATACTCAGAGGCATAAAGTGCACAAGTAAAAATGTAGCACTGTAATTTCAAAAGTAAAACTTCAAACAAAATCAAACAGTAACAACAATTACTGTACAAAACACTGGAGGTCTGAGGTAAACGGGTACAAAAAAGTTGCACTGCAATAAAGTCTAACCACAACAAAAGGCCACAGGTGTGTAAATTCTAGCACCTACAACAGCAGATAGCAAAATATGTTAATTCAACATTGATTTATGGTCAGATTGGTTATTTTTGGTTGAGGTTGAAAAGCCAATGTTTATTCCATGTTTAATCACTCATGGAATATCAATGGTTGAGAAACAGTTGTTGAATCTACAAAGAATCCACACGGATATATTTAGGTTGAAATACCAACGTTAACTAAGCATTGTTTCAATGTACATGGCCTGACATTTCTATGTGCGAAAAGAGCGGGAATTCAAATTCTCACGAGACCTATAGTTTTCAACTCTCAGTCCTGACTGGAGCAGCAGTACTTTTTTCAAGGGAAAGTGGAAAGCTGCCTTTACTAAGGTAAGAGTTTTACCAAGATTAAATAAATGAATTGTATATGTAATGATTATATAATGTCCCATGCACTGACTCGGGAGTTATTTCGTGTTTTGGGAACTGTGCTGCGTCTTGCCTCATTTCGCGTTATCTAAGTTAGCTCACTTGTTAGGCAACCAGGCATTCATAAGTATTAAACCTGTTTGTACCACCACTGTGTCACACCATGGTGATGGACATTATCTAAATTTTGTATGTTTTTTGGTTCAAAATATTAATGTAATTTGATTTTATTGGTTGTTAAAAAGGGCTGCACGGTAGCGCAGTTGGTAGCACCTTGCAGCAAGAAGGTCCTGGGTTCGATTCCTGGCCAGGGGTCTTTCTGCATGGAGTTTGCATGTTCTCCCCGTGCATGTGTGGGTTCTCACCGGGTACTCCGGCTTCCTCCCACAGTCCAAAGACATGCCTGTTAGGTTAATTGGTCTCTCTAAATTGTCCTTAGGTGTGTGCAAGGTTGTTTGTATGTTGCCCTGCGATGGACTGGCGACCTGTCCAGGGTGTACCCCGCCTCTCAGAATCAGAATCAGAATCAGCTTTATTGCCAAGTTTGTACATACAAACAAGGAATTTGACTCCGGTACACTTTGCTCTTTGGTTTTTGTTTTTGCTCGCCCATAGAGTGCTGGAGATAGGCACCAGCTTCCCCGCGACCCACTATGGAATAAGCGGTAGAAAATGACTGACTGATGACTGACTAGCTGTTTAAAAAATAGCAAACTACATGGACCAGCATGCTTTGCGCCCAACGCTAGCGTATGGTAGCCTGTGTGGTTCGCTAAACTGGTTGTCAGGAGTGAAGCTTAACAAGTGCCGATATGAGTAAGTAAGCTAAAATCTGTGTGAAAAGGTGTGTATTGACTCAAAGTTAGATGGCATAAATTTGTAGAAATTGCTTGAGATTGGATTCCGCTTAACCAAAGGAAAGGAGGGAACGGCTCTCTGGCGGCGATTATACATGATACTCCGATCCCCAGCAGGGCCGAGCTCAATTTGTGGCAGCTCCGGTGGCATCTCGGATCACTACCACAGTGTCACTCGGTGTACAAGCGTTACACTGATAAAATGCAAATTCATGTCAAAGACCGACATAAAAACGCAAAGTTAAAGTCAACTGGTGAGTGGACATGGAATTTATCGGCAAATGCAGCAGGGTCGGGAAAAGGCTAAATTACGAATATGAATGTTTTTTTGTTTGCGATCATTTTAAGATATGTTTAATTGTTAAATTGGCTCATTCAAGTGGCCTCGAGGCTGCTGCCCTCGTCTTTGAGGCTTTCTCGGCCCCTGTCTGGGAAGGAAAGGAGAGCCACATAGCTTTGTTTTATAGATACTTTAAAGAATAAAGCCTATTGTACTTTCGTTTCCCCTATTGCTTTCTTTGTGAAACAGCTGTAAAATGCATTTACACCTAATTTGTTATATTATTGTACACGTTTGATGATTATGATTATTATACACGTTTGATGATGTTAGAGTTGTCTCCACTAGGTTTATCAACTGTTGCTTAGACACAACCAGGGGTCTACAGGAGAGATGGCGTTCCTCCGTGGGGGGGGGGGGACAGCTGGTCATATATAGGTTTAATACACACATACAGGGTTGAATGATTGTTTCGGGGGGTGGGTACCCAGTTGCAGGTGGTCCACTACCCAGTGCCTAGGGGGTTAACTGATCTAAATTAGTGAGGTGCCTTTTAAATTACACCTCATCAGGGGGATTGTTAGGAATAACCTTTATTAATGTGACTCATAGCTGTTTTTCCCTTTTATACTATAGGGAAATAAATATAAGTTCTAATGTTTCCCTTTTGTCACAGTAGGATAAGAATGCTCATAAACATACAGTACAAGAATAAATGACCCAAGGGTTGTCATAAATGACCTGAAGCTGGGGCACTGGGGTTGATAGTGGAGCCGCCGGTATAACTGGGTTGATTAGAAAGCTACAGCACACTTAGATTGAGTATGGACACCCGCTACTACACAATCTAACAGATAGACACCATAATGGCGACACATAGTCTACTGATAATCACTGAGGGAGAGCACATCCATCGCATTGGATTGCCAGATATAAAACTGTATGGGACCTTCTATCGAGGCTCTTCGTCATCCTCTAACAGACGGCGACGGTCCGAGACGGAGCCTCAGCGCTGATCTCTGTAATCATTCCTCTGCCTTAACTTAGATTAAAAAGAGCTAAACGTTAGAAACTGGTTGAGTCGTTCCTTTAAGAGTCTTTAGATAGAGTGTGTGATAGCTTCATGGGGACCAAGTACCGGAGGAGCTCCGAGGCGTCTGACCGCCAGCAGGGTGCGGTAGACCGAACAGATAACACAAAAACTGCTTGCAAAATCGTGGAGGGTTGTTATTTTTTTTACTGTCATACAAATAGATAATGGATTAACTACTACTATGCTGTTGTTGGTAGACGAAGCTGAAGTTGGTTTCTGATTCGGGAAATGGCTAAAGGGCGATTCCACTCAATTTTTCGCTACCTTCAGCATCTTTAATCTACTTTAGTTAAACAAATACAACACCTAGACACTTCAAACCTGGACTGGATTATTCTAAACTGATAACCGAATAATTAAAACCAAGTTTGTGATTTGGGAAACCTTTCTCTGATTTGTGAAATGTCAATAAAGGGCGATTTCAGCATTTTTCTAGTACCATGTCACACTAGAACTGGTCCAGCTCCAAAACTACAACAACTGGGCACTTCAAACCTGGACTAGATTATTCTATTGTACTGGCTAAATAATTAGAGCAGAATGAAAAGAGAAGTCAAAATAGGCAAATGTGTGTTGTAGTTTTTGAGCTGGACCAGTTCTAGTGTGATCCAAATGCCGAAAAAGGGCTGAAATCCCTCTTTATTAGAGTTTCATAAATCACAAACCTGGTTTTATTTATTCTGCTATCAGTATAGAATAATCTAGTCCTGGTTTGAAGTGTCTAGGTGTTGTAGTTTTTTTTAACTAGAGTTGATTAAAGATGCTTAAGGTTGCGAAAAATTGAGTAGAATCGTCCTTTAGCATTTCCCGAATCGGAAACCAACTTCTGCTTCGTTGTTGGTAGTGATTTTTTTTTTCTGCGTGTGTTTTTAATGCAATAACATTTTACTTGAGATTTGTGAGGTTTTTGCAAATAAAATAGATATTTAGTAAGATTTTATTAGAAACATGTTGGTGTCTTGCAGTCTTAGTAATATCAGAATCAGCTTTATTGCCAAGTTTGTACATACAAACAAGGAATTTGACTCCGGTACACTTTGCTCTCAGTTTTTTTTTTTATATAACTTTGCTTTTTTACTATCACGTGCTACCATTCATGCAACACTGTACTCAATCTTGCTCATGGATGGCAACATTTTCTATATTATCTTTCATTTTTGTTTTAGGTTCTGCAGGAGAAGTTGAAGGCCTTTATCACCAAAAAGAAAAAGTAAGACTGCACTAGTTGACACCACCTCAGTTTTCTCATCTCACTATGTCTTCTTATTGGTCCAAGAGACGCCAGGTCACTAGACTTGTTAGTGACATCCAAAACGACATACTTAAAGAATATAGGAATGCACTTGAGGATCAAATGGAAGAAACTGAAAATATGGGAAACATTTTTTTTGTTTTGTCTCACTACAAGACGAATTAGCTGTTTTGTTTTTTTTTGAGTGATGACGGATGGTCCAATATAATGTACACCTGTTGCCCATACAATCTTCAGATAATATATTATTTTCAAATGTGGCCCTACATTTTTACTTAAAATATGAATGATTCATTTCAAATTATTTGAAATTAAATTTAACTTTAAGAAGTCTTTATTTTCTCATTCCTCAGCGGCTGCCCGTCAGTTTGACCGGAGATTGTCAGACTTCACCTTTGGGGATGTTGTGAAGAGATGGCTCCGATATGCACCAGAACGAAAAGATGGCATAAAAAGGAAAGTGAGAAATGAAAATTAATGACTGGCAGCATCTTACTTGAATGTTTGCATCCATTTGCATCATAAAACTCAATGTGAAATTTTTTTTATTACATTTAGAGATTCAAAAACATGTTCTGATTTGCATGCAATTTTAATATTACTTAACCTCTGTAAATATCTTTCTCTCTATAAACTGTTAAGGCTGCTCCATTGTATGTCATAGTTATTTGTTCTTATGTCATTGTTTTGTACATTTATGTCTAGTTATTTTTAAATCAAAGTTTAAAAAAAGGATGACAGTTTTGAGATTACAGTGTCTGTACCTTTTTAAGTACTGTTGTTAAATTAAACTTTGAAATAAAAGCCTAAATAAGGAATGACTGTTTTGAGAGTATTCTTTAAAGCCTAGTAACAGGGTTGTTTACACACTTGCAGCATTATACCTGTTGCTTATTTCAAACTTTTTCATTGCCAATGTTCTAACAGGGCTCCACTGAAGATATGCCAGTAATGTTTTAGTATACTCTGCAGTAATCTGTGTGAACCTGCATTTCAACCAGTGATTTTCAGTTTTTATAAGGCATACTAACTACTATAGATTAGGCTTTAAAGAAATATTATTTCAATGTAAAATCAATCAAAAGAAGTTGAAAATTCAACATTGTTTCAATGTTGACAACTCTTGTCAATCTGATGTTGTTTCAATGTGCAGATCGATGAAAGATTAACAGGTTTTTCAACATTGAACATAACGAGCAAGACTGATGCCGTTTCAATTCCTGTACATCAATGTTGATTCAACCAAAATGCCTGATGCAATACCAATGTTGTTTCAATGACCTTTTGCTATCTGGTATGTCCTAATCTTAATCTTGTTGTTACCCTTTCCTCCTTTCTGCTCCTTCTTCCAGTTCTTATTTCACCTACTGCCTTTTTGATCCTATAAAACCATCTTCCTTTTCTTTCTCCATCCCACCTTTTCTGCCATTCTTCCTTCAATTTTTTTTATGGTGATCTTTGCCTCTGATTTACTTAGCGTTAGGGTAATGTTCTGTAAAATTGATATGATTTTGTATTGCATTCTTAGCCATCTTATCTGCCATCTAATTTCCTTCAACTCCAATATGTGCTGGAACCCCTAAAAATATTGATAAATCCATCATTTCTAGTCTGAATAAAGTATGCTGTATATCTAGTAGAATGTCTGGCCTGCTGTCTGAAAGGTTATGCTTTAAACTTAATAAAACCGAGCTTGAATCTGAACAAATTGTTGTTTTTAATGGTTTTATGTCTTCCACCCACTGTACTGCTAATAGTATTGCTAACATTTCTCCTGTGTGTACTGATAAACCATTTGTGATTCGTTTTCCTATTTCTATTTAAAATTCCGGTACTATGAATGCTATTCCTATTTTATCATTTGTTTTTGATGCATCTGTATATATCTGAAGTTATTAATAATTATTAACATATTCCCGTGACTTGCTCTTTTCACATGATTGTTTATGTTAGCAGCTGTTAGCGGGTCTAACCCATCATGCATTGCGTCATGACGTACGGCTCGTAAATGTGACGTCAGCAGCGCAATGCATTGCGGGAGCGTAGGATACTAGGGCTAATAGAGGCGGGCATCTTGTTGGAACGGTGCGGTTCGGGTTTGATTAAACATTCCAAAAAAACCATACAATGGCCAATGGTTGTTGCGTTAATAACTGCCACAATCGGTCTCATGACCGGAAAGGAAAACGGATCCCAAATGGAGTGCGTTTTTTCCGTTTTCCAGCGTGGAAGCAACACAATGGACCACAGGTGGCAGAGCTAACAAGGAGGCGCCGGAAGGCATGGGTGGCGGCTGTAGGACGATCTAACATCACCTTCACCAACATTTCCCGAAACATGTTTGTGTGTTCACGGCATTTCCACTTAGGTAAGTTAAATAAAGTCATATGTAAAACCTATTTGTTACCTGTGAACTAAGATGCAAAGCTACATATGTCTAAGCATGAATTTCTATCTTAGGGAAGCCAGCCTATGAGTTTATGGAGTCCGATCCTGACTGGGTACCTTCTTTACATCTTGGAAACACACAAGGTAAAGCCATCACTTCTGAGCGATTCGCCTGTAAGATAAAAAGACAAAGAGCTACCAGAGGGGAGATGGGTGTGACTGGTCAGATAGCAGACATGAATAAAAAGGCACCTGCCAATGCGCGGTTAAACATATACATAGAACACGCCTACGCGTCGGTGGCTCCAAACCGTGCAGATGTTGATCGGCTGTTGGAAGTAAATTGTTCTCTCCGGAAGGAAATTCGAAAGCTACGAAAACAGACTGAGAGCCTTATTCTGAGGCAGCGGTTCGGCATTCACCGTTTTGCTGCTTCGGAAAAGGATATTCGGTTCTTTACGAGGTAAGCCTGAGCCTGTAGAACACAAGATAATTATTGTCACTATACACATGTTCAATGAAATGAAAGAAGCAACTCATTTCGCTGTGCAAACATATGGAAGCCCATTTCCGCCACTTCAATGTAAAAAATTTCGAGATACAAAGTTAATAATTAAAGGGCTTGTTCTTTGATTAAATATACTTTTTAAATGATGAAATTGAATATTTAAACATAATTTTTTCTTTTTTTAAATACGTTTAAAAATGCATACAATGCATTGAAGTACTGCTCAGTGTGCTCACAATCCATTAAAAAGTGAAAAGAAAAATCATCAGACAAGACAGCATTCCTATTGGGGAAAAAAGAGAAACTGTCGCTTTCTGTAAGTCATAAATATGACACTGAAAGTCGAAATTGTGACTTTGTATCTCCTAGGTATGACTTTATCTCTGAATCTCATTATGACCATTATACCATGTGCAATTTCTATACTTTCAAGTGGTGAAAATTGGCTTCTATGTATGTATAGCATGCAGCATATAACAAATGGGAGGAATGTTGCTTGGTTCTAGGGAATTTTATAAAAAATATAGTGTCATATTCATTGTGAGTTTAAGTATTGTACTGTATTTTTTATATTAAATAGTTAGATGTGTAAAATGAATAAGTGATAACTGATTTGTTATGTAATGTAGTTTATTATAAACAGTTATTATTGTTAACTGTTATATCATGACCTGGTTTTTCTTTTGTTTTTTTTTTAGATTTGCATCATATGACCACTTCATGTGTTTCTGGGCCTTGATTAAGCCCTCTCTGTCATCATTGTTCACTGTTCGACAGCCACAGAGAGCACGTCTCACCGACTCCAGTGCCACAAGTACAACCCATTGCCTGCAGCCCATTGATGAGTTGCTCCTTTTCTTAAATTACCTTGCCACTGGATCCAAGCAGCAGGACCTGGCTGATCGGTACAATCTCAATCAGTCCACAGTCAGCTGGATAATTACCTCATGGAGCAACTTTTTATACTCATTGCTTGGCTCAGTAAGGATCTGGATACCTGAGGAGCAGATACGCAAGTCTTTACCTGCAGACTTCAAGAACTACCCTGATACTACAGTCATTCTTGACTGCACAGAGCTGAGGTGTCAGTGCCAGTCTTTCTGTGCCCTCCAAAGCAAAGTCTTTTCATCTAACAAATCCCACTGCACTCTGAAGGGGCTTTTCGGGATTGCACCACATGGGGCGGTGACGTTTGTCTCTGGGCTGTATGTCGGGTCTATCAGTGACCAACAGATGACACGTGAATCTGGTATCCTAACCCTCTTGACACCTGGGATGGCTGTCATGGTAGACAGAGGCTTTCTAATTGATGGCAGTGTACCCTGCAAGGTTTACAGGCCAGCGTTCTTTTCTGGGAGGACCCAGATGTCTGCAGCCGAAGTCAGGGAGACCCAGGCCACAGCACATCTCAGGGTGCATGTTGAGCGTCTCATTCGTCGGGTCAAGCAGCACAAATTCTTTGACTCTGAAATTCCGCCATGTCTTTTTGGGAGCGTCAACGAACTGTACACTGTGGCCTGTCTCCTAACAAATTATGAAAATGGCCCACTGGTAAAGGCTTGACAAAGAAACCAGATCCGTACCCCATTTTATAACCTCCTGAGATCTGAGAATTTTAGTCCAAACCTATGCTTTTTTACCTCTGAAAACAGGCTAAAAAAAGATTAATTTCCTTACAAACATGTTTCTTCCTCTTGACAGATCTCTAAATGGGTTTTATCCAGACTGGGGTGTTTAAACAGTCACTTTCCCGATTATAGACTGATTTCTAATCATTTTGTTCATGTCCACAAATGTGTACATGGTGCAAAATGAGTCAAATCCTCCTCAAACATGAGCCTAAGTGCCTGGATAAAAAGCCATTCACAGATCTGTCAGGAGAAGAAACATGTTTAATAGAGAAGATCGAGTTTCAGCCTGTTACAAGTGTCAAAGTTTCTCAGTACATGAGGTGATATATAAATATAGTGTATATAACATTTTGAATGCTTTTTAAGTTGTTTTATTACAGTGCTTCTACTTGTATGAAATCTGTTTGCAAACAGTTCAGGCCTTTGAATGTTACCTTATTAAAATGCTTGTGTCAACTCCAGTATTACTCTGCTTTTGTCACTTTTTTTTGTTTTTTTCAGCTACCTTTTATATAAGTTATACCTATTTATTGCAAAATGCTTCATTCCAAGTTATTTATTTTTACATTTAGCCTAAACATAGAATCACAAACAGAAATGTAATGCAGCAAAATGTCACTGAATTTCATAATGGTAACTATATACAGTGGGGAGAAGTAAGTATTTAAAACACTGCAGATTTTGCAGGTTTTCCCCTTGGAAAGCATGTAGAAATCTTTAATTTTTATCATAGGTCCTCTTCAACCGTGAGTGACGGAATCTAAAACAAAAATCCAGAAAATCACATTGTGTGATTTTTAATTAGCATTTTATTGCATGACATAAGTATTTGATACATCAGAAAAACCAAACTTAACATTTGGTACAGAAATCTTTGCAATTACAGATATCGGACGTTTCCTGTAGTTCTGGAGGAGGTTTGCACACACACTGCAGCAGGGATTTAGGACCACTCCATACAGATCTTCTCCAGATCCTTGAGGTATCTGGGCTGTCGCTGGGCAATACGAACTTTCAGCTTCCTCCAAAGATTTTCAATTGGGTTTAGGTCTGGAGACTGGCTAGGCCACTCCAGGACCTTGAGATGCTTCTTACGGAGCCACTCCTTAGTTGCCTTGGCTGTGTGCTTCGGGTCGTTTTCATGCTGGAAGATCCAGCCACGACCCATCTTCAATGCCCTTACTGAGGGACAAAAATTGTTGGCTACGATCTCCCGATACATGGCCCCATCCATCCTCCCCTCAATATGGTGCAGTTGTCCTGCACCTTTACACCAAAAAGCTCTATTTTCGTCTCATCAGACCTCATGGCCTTCTACCATTCCTCCTCAAGATCATCCAGATGGTCATTGGTAAATTTCAGACAGGCTTGGACATGCACCGGCTTGAGCAGGGGAAAACTGCAGGATTATAATCCATGGCAGCGTAGTGTGTTACTAATGGTCTTCTTTGAGACTGTGGTCCCAGCTCTTCAGGTACTTGACTAGGTCTTGCCGTGTAGTTCTGGGCTGATCCCTCACCTTCCTCATGATCATTGATGCCCCATTTGGTGAGATCTTGCATGGAGCCCCAGACTTGGGGAGGTTGACAGCCATCTTGAACTTCTTCCATTTTCTTATAATTGCACTAACAGTTGTTGCCTTCTCACCAAGCTGCTTGGTTATTTTCCTGTAGCCCATCCCAGCCTTATGCAGGTCTGCTATTTTATCCCTGATGTCCTTACAGCTGTCTGGTCTTGGCCATTGTAGAGAGGTTGGAGTTTGTTTGGGTGTGTGGAGGTGGGGGTGCAGTTAATACAGGGTATGAGTGGAGAAAAAGAGGGTTTCTTAAAGAAGAACAAACAGGCCTGTGAGAGCCAGGATTCTTACTGGTTGTTAGGTGATCAAATACTTATGTCATGCAATAAAATACAAGTTAATTACTGAGTAATCACACTGGGATTTTTCTGGAGTTTTATTTTAGATTCCATCACTCAGTTGAAGAGGAGCTATGATAAAAATGAAACTTCTACATGCTTTGCAAGTGGGAAAACCTGCAAAATCGACAGTGTATCAAAAACTTGTTCTCTCCACTGTAAATTTACTATGCAACTAAACTTGGCACAAAAAGGAAATTTTTCATGTTCCTTACAAATGTAACACCATTTAAAAAGGGAAATAAAACAGAATTCCCAGCAGAGAAATGAACTACCAAATATTTGCTTAAGTTTTGTGCCAAGTTTCTATACATGAACTCGGTTGTATAGGAAGGCATTGAGGTTAAAATAAAAAAGGCCAACATTTTGTTTAATTGTGCCAAAGACTGCCATGTCAAGTCAACCTTCTAAATGAGCATGTTATTTCCAGTGTAAATAACAAATTCACACCCAGAAATCAAAATTTGTCCCTGGATCATCTCAGTGTGTGTCTGCCCTCCCTGATTACAATGTCTGGGCAGTCTACATAGCTTGTGACATTTGGGCATTTTATTTCTAACAGGCCAAACACTGGCTGCCTCTCAAAATCATACACAATGCCATCAGGTGACAACCCCATCCATGGTGCGTCAGGTTGGATAAGGAACCCACAGTGGTAGTGGGTAGAGGATCCCAGCCTGTAGTCAGACAGCGGTAGCTTTGTGGGAGAAGGGCGTCGTGTGGACAGGTCCTAGGGACCTTGGTTATTCTCCAACAAATAGATATTTTTTGTCCGCACCACTGTTGCTCACTGGAAATTCCCTTCTTTGGATCATGTACTCATTTTGAGCATAATTTAAAAATGTACTAAAAATGTTTTTAAAAGCAAATTAAAAGAATCACTTCTTTTGACATTTTATAATCAAACATCACAAGAACAGGCAAAACAACAACCAGCACTAATAACTTAAAGACTTGGAGATTCAAGTTCCTGATTCCAAAGAAACCAGGCACACAGAAAAAAAAGTAGGACATTCAAAACATAAACAAGTTGTCTAGTGAGAGACAAAGACATTGGCACTTCATAGAGCAACATAATGCCTCGTCTCATGAGGTCCACTAAACATGCCTCTTCACAAGACGGTCCACTTCAATGTGAAGCAGTCATTTGCTGTGCAGGCTTGCTGCCGTCCTTCAGAGGAGTCCCCAGCTCTCACCGAAGAGATTTGTCTGAAATGTCAAGTTCGGTCTCAGTTAAGAGGTTCGAGTGTCCATAGAATGAACCAGTCCGTTTCTCAGGCAAACATTATCAGTTCAACATCCAGCCATGATCAGCAGTAGTGGTTGCATGGTCAGAGTGCTACATTAGTTACTATTAGGGCAGCTGGGACAGATGAGCTTCGATGGCCTGGAATGCAAATGAGAAAGCACACGGCATGCATGAATTAAAGTTTTCTCTTCATTTTAGACACAAGACAATATTTAACATAGTGGACTCACTTTTGCCAGCTCTCCCACAGATCCTGGAACCAAACATAACTGAGCTCCTTCCTTCCACAAGTCTTTTAATCGCTGCTTCATGATATCGATATTCCTGAGACGAACAGAAAAATGTTATCGAAGCGTTCTCTAGCGTTTGTCACAAGCTGGCAACACCAATACTTAACACTGCCTTTAACTCGGACCTGGAGAACAAACAGAGCTTACAACAAGCCACTCCAGTCCATGACGTACCCACCTGTCTACTGAACAACTGTCCTGCAGTCTCTTCTCAGCTTTGGAAAGTTCAGGCCACCATTTCCTGATGACGGACTGAACCCAGTGTAAACCCACCGTTATGTGTCTGTCAAAAAACAACAAACGAAATGCAGTCATTAGGCCCGACTGGTTTTCTCCTCATTCCAAGTTCTAAAGAGGTAGGACCCCCTTTGTTTCTGTAATGTCAAACAGGCATAACTCAGGTCAGCTCTTAGAAACTGGTGGTGAGAGGATGCTAAACATTTCTCTCTGGCTGAATATCCCCACTGTTTTATTTCACTCATCTCCTCCTCTGGCGGTCATATTTGAATTTTGTATTTTTACTTGAACACATTTAAACCTAGCCACCAACGTTAATATCAGTGTTTTACAGAGTTTCCATTTTAATGCTTTTTCTCTTACAACCTAAGTGGAAATATTTAAATGATGCGTAAACTTCCACTTCAGCGGCTCCTCAAACATGGAGGCAAAGAGAGAAACGCTCTCTCCAAAGCCTTAACATGTATAGTTCAAATATTTTTCAGCGTTTATGTTTTGAGATACAGATTAAAGCGACCGCAACTGTCCAGGATTGTTGATTATTTACTGATTTTAAGCAAAACGGAGCAGGAGCGGTGCAGGGTGCCGTTACAAGACGTCTCAAAGGCTTTAATTAGGAAAGATCTGTAGATTATTACAAACTTCGTCTCAATTAGATGCGATTTTAATTACGTAATAATTCATTAATGTAGATCAGGGGTGTCCCTGACTTGTGTGTGGCAAGGAACAGGACAGAGGAAGCCATGCAGCCATCAATCAGGAACTGGACATCGAACCCAGGACAGCCGCATAGAGGACTATAGCCTCTGCACATGGTGCTCCTGGTCCACCAACTGGGCCTCACAGTGCCCACAACTAGATCTACTGAGAAATCTCTCTTAAAACATATTTACATATTTTTCCTGATATAAAGTTGGTCCAAAACAGCAAGTTAATAAGTATACTACTCTTCAAACATACTTGGGTATGTCAAAACTTTATTTACTATATTTTAGTACAATAATGTAGAGAAACATTTATTTTGTCTTAGTGGTGTGTTAAATTACACATTCTAACAGTTTTTGTTTAAAGTATTTTAAATTAGGAAAAATTGATCTGTGCCACTTCTTAAAATGAATAATAACAGTGATATTAAACATGTTGCAACATTTAGAACTAGAGATTAAAGTGGTTATTATGTCATTAAAAATGTTAACTGAGAAAATATTTACATTTGTCAGGGGACTAGAAAGTGTGGTTTCTACCTCTGTGTTTCTAAGTGCACCAGTTTAAAAGCCTCCCGCCTTTGTTACAACAACTACTGGTTCGATCTACCAGTTAGAAACATATGGTTAAGGCTAGGAGGGAGAGGGACGGGAAGAAGTGGGTTCAGCCTCAATAGCAGTTCTTTAGTTATTTACCAGACTAACTAAAACTTCTTGGATGAATAAGGTGACGACTGACAGGAAAAGATAAAATAAATTGAGCAAATCCAAGAACTTTAAACTCACCAATTAAAGATACAATATTGATGATCAAGGGTACTTACTCTTCATATTTACTGGAAATAATGACTTTGACTTGGGGCATGAGGTCAACACAGCAGCCAAGCGACAAAGATGGTGCTTCAGTTTGAAGGCTAACAAAATCAAGGAGAAAAGAAGCACAAACAGTGAATGGATGATGATTCATGGCTGACAGAAGGTAACGTAATGATCATAGTCTTAAAGACTCTGTAGAAAAGGCAGAAAAGTACCAGACCAGAACTCATTTTTACTTATTTCATTTAAACAGTCGTTTTTGGCGCGTAAACTCTCCTTGGCATTCATTTATATTATACTTATAGTTCAGTCATACAAATAAAGACAGATATATTTAAATGAATTGAGACCAAAAATGTTGAGTGAGAGCATAAAAAAATACATTCTGATTTTAATTGTTTTTCATGATAATAATATTTTATAAGTTTTCCTATTTTTAATAATGTAGTTATACTATACCATGACTAGGTATAATCCTATCCCTAACATGATCTTTTGTAAACCACTAGTTGTTAAGAAAAACCTTAAAAATGCAACAGTTGGAATGTAAAAGCCAAATGTAACTTACTTGTTTGTTAAGACAGGTAAGCAGTCAAGCAGCACCCCTGTGTCTTGTATTCTGGGGAGCAAACACAACCAAACATGAGTGCTGCACGGTTTGAGAAAAAGCCCAAAGCACCAAATGATAAGACATAATTTCACCTTATTAGGTAGGACACCAACTCGCAGGCATTTCTTCGCCATAGCGTCAGGGCTACTTTAAGTCGGAGATCTCTTCCAAAGAGAATGTGAGTCATAGCTTCGTGGTCCTTTGATAACTTGTGAAAAAAAAACATAAAAACTTGTGTGTATTTTTTTGATTCAAGACCAAGAGAAAAACAAGAAGGTAAATGTTCTTGTAATAAGTTTCCACTTCAGATCTGTTTCTCACCTCTGTAAAGTCAGCGTACTTGGAGCTGGCCCCTGCCATCTTCGAACCATCAGCAGAGTTCGTCAGCAGCCCAGCGTGAAGGCCCCGCACATCGTCGGAGCATGTCACCTCATTCTCTTTGTTGGCCATGCCGGGGCCACGGAGACGGCCTACATTTGATGACCTCCGGTGCAGCTTTGCGCCCACCTCAACCGATGAAGAGCTCTTTCTCTTGCACGGCGACGGCTGCGTTATCTTGTCCGGTCTCTGCACTACGCGATGTACCTGGAAACTGACGAGGGAGACACCAAGATGGGCCAGAGCTGTGGTTGTTCAGAGAGCACGTAAAATTCAAAGCCATAAATAAACTGTGTTGATGGTCATGGAAAGATGACTTACAGGAGCATCTCAATAACTTAAAATATCACCGAAAACTTTAAGTAACTTTGTTAATGCTAGATTATTTACTGCAGTAATATATTGTATGTGTTTGGTATTTTTTAACAATTATTACTGACAGCTAATAAAATGCAAAACTCAGCTTTCAAAGAATTAGAATATTATCCAAGACCAGGAACTTACAATCTGTGCCTCCAGAGCCGCTAGTGGCTCTTTGAACCTTCTACAATGACTCTTTATAAGAAGATATTCTTTGAGACATTAACAAAGTTGTTTCCTTAAAACATCTTTGTCATGCAACCCTATGTTTGTCTGTTATGTCTGAATCTTTTTCTACCATCGTTTCCTTCCACTTCATTTGAATGAATATGCTGGGATACAGCACTCTGAACAGCTATCTTCTGCAGCGATTACCCTTGTCTGCAGTCTTTCCCATAATTGTGCAGGTCATAACAGATCTCTAAAACAACCCCATAACAAAACTGAAGTTTGTGTTTTGATTTGGTGTAATCAATATTCCTCCAGATTAACAGAAAGTATCTTCAAATATGCAGTTCTTTAGTTAATCTTTGCAGCAAATGAATCTGAGTTTCATTACTTAGTTTCCAGTAATATTCTAGTTTGTTGAGGTCTACCTGTAATATTCCAGTGGCTGAGAGGGATTAATCTGTGGAACAGAGACTGAATGAACCCCATGGTGTGAAATTAGAGACTCACCTGTCCTCATCTAATTCTTCCTTATTATTAAAATCCACCTAAAACAAAAGGATATGGGATGAGGGCACTACCACTACTATAAACTACTGAACTCTTCTTCACCATCACCAGGATTTAGCACACAAATATACTGTATTTCTTACATTAAACCAGAGGTCTTGGGATTCATACCTGCTTCATGTTCTTTTCAGTAGAAACATACAGACAGAACCGCCGAAAGCCATTGGATTTATTGCAGCTGACTTTAACGACTTCCCGTTGCTTACAATGCTTGCCAGCTGCCATAATAAGGGACACAGTTGGACAAACATTACAATCATTGCTAGTGTAACTCGTGTATCCGGAGCTGGAAATTGACATTAAGGGTATTTCTACCCACGCAAAGAGACAAATGCACCTGCAAGAATAAACGTTTCAAGTAGAAAATAAAGCCATTACATTTCCTGCCTTGCTAAACATAAAAATAACCGATCAGGTTGGACATGAACTGCAATATTCCACTGAAAGTCAATTAAAGTTGCTGCAGTAACGTTACATTTAGCTTTAACCTTAAGTATTTAACTCAACTACGAAGAAAACACGGAAACGTTCAAAGTAACGAGCTGGACCGCTGCTACGAGCTAGCTAGCTAACAAGCTTGCCACTTCAGGGCACATACGGCTTCACAGAAAGAAATGCAATTCTGTCAAGCTACTATTTTGACCATTTACATCATTGATTTAATTCCCAATCAAATATTTTTAGAGTGCAACGAGGGCTCATCATATGTGTAAATCAAAAACGTAAAGAAATGGTTAAACTCGAGGCGAAAACTGCAAGTCGATATTTACGCCACAAAGTTTTACCATTCAAATAACTCCACCACTGGTGTGTGTGGATTTTGTTTTATTCTTTTCTTCTTCTGGTGTTTTATGTCCGTTGGTAGATCAACGATGATGGTGCTTACCGCCACCAACTGGACTGGATTGTGGACACTGATTTTGGAAAAAAAGATTCTATGTTTGTATTTTTCCAAAATAACATAATTTGATCTTTTATTTTAATTATATTAATTCCAAAAATATTTTCGTATTGTAATGTTGATATTAATTTTATTAGGGGCATCTTTTAGCGGTCTCTTTTCTAGTTGTGTTGCACTCAATGAAAACATACTGTACCAGTGAGTCATTTTCTATACCTTTTCTTCCATAGTGGGTCGGAGGGAAGCTGGTTCCTATCTCCAGCAGTCTATGGGTGGGTATGTGTCTATGGGCACAGCCTGGACAGGTCCCCAGTCCATCGCAGGGCAACACACAAACAACCATGCACACACTTATTCAAATACCTAAGGGCAATTTAGAGAGACCTGACAGTCTTCCGGAGTACCCGGTGAGAACCCACACATGCACAGGGACATGCAAACTCCATGCAAAAACACCCCGGGAGTCGACAAGGCAAGGCAACAGTGCCACCACCTGTGCCGCTGGACAGCCCTAGGCAAATTGCAATGATCACATAACCCTGTTGTATGCTTTACCATTAATCTAAGTGTTTTATTAAGACCTGTGTGACCTATTCTGAGTGTCATAACTGACTTGTTTTCTGCTTTTTTCTGTCTTCTTTGCCTGTCCTACAAATCTCTAAATGCTGTATCTTCCTGTATTACTATAGCTCATATCTCAATATTCCTGCCAGATTTTTCTAACATATATATTACTAATTCTGCATTCAGTCTTACTCAATGAAATCTGTACCTCTACACTTTCAGACTTCAATGACAGTTTGTCAAAAATTGTCTACATCTTAATTTTGATGATCTTTAGATCATCTGTAAATATTAAAAATGTAGAAAAAACTGTCTATTAAAATGTTATTGTACAATAAACCATTCTAGAATATGCTTTTACTTATTTTCGAATAATTTATGAAAGTATAAATACACAGCTGGATTAATAAAGAGCCAAAGTGGAATGTCTGGGTCAGATATCGTTGGAAAAAAATTGAGTGCATGTAATCCTGCATATTCAGTTTTTATATTGCCAATCCAAACCAAAGCTATATGCTCCCAACACTCCTGTAAGATATTATTTGCAGGATGTGATTGATCGTGTCCTTTAACATTAACCCAGTTGTTGTAATGATGTAATTTGTAATGGCATCTCTCCCATTGCAACTTGTAATGCTTCTACTGGTGATGTTCTAAATCCCCCACAAAATAATCTAAGCGTCTTTGATTGTTCTAATCAATAAGTTTCTAATTGGTTTCTATTTTGAAAAATAGATAACCTGAGAAAAAATGTGTTCACTCGCTTTAGCACCAGTTACTGTTCTAAGACATAAAAAACTTGATTTTTTTTAACTATAAAACATATAATATTACACAGTAGGTATTTTTA